>CM077241.1:27073163-27455663 GCA_039654775.1 Spinibarbus caldwelli | reverse complement strand
CAGCTTCTTTGGCAATGAATGTTTGTGGCTTACCCTCCTTGTGAAGGGTGTCAATGATTGTCTTCTGGACAACTGTCAGATCAGCAGTCTTCCCCATGATTGTGTAGCCTAGTGAACCAAACTGAGAGACCATTTTGAAGGCTCAGGAAACCTTTGCAGGTGTTTTGAGATGATTAGCTGATTGGCATGTTACCATATTCTAATTGGTTGAGATAGTGAATTGGTGGGTTTTTGTTAAATGTGAGCCAAAATCATCACAATTAAAAGAGCCAAAGACTTAAACTACTTCAGTCTGTGTGCATTGAATTTATTTAATACATGAGTTTCACAATTTGTTGAATTACTGAAATAAATGAACTTTTCCACAACATTCTAATTTATTGAGATGCACCTGTATATATATATATATATATATATATATATATATATAATAAAAAATAGAATAATTATTATAATAGAATAATATATTTTTTAATAAAATAATAGAAATAAAAAAAAATGAAAAAGCAGTTTAAAGCTGAATAAAATGAGCAAGCATAGGCTCAAAAAATGGCAAACGATTGTGGGCGGGGCTATCTGTTTGCCGGCCAATAGCAAATGGGGCATGTTTAAGATACCTGTGTGGAAACAGTCATTATGTTTACGTTTAATGCAGCTAGTGAAGCGAACATTAGGCTACACACTTCAGATTTAACTTTCACAGTACAGTACAGTTAAATGAGCAATGCTATTATAATTATTTTACTGAAACCCACCTGATTTCCGAAGACCCCGATGGAGCACGCAGTGGACACTTCTTCCGATCCGAACCACACCGATGCGATGCGCGAGGGCATCCCGAGAATAAACACCTGAGCCACTGAGCACGTGAACTGACCCAAAAATGTGACCGGAAAAAGGTCCGGTCTCGCGCTGGCCACCTTGATCCACGTGCCCGTGCAATTCAGAGCCGCGGCCACGAGCGCGATGACCCTCAGCCCTTTTTTATCCAAGAGCCACGAGACGGGGAAAATGAGCGGAATGTACGTCAACATGTAAATCATGGACATCCAGTCAATGGTGAAAGAGTCCACGCCGTAGAAGCGCATGAAGATATTGTTGATGATTCCGTATTGAATCCATTGATAGGAGTTACACAGCGAATACGAGCTGAATAAAAACACTATGATCCATCTCTTTTTATATAAACGCGTTTCCAGCGGTGCGCTTCGATGTTCAAAAGTCACCTCAGCATCAGTCGCGGCTGTTTTTGAGAAATATTTATTATCATTCACCTCTCCGTCCACTGGTTTTGATTCATCACCCATTTTCACTCGATTCAGCCGCGTTCAGAGCTTCTCTGAGACCGAAAGATTCATTCATTCATGTTGAATCACAAATGCCATGTTGAGGAGAAGCCGGTCAATATACTGTAGCACAGTATAACGTCAAACTCTAATTAAATACTTACTTTACATGACAGATTAATGACATATTACCTGAGTTTAAATGCTAGTGGATAAACCTCCCATATTATGTTCATCCGCTGCTCGGACTTTAATAAAGTCTCCGGTTCCCGCAGCAGAAACTCTTCAAACATTCGTTGAAAGTTTCGCCACCGTGATGAAGTTCCTGAAGTAAAATAACTAACTAGAAGAGAAATTATAAAAAAACTAGTTGGTAAAAATGGGCGGAGCTTCACTGTAAGGCGGTTGTGTCAGTCATGTGACATTCTCGAGCGAGTAGAACCATAACAACTATAACTTACAGTGTACGTTTCAAAACAAAATTAAAGAATTACAGCAATAAGTAGCTATAAACATAGGGATGGGGTTTGGTCAAGTCGTTTTGGAACGATCATAAATTTAAAAAAGTCACTTTCTTTTATTTAAGACTTTCCGAAAGCATACCCGCTATTCGTTTACCTGGTTTATGAGGGGACACGTCGAAACTACATTTCCCATGATTCTCTGTAGTAGCGCAAAATAATAAAATACACAGATGACGCCAAATCTGAGCGCACATCACAATGGGCATGTAAGTACTTATTAGCGCAGCAAATATAAGTGAAATATAACGTTAATAACGGGAACTCTGATAATCTGCACTGTTTTGTAGGAGCTTCGGGTCACGGTCACGTGGTATTTGTTATTTTTCTCAGCACTGTGAGGAAGGAACGGGTCTTTTGTGATAACAGAGCACATTAGTTTATTGAATTACATTATAGATATGCTTGGAGTGGATTTCACCTTTTATTCCAGATACCGATTCTTGGAATTTAAAGGATTATAATTTTAGTGTGTAAACACCCACAAAAACATTCTGAGATTTGAATGCGACTGAAAGGAGGACTCAACTTTTTGATCCGTCGAGCGCCCCCTTGTGGAGAGAGACATTAATCACACAGACTGGAAACATTCCACTCGATTCAGTTTACTGATGTTTGTGGCGGATAAGGCAGAGATGGCGCCCTCTGCTAGGTTGGAGTTAATGGTGAAGTTTTGGCTCTGTTGACGTGGGGAACCGGGTGTGTCAAGCTCTGCGTCAGTAATTGCTGAAGCTAAATATTATTGTAAAGTATTATACACATTTACATCACATTTAACAGTTATATATTCATACTAATACCATTATATATAATGATATATAACTATATTTTCAAGCCCAAATTCAAATTTCAATATATTTTTGTAATATTTGTTGGCTAAATACAATAAATCCACACTAGTATACTTTTAGGCAATGGGTAACTGTATTAAAAGGTAGATTTTAGAAGACCAAAGAGAAAAGGACAAGGATATTATTTTTAATGTCAGGTTGGGGCAATTGTCACATGTATTTTATATGTTATAATTTTAAACATTTTATCGATTTGAATACTCACTGGTCTTGCCTTATTTATTCAATTATTTATTTAGGCTATGTTACTTTTTATAATTTTGCAATTTCAATAATAGTTTTGTTTCATAATTGTTTTGCTCTTCAACATTTTTGTTTATTACAAACAAAACATGAAATAAGTGAGATATGCAAATAACAAAGAAAAATAAAATTCCACCCACTGTCATTGTTATACAGTATACTGGCATGACTGAAAACAATATCCATGTCTTCACCGTCAAGTTTAATATATGACTAAATAAAATAATGCAGAAAAAGCATTTGCTTATGGGTAAATCAGGAGAAATTAAGAAACATTCTGTCTTATATTTATTGACTTACAGCACATTCATCAGGGATGAGTCGTTATGAAACACTTTAAATGTGAAAATTAATTTTAAGCTTTTTTGAAACCAGGGATAGAATAAGGCATAAATGATGGGATTAATGGTGGAGTTCAGGAAGAAAACCATTACAGTAACATCTCTGACATGAAAAAAATCATCATCAATGTATGGAATCACTAAAGAACAAATGTAATACGGCAGTAAACACAGGAGAAAAACAATGACCAGAATTCCCAGCAGGATTGCAGCTTTTCGCTCTGATTTGTCACTGACTCTGTTTTTGGAGGATTCTGTGCTGTTGTGAACCTGAAGGGCTCTTATAGCAGTCACATGTTTCTTAGCAATGACAAAAACATGAGTGTATAATATTATAATAAGTGTACATGGCATTAGAAACACAACTATGAGATCAATAAATGATGAAATCCCATCTATAATAGCAATGCATATTCCTGGACACGTGACATCAGTGAAGTTTCCATTAACAAAAAGAAGAGTGAAATTATAAATGAGTGAAAACAGCCAGTTAAATAAAGTTGCTATGCAGATCACAGTGGGTGAGATTTTCTCTGAGTAAAGAAAAGGAGAACTTAAAGCCAAAAACCGATCAACTGCTATCAGAGCCACAGTGTGAACAGACACGCTTGTTGCTTGAAAATTCACAATTTTTAAAGCAGAGCACATCACTGGTCCAGAAGTCCAACAAGACTCAATGACCCAAGACAAATGCAATGGCATCACAAAAACTCCAACCAGGAGATCAGACACAGCCAAAGAGAGGATGAGGATGTTAGCAGGTGTGTGGAGCTGCTTGAAGTGACTAACAGAGATGATGACCAGCAGGTTTCCACACACGGTCAGCAGAGACACAGCTGCTGCGGCCACATACAGAATCACATAGACAGATAAAGAAACAGATCTCTCTGGACACAAATATTCCTGACAGACATCACTTTGGTTCACTGCTGTTAGATTCATTGTGGAGTATTTGGAAGAATCATCCAAACAGAGTATCGTTCCATGTGAGACTCGTTACATAAAGTGCAACATATGCACAACCACAGATAAAGACCTCTGAAGACGCTGTTTGTATCTGCTCCACTGAAACACAATCTTCACTCCTGGAGGTTCCACAATAAAGACGACCTTCAACTCATGCTGCCTTTTATACACTTGACATGTTGACTCTTTCCAAGACTGGCAGCATCAAGGGAGAAGAACATACAACTGGGAGGTCAAACAGCTCATACAAATGCTGAATTTATATGAAATCAAAAACTAAAAGTCAAAAATACTAGCCTTTAAAATCCTAATGTATGCATTATATATCCCCATGTTAGAATATGCCTACTTCCCTTTGATATCAAAGAGCTGTATGTAATTCTTTTTGACTGCACTAAATACCATAATATGTTTGCAGATATTTAAGAAACATGCTACATTCACACTTGTTTCTCCGGAAAGCAATGCTACAGTCAATTATTCTACTCCATGACTGAATGTTTGTTTTTGTTTTGGTCTGTGTGATTCCGCCCACTGCCAGTTTAGTATTTCGACAGCCCAGGCTGGCAGTTGTGTAGACCGCCTGCATTTGTGTACACCTCAAATGGATTATACTTTGAAAGGCTACGCACATGACCGTGTACAAAGTATAACAGACACCATTATCGGTTTCAAGGTACTTAAAGGCATAGTTCACCCAAAAATGAAAATGAAGATTCGGAATTGTGTTCCGAAGATGAACGGAGGTCTTACGGGTTTGGAACGACATGAGGGTGAGTAATTAATGACAGAATTTTCATTTTTGGGTGAACTATGCCTTTAAGCCCAAAGTATACTTTGTTTTTGTATATGGATGCTAGGCAGTCGACACATGCACTCTAGAAAGGTTCATCTTAGTCCAGAGTGCCTGTGCTATTTTTCTCCAGATGTTATGACCGATAAAAATATTTTTGTACTTTTTTTAAACTAAAGTCGGAGCTCTCTCATAACCCCCTCACACAAACGCTTGCTGTTGTTGTTTCGTCTCTAGCTTCATTTTCTACTGTGAAACAGTGGCCTGGGCCAGTGTTGCCACCTTGTGGAACAATTTATTCATGCAAAAAAAATTCAATGCGCTTGTGAGACCTGCACGTACAAAGTACAAAAATCGGGTGGTGCGCGTACAGTAGGCCTATATGCTCATACTATTGTGGTGACGAAATTTGCATCACTCGCACTGTACGCGGACCCTCGTACGTGTAAAAATCGAAATGTACTTTGGGCTTTACTCTGCAAGATTGAGCAACAGTCCGTGTGGGACAGTGGAGCATGAGCGAGCAGGAGAGAGATGTGCGGTTGTACGGAAAACCCTTCGATGAACAACACTTCAATAATTTATGTCTACTGACTTGCGGAATCTTTGCGGGACAACTTTTCTGCGCACATTAATGCGCACATCATACAAAATTTGTGAATGCGGCCCATTTTTATTTGATCCTTTATATTCTATTTGGTTTGATTTGATTAGAAAACGTACGACTCTGTTGAGTCGGATCTTTTAATGAATCGGTCGAAGACCCGTGTTGTCAATTTGAATGATTCTTCTAACAAATAAAATATTAAAAGATCTAAATCTGACAGAGCTCTTAAACATGGCAATGCGACTTAATTAATGAAATAAGCCAATATTATGTTTAAGGCCTGGTTTGTGACACTTGAAATAATATGATCCGTGACTGAAAAGCAAAAGCCTTGTCTGACACCCCACACCCGCTCCGACCGTCTCACAGCACAGCCATCAACACTAACCCCCTCCCTCCCCCCTACTGTTTCTCAGCCTGTACTCAAGATCTGTGAAGATGATGTAAGCAAAGTATTCAGGAGACAGAAGATAAGGAAAGCCAAAGGCCCAGACGGTGTCTCCCCAGCCTGCCTCAAAGCCTGTGCCGTCCAGCTATCATCCATCTTCACATTGATCTTCAACAGATCACTGGAGCTGTGTGAAGTCCCCTCCTGCTTCAAACGCTCCACCATCATCCCTGTACCCAAGAAACCAAAAATCACAGGACTTAATGGCTACAGACCTGTTGCTTTAACGTTTGTGGTGATGAAGTCATTTGAGAGGCTCGTGTTGGCCCACCTGAAGGACAGTACTGGACCCTTGCTGGACCCCCTGCAGTTTGCTTACCGAGCAAACAGGTCTGTGGATGATGCAGTCAACATGGGATTGCACTACATCCTCCAACATCTGGACAAACCAGGGACTTATACAAGGATCCTGTTTGTGGACTTCAGCTCCGCTTTCAACACCATCATCCCAGACACCCTTCAGAATAAACTGACCCAGCTCTCTGTACCCACCTCCATCTATCAGTGGATCACCAGCTTCCTGACAGAGAGGCAGCAGCTAGTGAGGCTGGGAGAACTCACATCAAACACCCGCACCATCAGCACTGGAGCTCCTCAGGGTTGTGTGCTCTCCCCACTGCTATTCTCCCCCTACACAAATGACTGCACCTATAAAGACCCCTCTGTAAAGCTCCTGAAGTTTGCAGACGACACCACAGTCATCGGTCTCATCCAGGACGGAGACCAGTCTGCTTACAGACAAGAGGTTAAGCAGCTGGCTGTCTGGTGCAGTCACAACAACCTGGAGCTGAACACGCTCAAAACTGTAGAGTTGATAGCGGACTTCAGGAGAAACCCCCCTGCACTCCCCCCACTCACCATCATATGAACAGCACTGTGGCTGCAGTGGAGACATTCAGATTCCTGGGAACCACCATCTCCCAGGACCTGAAGCGGGACACTCACATTGACTCCATCGTGAAAAAGGCTCAGTAGAGGCTGTACTTCTTTCGTCAACTGAAAAAGTTCAACCTGCCACAGGCGCATATGACACAGTTTTACTCTGATACTATTGAGTCGGTTTCGTGCTCCTCTATAACTGTCTGGTTTGGGTCAACCAGCAAATAAGATATAAGAAGACTGCAGCGGACTGTTAGGACAGCAGAAAGGATCATTGGTGTCCACCTGCCCAGCCTTCAGGACTTGTAAAACTCCAGAGTGAAGAAACGGGCAGGTAACATCATCACAGACCCCTCTCACCCCGGACACAACCTGTTTGAACTTCTCTCCTACAGATATCTGTGCACTAGAACATCTAGGAATAAAAACAGTTTTTTCCCCAATGCCAACTCCAGCCTAAACAGCTAACACAGGAATTATTACCTGTGTTCTGTAATTCATGCCTGTAATTCATTGTCCATCTCTAATTATTGCCTCTCTCTCAAGCACTATGTAAATACATATTTTCTATACAACTATAAAGCTGTATATATAGAGTAAATAATGCACAAATCTGTACGTAAATCTTCTGTTCCAGATTCATACACATTATTATTATTATTGTTATGTCTTATTTAAATGTTTCTGTTCTCATGTCAGATATGTATGTATGTGTGTATGTATGCTTGTATGTACCAAGAGCTTCTTAAAAACCACAACAAATTCCTCGTGTGTTTGCGCACACTTGGCGAATAAAGCTGATTCTGATTATGATTTTTCAATGAAAATGTTTTCTGGGATTTTATCTAACGATAATTAGACAATATTTTGCTGAGTGTGTTATTGTGCTGGTATCTTAAGGACTACCGTGGACAGCTGACTCCAAAAGTTTTTGATATTCTTCATATTCTGTGTGTTGTTCAGTTCACAGCAGTGATAGAAATTAATCTTATAAGTTTAAATAGATTTTTACCTTTATAAAGCCATCACCTTTTGAGTCAAATTTTCACATTTAATAAGTCAATTAAAACAATAAGACATTTGGGCTGTTACCAAGCAAACCAGCATCAATAAAATTCATCTTTGCAATGCAGATGAAACACAGAAGCTGCATCTGAAGTGGCATTTAGATGCATTTACACACTGTTTAATGCAGGACATGAATGCATTTAACCTGCAATAACAAATGCATAATGTTTTGATATTTTAAACATAAAACGTTGAAAAGTGATGTTTGAAATGACTTAAAAAAATGAAAAGATACTTTAAATGTGAAATTAAAACCACCAGCAGGTGGCAGCAAATCACTGTTAATAAGTGAGTCATTGCGATTGAACCGAATCATTTAAACAGATGATTCATTCAGGAACGAAACACCTTCATGTTGATCAGAGATGCAAAACAGTGCTGTGTCTGTGTTTGGAAATTGGAATTATGTTTGTTGGCGAAATTTAGCAAAAACAGACAATATGCTGTCTAAAACGTAAGTCTAATTAACTTCTTGTTTATTGAACTGTTGTATAAAATCAATTTCACATTTGTAATCATGCGGATTTTTGGAGGAAACAACGGCACTTTTCAAGGGATATTAATTAACTATATGAAATGATATAAATATATACCTTTTCTCCCTCCATATCTTGAATTTGGTTATCATTCTTAATGCACTTAAATAGACTGAATCCTGCAGTGAAATAACGCACTCTAAATGTGCACGCGTACTAATCTAACCTACTAGAATTCATGTAATGTATGCGCGCACTATGTGTGTTTTGTTAGGTTTTTGCGATATACTCGATAATATCAAATCGCACATCGTTAAAACAACAATTCCGATACTATCGCAGACGATATGTGTCGCACACCCCTATTCTTTACATAAATTTATTGGGTGGACCAGCCGTCAATCTGAAGGGGCCAGTACCGCCCTGGCCCTTATGTAGCCTCACCACTGAGTGAGATTACAACATTTGAACACACACACAAATTTACAAAGCAATTTCCTTATCCAGTAACAGTTTATAGTAAAGAATTACAAAGGGATGGGCTACATCTCATTCTCAATATGGAGCCTGTTGTCAAAAAAGGTCAACATGTGTTAAATTAACTGTATCTCTGCAATAACTGAGGAAATATTCAATAGGTGTTTTGTAGATTAGTGTTTAATATGACAAAATAATGTAGAAAAAAAACATTACCCTCACTGTAAAAATATATTTTTTTTTAAAGTTGTGAATAAAACAAAGATTATTGGAGTATGTTTTACAATATAATACCATTTCATTTTTTACCATTTCAGAATTTCATGTTTAATTCAATATGTTACCTGCCATTTCTTTGTAACTGTTTATACACCAATTTTTCCAGTGTACATATGAAAACTAAACAGCAGAAAAAGGGGAAACATTTGTTTTCTATAACTTACAGCACATTCATCAGAGATGAGTCTTTATTCAGTACTTTAAATGTGAAAATTATCTTTAAGCTTTTCTGAAACCAAGGATAGAATAAAGCATAAATGATGGGATTAATGGTGGAGTTCAGAAAGAAAATTATTACAGCAATGTTTCTGACATAAAACCTGTCAGCATTGTCATATGAACTCACTAAAGAACAAATATAATATGGCAGTAAACACAAGAGAAACATAATGACCAGAATCCCAAGCAGTATCGCAGCTTTTCGCTCTGATTTGTCATTGACTCTGTTTTTGGATTTGGATTCTGTGCTGTTGTGAACCTGAAGGGCTCTTATAGCAGTCACGTGTTTCTTAGCAATCACAAAAACATGAGTGTATAATATTATAATAAGTGTACATGGCATAAGAAACACAATTAGAAGATCAATGAGGGATGAAATCTCATCTACAATAGAAACACACACTCCCGGACACGTGACATCAGTGAAGTTTCCATTAACAAAAAGAAGAGTGAAGTTATAAATGAGTGAAAACAGCCAGTTAAATAAAGTTGCTATACAGATCACAGTGGGTGAGATTTTCTCTGAGTAAAGAAAAGGAGAACTTAAAGCCAAAAACCGATCAACTGCTATCAGAGCCACAGTGTGAACAGACACGCTTGTTGCTTGAAAATTCACAAATTTTAAAATCGAACACATTACTGGTCCAGAAGTCCAACATGACTCAATGAGCCGAGATAAGTGAAACGGCATCACAAAAACTCCAACCAGGAGATCAGATACAGCCAAAGAGAGGATGAGGATGTTAGCAGGTGTGTGGAGCTGCTTGAAGTGACTAACAGAGATGATGACCAGCAGGTTTCCACACACGGTCAGCAGAGACACAGCTGCTGTGGCCACATACAGAATCACATAGACAGATAAAGAAACAGATCTCTCTGGACATGAATATTCCTGACAGACATCACTTTGGTTCACTGCTGTTAGATTCATTGTTACGTATTTGGAGGAAACATCCAAACAGAGTATCGTTCCATGTGAGACTCGTTATATAAAGTGCAACATATGCACAACCACAGATAAAGACCTCTGAAGACGCTGTTTGTATCTGCTCCACTGAAACACAATCTTCACTCCTGGGGGTTCCACAATAAAGACGAGCTTCAACTCATGCTGCCTTTTATACACTTGACATGTTGACTCTTTCCAAGACTGGCAGCATCAAGGGAGAAGAACATACAACTGGGAGGTCAAACAGCTCATACAAATGCTGAATTTATATGAAATCAAAAACTAAAAGTCAAAAATACTAGCCTTTAAAATCCTAATGTATGCATTATATATCCCCATGTTAGAATATGCCTACTTCCCTTTGATATCAAAGAGCTGTATGTAATTCTTTTTGACTACACTAAATACCATAATATGTTCGCAGATATTTAGGAAACATGCTACATTCACACTTGTTTCTCCGGAAAGCAATGCTACAGTCAGTTATTCTACTTAGAAATGTGCGTTCCATGACTGAATGTTTGTTTTTGTTTTGGTCTGTGTGATTCCGCCCACTGCCAGTTTAGTATTTCGACAGCCCAGGCTGGCAGTTGTGTAGACCGCCTGCATTTGTGTACACCTCAAATGGATTATACTTTGAAAGGCTACGCACATGACTGTGTACAAAGTATAACAGACACCATTATCGGTTTCAAGGTACTTAAAGGCATAGTTCACCCAAAAATGAAAATGAAGATTCGGAATTGTGTTCCGAAGATGAACGGAGGTCTTATGGGTTTGGAACGACATGAGGGTGAGTAATTAATGACAGAATTTAAATTTTTGGGTGAATTATGCCTTTAAGCCCAAAGTACACTTTGTTTTTGTATATGTATGCTAGGCAGTTGACACATGCACTCTAGAAAGGTTCATCTTAGTCCAGAGTGCCTGTGCTATTTTTCTCCAGATGTTATGACCGATAAAAATATTTTTGTACTTTTTTTAAACTAAAGTCGGAGCTCTCTCATAACCCCCTCACACAAGGGCTTGCTGTTGTTGTTTCGTCTCTAGCTTCATTTTCTACTGTGAAACAGTGGCCTGGGCCAGTGTTGCCACCTTGTGGAACAATTTATTCATGCAAAAAAAAAAATTCAATGCGCTTGTGAGACCTGCACGTACAAAGTACAAAAATCGGGTGGTGCGCGTACAGTAGGCCTATATGCTCATACTATTGTGGTGACGAAATTTGCATCACTCGCACTGTACACGGACCCTCGTACGTGTAAAAACCGAAATGTACTTTGGGCTTTACTGTGCAAGATTGAGCAACAGTCCGTGTGGGACAGTGGAGCATGAGCGAGCAGGAGAGAGATGTGCGGTTGTACGGAAAACCCTTCGATGAACAACACTTCAATAATTTATGTCTACTCACTTGCGGAATCTTTGCAGGACAACTTTTCGGCGCACATTAATACGCACATCATACAAAATTTGTGAATGTGGCCCAATTTTATTTGATCCTTTATATTCCATTTGGTTTGATTTGATTAGAAAACGTACGACTCTGTTGAGTCGGATCTTTTAATGAATCGGTCGAAGACCCGAGTTGTCAATTTGAATGATTCTTCTAACAAATGAAATATTAAAAGATCTAAATCTGACAGAGCTCTTAAACATGATAATGTGACTTAATTAATGAAATAAGCCAATATTATGTTTAAAGCCTGGTTTGTGGCACTTGAAATAATATGATCCGTGACTGGGTGTTCACATAACATGTAGTTAGACCAGTGGCGAGGCCAGAAATTTTAAAGTGAGTGGACCTTGTTGAAATAGGATCGACCTCAGTGTCTTAATAAAATATGACTTTACTTGAAAATGTGATTTAAACATATATAACAGATAGACTGGCCATATTTTTCATGTTTTTGAGGCTGTAGCTACTGATCTGGATGAGCTCACTGACACCGTGACGTCCTACATTAGTTTCTGTGAGGACATGTGTGTACCCACCAGGACTTATCTAACATTTAACAATGACAAACCTTGATTCAGTACAAAACTCAAATAGCTTTGCCAGGCCAAAGAGGACACCTACAGGAATGGGGACAAAGCCTTAACAAACAGGCCAAATACACACTGAATAGGGAGATAAGAGTGGCAAAGAAAAACTACTCTGGAAAGCTAAAAATCAGCTTTCAAGCAACGACCCTATATCAGTGTGGAAAGGCCTGAAAGCCATCACCAGCTACAAGACCCCATCCCCCAGCACTGAGCCCAGTCAACAACTGGCTGAAGACCTGAATGAGTTTTACTGCAGGTTTGAAAAGCAAAAGCCTTGTCTGACACTCCACACCCGCTCCGACCGTCTCACAGCACAGCCATCAACACTAACCCCCTCCCTCCCCCCTACTGTTTCTCAGCCTGTACTCAAGATCTGTGAAGATGATGTAAGCAAATTATTCAGGAGACAGAAGATAAGGAAAGCCAAAGGCCCAGACGGTGTCTCCCCAGCCTGCCTCAAAGCCTGTGCTGTCCAGCTATCATCCATCTTCACATTGATCTTCAACAGATCACTGGAGCTGTGTGAAGTTCCCTCCTGCTTCAAACGCTCCACCATCATCCCTGTACCCAAGAAACCAAAAATCACAGGACTTAATGGCTACAGACCTGTTGCTTTAACATTTGTGGTGATGAAGTCATTTGAGAGGCTCGTGTTGGCCCACCTGAAGGACAGTACTGGACCCTTGCTGCACCCCCTGCAGTTTGCTTACAGAGTAAATAGGTCTGTGGATGATCCAGTCAACATGGGATTGCATTACATCCTCCAACATCTGGACAAACTTATACAAGGATCCTGTTTGTGGACTTCAGCTCCGCTTTCAACACCATCATCCCGGACACCCTTCAGAATAAACTGACCCAGCTCTCTGTACCCACCTCCATCTATCAATGGATCACCAGCTTCCTGACAGACAGGCAGCAGCTAGTGAGGCTGGGAGAACTCACATCAAACACCCGCACCATCAGCACTGGAGCTCCTCAGGGCTGTGTGCTCTCCCCACTGCTATTCTCCCCCTACACAAATGACTGCACCTCTAAAGACCCCTCTGTAAAGCTCCTGAAGTTTGCAGACGACACCACAGTCATCGGTCTCATCCAGGACGGAGACCAGTCTGCTTACAGACAAGAGGTTAAGCAGCTGGCTGTCTGGTGCAGTCACAACAACCTGGAGCTGAACATGCTCAAAACTGTAGATGATAGTGGACTTCAGGAGAAACCCCCCCCCACTCACCATCATGAACAGCACTGTGGCTGCAGTGGAGACATTCAGGTTCCTGGGAACCACCATCTCCCAGGACCTGAAGCGGGACACTCACATTGACTCCATCGTGAAAAAGGCTCAGTAGAGGTTGTACTTCTTTCGTCAACTGAAAAAGTTCAACCTGCCACAGGCGCATATGACACAGTTTTACTCTGATACTATTGAGTCGGTTCCGTGCTCCTCTATAACTGTCTGGTTTGGGTCAACCAGCAAATAAGATATAAGAAGACTGCAGCGGACTGTTAGGACAGCAGAAAGGATCATTGGTGTCCACCTGCCCAGCCTTCAGGACTTGTAAAACTCCAGAGTGAAGAAACGGGCAGGTAACATCATCACAGACCCCTCTCACCCCGGACACAACCTGTTTGAACTTCTCTCCTACAGATATCTGTGCACTAGAACATCTAGGAATAAAAACAGTTTTTTCCCCAATGCCAACTCCAGCCTAAACAGCTAACACAGGAATTATTACCTGTGTTCTATAATTCATGCCTGTAATTCATTGTCCATCTCTAATTATTGCCTCTCTCTCAAGTACTATGTAAATACATATTTTCTATACAACTATAAAGCTGTATATATAGAGTAAATAATGCACAAATCTGTACGTAAATCTTCTGTTCCAGATTCATACACATTATTATTATTATTGTTAAGTCTTATTTAAATGTTTCTGTTCTCATGTCAGATATGTATGTATGTGTGTATGTATGCTTGTATGTACCAAGAGCTTCTTAAAAACCACAACAAATTCCTCGTGTGTTTGCGCACACTTGGCGAATAAAGCTGATTCTGATTTTTCAATGAAAAGGTTTTCTGGGATTTTATCTAACGATAATTAGACGATATTTTGCTGAGTGTGTTATTGTGCTGGTATCTTAAGGACTACCGTGGACAGCTGACTCCAAAAGTTTTTGATATTCTTCATATTCTGTGTGTTGGTCAGTTCACAGCAGTGATAGAAATTAATCTTATAAGTTTAAATTGATTTTTACCTTTATAAAGCCATCACCTTTTGAGTCAAATTTTCACATTTAATAAGTCAATTAAAACAATAAGACATTTGGGCTGTTACCAAGCAAACCAGCATCAATAAAATTCATCTTTGCAATGCAGATGAAACACAGAAGCTGCATCTGAAGTGGCATTTAGATGCATTTACACACTGTTTAATGCAGGACATGAATGCATTTAACCTGCAATAACAAATGCATAATGTTTTGATATTTTAAACATAAAACGTTGAAAAGTGATGTTTGAAATGACTTAAAAAAATGAAAAAATACTTTAAATGTGAAATTAAAACCGCCAGCAGGTGGCAGCAAATCACTGTTAATAAGTGAGTCATTGCGATTGAACCGAATCATTTAACCAGATGATTCATTCAGGAACGAAACACCTTCATGTTGATCAGAGATGCAAAACAGTGCTGTGTCTGTGTTTGGAAATTGGAATTATGTTTGTCGGTGAAATTGAGCAAAAACAGACAATATGCTGTCTAAAACGTAAGTCTAATTAACTTCTTGTTTATTGAACTGTTGTATAAAATCAATTTCACATTTGTAATCATGCTGATTTTTGGAGGAAACAACGGCACTTTTCAATGGATATTGATTAACTATATGAAATTATATAAATATATACCTTTTCTGCCCCCCATATCTTGAATTTGGTTATCATTCTTAATGCACTTAAATAGACTGAATCCTGCAGTGAAAGAACGCACTCTAAATGCGCACGTGTACTAATCTAACCTACTAGAATTCATGTAATGTATGCGCGCACTATGTAGGTGTGTTTTGTTAGGTTTTTGCGATATACTCGATAATATCAAATCGCACATCGTTAAAACAACAATACCGATACTATCGCAGACGATATGTGTCGCACACCCCTATTCTTTACATAAATTTATTGGGTGGACCAGCCGTCAATCTGAAGGGGCCAGTACCACCCTGGCCCTTATGTAGCCTCACCACTGAGTGAGACTACAACATTTGAACACACACACAAATTTACAAATAAGCAATTTCCTTATCCATTAACAGTTTATAGTAAAGAATTACAAAGGGATGGGCTACATCTCATTCTCAATATGGAGCCTGTTGTCAAAAAAGGTCAACGTGTTAAATTAACTGTATCTCTGCAATAACTGAGGAAATATTCAATAGGTGTTTTGTAGATTAGTGTTTAATATGACAAAATAATGTAGAAAAAAAACATTACCCTCACTGTAAAAATATATATTTTTTTTAAAGTTGTGAATAAAACAAAGATTATTGGAGTATGTTTTACAAGAAAATACCATTTCATTTTTTACCATTTCAGAATTTCATGTTTAATTCAATATGTTACCTGCCATTTCTTTGTAACTGTTTATACACCAATTTTTCCAGTGTACATATGAAAACTAAACAGCAGAAAAAGGGGAAACATTTGTTTTCTATAACTTACAGCACATTCATCAGAGATGAGTCTTTATTCAGTACTTTAAATGTGAAAATTAACTTTAAGCTTTTCTGAAACCAAGGATAGAATAAAGCATAAATGATGGGATTAATGGTGGAGTTCAGAAAGAAAAATATTACAGCAATGTTTCTGACATAAAACCTGTCAGCATTGTCATATGAACTCACTAAAGAACAAATATAATATGGCAGTAAACACAAGAGAAACATAATGACCAGAATCCCAAGCAGTATCGCAGCTTTTCGCTCTGATTTGTCATTGACTCTGTTTTTGGATTTGGATTCTGTGCTGTTGTGAACCTGAAGGGCTCTTATAGCAGTCACGTGTTTCTTAGCAATCACAAAAACATGAGTGTATAATATTATAATAAGTGTACATGGCATAAGAAACACAATTAGAAGATCAATGAGGGATGAAATCTCATCTACAATAGAAACACACACTCCCGGACACGTGACATCAGTGAAGTTTCCATTAACAAAAAGAAGAGTGAAGTTATAAATGAGTGAAAACAGCCAGTTAAATAAAGTTGCTATGCAGATCACAGTGGGTGAGATTTTCTTTGAGTAAAGAAAAGGAGAACTTAAAGCCAAAAACCGATCAACTGCTATCAGAGCCACAGTGTGAACAGACACGCTTGTTGCTTGAAAATTCACAAATTTTAAAATCGAACACATTACTGGTCCAGAAGTCCAACATGACTCAATGAGCCGAGATAAGTGAAACGGCATCACAAAAACTCCAACCAGGAGATCAGATACAGCCAAAGAGAGGATGAGGATGTTAGCAGGTGTGTGGAGCTGCTTGAAGTGACTAACAGAGATGATGACCAGCAGGTTTCCACACACGGTCAGCAGAGACACAGCTGCTGTGGCCACATACAGAATCACATAGACAGATAAAGAAACAGATCTCTCTGGACACAAATATTCCTGACAGACATCACTTTGGTTCACTGCTGTTAGATTCATTGTTACGTATTTGGAGGAAACATCCAAACAGAGTATCGTTCCATGTGAGACTCGTTATATAAAGTGCAACATATGCACAACCACAGATAAAGACCTCTGAAGACGCTGTTTGTATCTGCTCCACTGAAACACAATCTTCACTCCTGGGGGTTCCACAATAAAGACAAGCTTCAACTCATGCTGCCTTTTATACACTTGACATGTTGACTCTTTCCAAGACTGGCAGCATCAAGGGAGAAGAACATACAACTGGGAGGTCAAACAGCTCACACAAATGCTGAATTTATATGAAATCAAAAACTAAAAGTCAAAAATACTAGCCTTTAAAATCCTAATGTATGCATTATATATCCCCATGTTAGGATATGCCTACTTCCCTTTGATATCAAAGAGCTGTATGTAATTCTTTTTGACTGCACTAAATACCATAATATGTTCGCAGATATTTAGGAAACATACTACATTCACACTTGTTTCTCCGGAAAGCAATGCTACAGTCAGTTATTCTACTTAGAAATGTGCGTTCCATGACTGAATGTTTGTTTTTGTTTTGGTCTGTGTGATTCCGCCCACTGCCAGTTTAGTATTTCGACAGCCCAGGCTGGCAGTTGTGTAGACCGCCAGCATTTGTGTACACCTCAAATGGATTATACTTTGAAAGGCTACGCACATGACCGTGTACAAAGTATAACAGACACCATTATCGGTTTCAAGGTACTTAAAGGCATAGTTCACCCAAAAATGAAAATGAAGATTCGGAATTGTGTTCCGAAGATGAACGGAGGTCTTACGGGTTTGGAACGACATGAGGGTGAGTAATTAATGACAGAATTTAAATTTTTGGGTGAATTATGCCTTTAAGCCCAAAGTACACTTTGTTTTTGTATATGTATGCTAGGCAGTCGACACATGCACTCTAGAAAGGTTCATCTTAGTCCAGAGTGCCTGTGCTATTTTTCTCCAGATGTTATGACCGATAAAAATATTTTTGTACTTTTTTTAAACTAAAGTCGGAGCTCTCTCATAACCCCCTCACACAAGCGCTTGCTGTTGTTGTTTCGTCTCTAGCTTCATTTTCTACTGTGAAACAGTGGCCTGGGCCAGTGTTGCCACCTTGTGGAACAATTTATTCATGCAAAAAAAATTCAATGCGCTTGTGAGACCTGCACGTACAAAGTACAAAAAATCGGGTGGTGCGCGTACAGTAGGCCTATATGCTCATACTATTGTGGTGACGAAATTTGCATCACTCGCACTGTACGCGGACCCTCGTACGTGTAAAAACCGAAATGTACTTTGGGCTTTACTGTGCAAGATTGAGCAACAGTCCGTGTGGGACAGTGGAGCATGAGCGAGCAGGAGAGAGATGTGCGGTTGTACGGAAAACCCTTCGATGAACAACACTTCAATAATTTATGTCTACTCACTTGCGGAATCTTTGCGGGACAACTTTTCGGCGCACATTAATACGCACATCATACAAAATTTGTGAATGCGGCCCATTTTTATTTGATCCTTTATATTCCATTTGGTTTGATTTGATTAGAAAACGTACAACTCTGCTGAGTTGGATCTTTTAATGAATCGGTCGAAGACCCGAGTTGTCAATTTGAATGATTTTTCTAACAAATGAAATATTAAAAGATCTAAATCTGACAGAGCTCTTAAACATGATAATGTGACTTAATTAATGAAATAAGCCAATATTATGTTTAAAGCCTGGTTTGTGGCACTTGAAATAATATGATCCGTGACTGGGTGTTCACATAACATGTAGTTAGACCAGTGGTGAGGCCAGAAATTTTAAAGTGAGTGGACCTTGTTGAAATAGGATCGACCTCAGTGTCTTAATAAAAATATGACTTTACTTGAAAATGTGATTTAAACATATATAACAGATAGACTGGCCATATTTTTCATGTTTTTGAGGCTGTAGCTACTGATCTGGATGAGCTCACTGACACCGTGACATCCTACATTAGTTTCTGTGAGGACATGTGTGTACCCACCAGGACTTATCTAACATTTAACAACGACAAACCTTGGTTCAGTACAAAACTCAAACAGCTTTGCCAGGCCAAAGAGGACACCTACAGGAGTGGGGACAAAGCCTTAACAAACAGGCCAAATACACACTGAATAGGGAGATAAGAGTGGCAAAGAAAAACTACTCTGGAAAACTAAAAAACAGCTTTCAAGCAACGACCCTACATCAGTGTGGAAAGGCCTGAAAGCCATCACCAGCTACAAGACCCCATCCCCCAGCACTGAGGTCAGTCAACAACTGGCTGAAGACCTGAATGAGTTTTACTGCAGGTTTGAAAAGCAAAAGCCTTGTCTGACACCCCACACCCGCTCTGACCGTCTCACAGCACAGCCATCAGCACTACCCCCCTCCCTCCCCCCTACTGTTTCTAAGCCTGTACTCAAGAACTGTGAAGATGATGTAAGCGAAGTCTTCAGGAGACATAAGATAAGGAAAGCCAAAGGCCCAGACGGTGTCTCCCCAGCCTGCCTCAAAGCCTGTGCTGTCCAATTATCATCCATCTTCACACTGATGTTCAACAGATCACTGGAGCTGTGTGAAGTCCCCTCCTGCTTCAAACACTCCATCATCATCCCTGTACCCAAGAAACCAAAAATCACAGGACTTAATGGCTACAGACCTGTTGCTTTAACGTCTGTGGTGATGAAGTCATTTGAGAGGCTCGTGCTGGCCCACCTGAAGGACAATACTGGACCCTTGCTGCACCCCCTGCAGTTTGCTTACAGAGTAAACAGGTCTGTGGATGATGCAGTCAACATGGGATTGCACTACATCCTCCAACATCTGGACAAACCAGGGACTTATACAAGGATCCTGTCTGTGGACTTCAGCTCCGCTTTCAACAACATCATCCCAGATACCCTTCAGAATAAACTGACCCAGCTCTCTGTACCCACCTCCATCTATCAGTGGATCACCAGCTTCCTGACAGACAGGCAGCAGCTAGTGAGGCTGGGAGAACTCACATCAAACACCCGCACCAACAGCACTGGAGCTCCTCAGGGCTGTGTGCTCTCCCCACTGCTATTCTCCCTCTACACAAATGACTGCACCTCTAAAGACCCCTCTGTAAAGCTCCTTAAGTTTGCAGACGACACCACAGTCATCGGTCTCATCCAGGACGGAGACCAGTCTGCTTACAGACAAGAGGTTAAGCAGCTGGCTGTCTGGTGCAGTCACAACAACCTGCAGCTGAACACGCTCAAAACTGTAGAGATGATAGTGGACTTCAGGAGAAACCCCCCTGCACTCCCCCCACTCACCATCATGAACAGCACTGTGGCTGCAGTGGAGACATTCAGGTTCCTGGGAACCACCATCTCCCAGGACCTGAAGCGGGACACTCACATTGACTCCATCGTGAAAAAGGCTCAGTAGAGGTTGTACTGCCTACGTCAACTGAAAAAGTTCAACCTGCCACAGGCGCATATGACAGTTTTACTCTGCTGTTATTGAGTCGGTTCCGTGCTCCTCTATAACTGTCTGGTTTGGGTCAGCCAGCAAATCAGATATAAGAAGACTGCAGCGGACTGTTAGGACAGTAGAAAGGATCATTGGTGTCCACCTGCCCAGCCTTCAGGACTTGTACAACTCCAGAGTGAAGAAACGGGCAGGTAACATCATCAGAGACCCCTCTCACAACGGACACAACCTGTTTGCACTTCTCCCTTTAGGCAGATGCTACAGATCTCTGTGCACTAGAACATCTAGGCATAAAAACAGTTTTTTCCCCAATGCCAACTCCAGCCTAAACAGCTAACACAGGAATTATTACCTGTGTTCTGTAATTCATGCCTGTAATTAATTCTCCATCTCTAATTATTGCCTCTCTCTCAAGTACTATGTAAATACATATGCATATTTTCTATACAACTGTATATATAGAGTAAATAATGCACAAATCTGTACGTAAATCTTCTGTTCCAGATTCATACACATTATTATTATTATTGTTAAGTCTTATTTAAGTGTTTCTGTTCTCATGTCAGATATGTATGTATGTATGTATGTATGCGTGTATGTACCAAGAGCTTCTTAAAAACCATAACAAATTCCTCGTGTGTTTGCGCACACTTGGCGAATAAAGCTGATTCTGATTCTGATTTTTCAATGAAAAGGTTTTAACAAGCAGAATACAAGCAGAATTGTTTCAGGACATCAAACAATACCAAATACATGTGAACAGTATAGGCTATACATTCGACTTTTGGCCTGCGTTTTGGTTTGTAGCTTCACGTAACATTAGCAAACCATAGTAGATTTACGATTTGCACAACTGGAAGATCAACAACTCATCCACTGGGATTTTATTACTTATTCTTTACCAGGGATGTGCGATATTGACAAAAAAAAAAAAAAAGTCTCAATATTTTCTGGGATTTTATCTATCGATAATTATATGATATTTTGCTGAGTGTGTTATTGTGCTGGTATCTTAAGGACTACCGTGGACAGCTGACTCCAAAGGTTTTTGATATTCTTCATATTCTGTGTGTTGGTCAGTTCACAGCAGTGATAGAAATTAATCTTATAAGTTTAAATTGATTTTTACATTTTATGGGCATTTTTACCTTTATAAAGTCATCACCTTTTGAGTCAAATTTTCACATTTAATAAGTCAATTAAAACAATAAGACATTTGGGCTGTTACCAAGCAAACCAGCATCAATAAAATTCATCTTTGCAATGCAGATGAAACACAGAAGCTGCATCTGAAGTGGAATTTAGATGCATTTACACACTGTTTAATGCAGGACATGAATGCATTTAACCTGCAATAACAAATGCATAATGTTTTGATATTTTAAACATAAAACATTGAAAAGTGATGTTTGAAATGACTTAAAAAATGAAAAGATACTTTATATTTGAAATTAAAACCGCCAGCAGGTGGCAGCAAATCACTGTTAATAAGTGAGTCATTGCGATTGAACCGAATCATTTAAACAGATGATTCATTCAGGAACGAAACACCTTCATGTTGATCAGAGACGCAAAACAGTGCTGTGTCTGTGTTTGGAAATTGGAATTATGTTTGTTGGCGAAATTGAGCAAAAACAGACAATATGCTGTCTAAAACGTAAGTCTAATTAACTTCTTGTTTATTGAACTGTTGTATAAAATCAATTTCACATTTGTAATCATGCTGATTTTTGGAGGAAACAACGGCACTTTTCATGGGATATTGATTAACTATATGAAATTATATAAATATATACCTTTTCTGCCCCCCATATCTTGGATTTGGTTATCATTCTTAATGCACTTAAATAGACTGAATCCTGCAGTGAAAGAACGCACTCTAAATGTGCATGTGTACTAATCTAACCTACTAGAATTCATGTAATGTATGCGCGCACTATGTAGGTGTGTTTTGTTAGGTTTTTGCGATTTACTCGATAATATCAAATCGCACATCGTTAAAACAACAATTCCGATACTATCGCAGACGATATGTGTCGCACACCCCTATTTTTTACATAAATTTATTGGGTGGACCAGCCGTCAATCTGAAGGGGCCAGTACCACCCTGGCCCTTATGTAGCCTCACCACTGAGTGAGACTACAACATTTGAACACACACACAAATTTACAAAGCAATTTCCTTATCCAGTAACAGTTTATAGTAAAGAATTACAAAGGGATGGGCTACATCTCATTCTCAATATGGAGCCTGTTGTCAAAAAAGGTCAACATGTGTTAAATTAACTGTATCTCTGCAATAACTGAGGAAATATTCAATAGGTGTTTTGTAGATTAATGTTTAATATGACAAAATAATGTAGAAAAAAAACATTACCCTCACTGTAAAAATATATATATATTTTTAAAGTTGTGAATAAAACAAAGATTATTGGAGAATGTTTTACAAGAAAATACCATTTCATTTTTTTACCATTTCAGAATTTCATGTTTAATTCAATATGTTACCTGCCATTTCTTTGTAACTGTTTATACACCAATTTTTCCAGTGTACATATGAAAACTAAACAACAGAAAAAGGGGAAACATTTGTTTTCAATAACTTACAGCACATTCATCAGAGATGAGTCTTTATTCAGCACTTTAAATGTGAAAATTAACTTTAAACTTTTCTGAAACCAAGGATAGAATAAAGCATAAATGATGGGATTAATGGTGGAGTTCAGAAAGAAAAATATTACAGCAATGTTTCTGACATAAAACCTGTCAGCATTGTCATATGAACTCACTAAAGAACAAATATAATATGGCAGTAAACACAAGAGAAACATAATGACCAGAATCCCAAGCAGTATCGCAGCTTTTCGCTCTGATTTGTCACTGACTCTGTTTTTGGATTTGGATTCTGTGCTGTTGTGAACCTGAAGGGCTCTTATAGCAGTCACGTGTTTCTTAGCAATCACAAAAACATGAGTGTATAATATTATAATGAGTGTACATGGCATAAGAAACACAATCAGAAGATCAATGAGGGATGAAACTCCATCAACACTAGAAACACACACTCCAGGACACATGACATAAGTGAAGTTTCCATTAACAAAAAGAAGAGTGAAGTTATAAATGAGTGAAAACAGCCAGTTAAATAAAGTTGCTATGCAGATCACAGTGGGTGAGATTTTCTCTGAGTAAAGAAAAGGAGAACTTAAAGCTAAAAACCGATCAACAGCTATCAGAGCCACAGTGTGAACAGACACGCTTGTTGCTTGAAAACTCACAAAATTGAAAACCGAACACATCACTGGTCCAGAAATCCAACATGACTCAATGAGCCAAGATAAGTGAAACGGCATCACAAAAACTCCAACCAGGAGATCAGATACAGCCAAAGAGAGGATGAGGATGTTAGCAGGTGTGTGGAGCTGCTTGAAGTGACTAACAGAGATGATGACCAACAGGTTTCCACACACGGTCAGCAGAGACACAGCTGCTGCGGCCACATACAGAATCACATAGACAGATAAAGAAACAGATCTCTCTGGACACAAATATTCCTGACAGACATCACTTTGGTTCAATGCTGTAAGGTTCATTGTGGAGTATTTGGAAGAATCACCCAAACAGAGTATTGTTCCCTTTGATCCCCTTCATATAAAAATACATAACAACAGATAAAGATCTCTGAAAATGCTGTTTGTATCTCCAACAGCTCTGAACTGCTCATCGTCTGAAACACAATCTGTAGTCATTCCTGGAGGTTCCAAAATACCATGTAAAACGGGCTACAACCCACGCTGCCTTTTATACACTAGACATGTTTACTCTTTTTAATACTAACAGCATCGAGGGAGAAGAACATACAGCTGGGAGATCAACTGATTCTGTTCATCCAGAGGAAAATAGCTTTAGTGTCACATAGAACTAAAAGGGTGCTTATATGGATCATATGTTCTGCTATTTGCATTCAAACAAATTTATTCCATCTGAACACATGAGAAACATGATCTTTGACCCCTGAATGCTTTAACTACTTGCATCTACCAGCAGAGGCTGACTGGGCCACACTAAACCAAACCTTCACCTTCACTCAAACTATAGGTGAACAAAATAACAAACACAGCACAGCATCAACTATGTGTCTCTGGCTCTAAGTTGCATTTGAACATATTAGGTCTTAAGAGTTATTAACTAAGATCATTTTATGAAATCAATTTGTATTTAAATACATGTCGAAACAGTACATTTACACTGAAATTAGAAGTGAATAAACAGAAAAGTATCTTAACTTTCATTTTGTCTCATGCGCTTAATGCAGAAATATAAGACTAAATCGCTTGCACAGAAGTGCTTCTTTCGTGGGGTTCAGAGGAAAACAGGTTGAAAAGACAGACAGTGGCCAGTTGCATAAACATAGCCACTAAATTATACTAATCTACCTTTTTTTCTGACTTGAGAAACCAGTCTTAAAAAATTAGTTGACTAATTTTTTAAGACTAGTCTAAG
This sequence comes from Spinibarbus caldwelli, assembly GCA_039654775.1. Taxonomy (NCBI): domain Eukaryota; kingdom Metazoa; phylum Chordata; class Actinopteri; order Cypriniformes; family Cyprinidae; genus Spinibarbus; species Spinibarbus caldwelli. The sequence goes on along the minus strand of CM077241.1, from coordinate 27,430,544 downwards.
CAGTTCATGCAACCGGTCACATTTAATTTAGACATCAATATACCCTCATCACTCAAATGGGACTGCCTCACACTGAACTTTTCTTTTCTTTTAAAACATTTTTGTCCTGGGGCTTCAGATGGTGGTCGCTACTTCACAGTAGAATTTGCTGCAGTACATTATCAGTTTGTTGATCTCAGAGTTATGCCCTTTTTGATTAGACAACACTACTTTCCCTCTCAGATGAACGTTTCCGGGGTACAAAACTTTGCGGGACAACTTTTTTTTTTTTTTACACTTAGATTCCCTTTATTTCCTAAATTAATCTGGCGATATGACCTGAGTTGTCTGTTTAAATGATTCTAATAAGTAATTTTATGAAATATTAAAAGATCCAAATGTGTCAAATATTTTAAACATGATTATGTGACATAATTACTGAAATGAACACAACACAAATATAACTCATCACAACAGTGATACATTACAACATTTAAACACATAAGTTTTTGCCATTTTATCACAGTATTAAAATAATGAATTATAGAGTGGAGACTGGAGCCAGGAATGGGATATATCTCAATCTCAGTATATTTTAGTACTCTGCTATTGTAGCCTTTTGTAAAAAAACAAAACAAAACAAAAAAAAAAAACAAAACAAAACAAAACAAAAAAAAAAAAAAAAAAAAAAAAAAAAAGGTCAACGTGTTAAATGAACTGTATCTCTGCAATAATTGAAGAAATATTCAGTAGCTATTTTGTAGCCAAGACTAATTTTTAATATGACAAAATAATGTATTTTAGACAAAGTATATATAAAAAATACGCAGCAAGGAAAAAAGAGGGGAACATTTTGTCTTACATTCAATGACTCATTCAATGACGTGGGGAAGTCGTGGGCTAATGGTTAGAGAGTTGGGCTTGTAACCTGAAGGTTGCGGTTCGATTCTCACACCGGCAGGAATTGAAGGTGGGGATTGTGAATAAACAGCACTCTCTCTGCCTTTGATACCATGACTGAGGTGCCCTTGAGCAAGGCACCGAACCCCCAATTGCTCCCCGGGCGCTGGAGCAATGGCTGCCCACTGCTCCGGGTGTGTGTTCACGGTGTGTGTGTGCGTGTTTGTTCACTATTCACTGCTGTGTGTGTGCACTTGGATGGGTTAAATGCAGAGCACCAATTTCGAGTATGGGTCACCGTACTTGACAATACGTCACGACTTTCACTTTCACTTATAGCACATTCATCAGGGATGAGTCTTTATTAAACACTTTTTAACATTAGCTTTAAGCTTTTCTGAAACCAGGGATAGAATAAAGCATAAATGATGGGATTAATGGTGGAGTTCAGGAGGAAAAATATTACAGTAACATCTCTGACATAAAACAAGTCAACACTGTCATATGGAATCACTAAAGAGCAAATATAATATGGCAGTAAGCATAGGAGAAACACAATGACCAGAATCCCCAGCAGGATTGCAGCTTTTCGCTCTGATTTGTCACTGACTCTGTTTTTGGAGGATTCTGTGCTGTTTTGAATCTGAAGGGCTCTTATAGCAGTCACATGTTTCTTAGCAATCATAAAAACATGAGTGTATAATATTACAATGAGTAAACATGGCATAAGAAACACAACCAGAAGGTCAATGAGGGATGAAACCTCATCTATGATATAAAGACATTCTCCTGGACACGTGACATCAGTGAAGTTTCTGACAGTATTCATTGTTTCTTAGTAATAATTTAAAAATGAGCTGACAAAAAATGCAGCCTGAATCGGCGTATGCACAGCCAACAATGTTTGAAATACGATTGCGTGTACTCTGGGCCCATATAAAAATTGTTTATTTGTTTATTATGTTTAAACAAGTGAGAATGGCATACTTTGCATTACTCGAAAAACTTGCTGCGTGCGTGAGTAAGGAGCAAGCAGGAGAGAGACATGAGATAGTACAGAAAATTTTTCATTGGACAGCGGTCCCTCATTTAGAATAATCCGGATTCATCAACATTAACGAAGATATAAGAACAAATTTTTGTGTCTACTCACCGGCGGAAACTTTACCGGACAACTTTTTCTGTGTAAATACAGACCATTATTTTTTTTACACTTAGATTCACTTTGGCTTGATTTCATTCACAAACATATGATTCTCATGAGTCGGCTCTTTCAATTAATCGGTCGATATGACCCGAGCTATCAGTTTGAATGATTCTAACAAGTGATTTTAAGATATATTAAAGGCTCTAAATGTGTCAGAGCTTTTAAACATGATGTGTAACTTAATTACTGAAATGAACACATAAACAACATAGATACAGTACAACATTTAAACACATATAAAGTTTTCCTTATCAGAAGTTTTGCAATTTTATCATAGTATTAAAGTAATGAATTACAGAGAGGAGACAGGAGCTTGTGCCCATGGGATATATCTCAATCTCTGCAATAATTGAGGAAATATTCAATAGCTGTTTTGTAGTCAAGACTCATGTTTAATATGATAAAATAATGCATATAGATCTAGACAATATATAAAAATAAACAACAGGAAAAATAGAGAGGAAACATTGTGTCTTACATTCAGTAACTTACAGCACATTCATCAGAGATGAGTCTTTATTAAACACTTTAAATGTGAAAATTAATTTCAAGCTTTTCTGAAACCAGGAATAGAATAAGGCATAAATGATGGGATTAATGGTGGAGTTCAGGAAGAAAAATATTACAGTAACATCTCTGACATAAAACAAGTCAACACTGTCATATGGAATCACTAAAGAGCAAATATAATACGGCAGTAAACACAAGAGAAACACAAAGACCAGAATTCCCAGCAGGATTGCAGCTTTTCGCTCTGATTTGTCACTGACTCTGTTTTTGGAGGATTCTGTGCTGTTGTGAATCTGAAGGGCTCTTATAGCAGTCGCATGTTTCTTAGCAATGACAAAAACATGAGTATATAATATTATAATAAGTGTACATGGCATAAGAAACACAATTAGAAGATCAATGAGGGATGAAATGTCATCAACACTAGAAACACACACTCCCGGACACGTGACATCAGTGAAGTTTCCATTAACAAAAAGAAGAATGAAGTTATAAATGAGTGAAAACAGCCAGTTAAATAAAGTTGCTATGCAGATCACAGTTGGTGAGATTTTCTCTGAGTAAAGAAAAGGAGAACTTAAAGCCAAAAACCGATCAACTGCTATCAGAGCCACAGTGTGAACAGACACGCTTGTTGCTTGAAAATTCACAAATTTTAAAACTGAACACATCACTGGTCCAGAAGTCCAACATGACTCAATGAGCCAAGACAAATAAAGAGGCATCACAAAAACTCCAACCAGGAGATCAGATACAGCCAAAGAGAGGATGAGGATGTTAGCAGGTGTGTGGAGCTGCTTGAAGTGACTAACAGAGATGATGACCAGCAGGTTTCCACACACGGTCAGCAGAGACACAGCTGCTGCGGCCACATACAGAATCACATAGACAGATAAAGAAACAGATCTCTCTGGACACAAATATTCCTGACAGACATCGCTTTGGTTCATTGTGGAGTATTTGGAAGAATCATCCAAACAGAGTATCGTTCCATGTGAGACTCGTTACATAAAGTGCAACATATGCACAACCACAGATAAAGACCTCTGAAGACGCTGTTTGTATCTGCTCCACTGAAACACAATCTTCACTCCTGGAGGTTCCACAATAAAGACGACCTTCAACTCATGCTGCCTTTTATACACTTGACATGTTGACTCTTTCCAAGACTGGCAGCATCAAGGGGGAAGAACATACAGCTGGGATATCAACTGATTTAGAAAAGTGTCACACAGAGCTCATACAAAAATATTTGAAATGTAAAAATCCGAACCATCTAATCATGAATCCTCATAATCATCTCTGTTTTCAAATATCCATTTGAATATACAGTGGTATGCAAAACACATTTGTACTACACTTTGCTATCACATGAAGCCACAAGAAAGGGTTCATAAATGGCAGGGAAGCAGCATGAATTAACGGTGTAAGTCACATGGCAATGCCTACATGGAAAATTTAGCTTCAACCTGCGGCAGCAGTATAAATGTATCACAACATATAAACACCTTCATCCATTAAGGTTTTCCATTTTATCATAGTTTTAAATAATTAATTATGGGGAAACTAGTTGTCACATTGAGGAATTGTCACAAGGGCTCTATCTCAATCTCAGTATATTTTAGTACCCTTTTATTGGGGTCAGCATGTGTTAAATGAACTGCATCGGGACAATAATGGTGAAAATATTCAATAGCTATAGTCAAGACTTTAAAGGTTGTGTAAATTGTACTTGATATGACAAAAGAAAAAAAAAAACACTCACCCACAGTATTCTGGGACTATCTGTGCTTTCACAGTCATGTTTAATATGACAAAATAATGTAGTAAAATGAAAAGTACATCTGAAAAATAAACAACACACACACACACACACACACACACACACACACACACACACACACACACACACAAAACATTCTGTCTTACATTCAGTCACTTACAGCACATTCATCAGGGATGAGTCTTTAATAAACACTTTAAATGTGAAAAATAATTTTAAGCTTTTCTGAAACCAGGGATAGAATAAAGCATAAATTATAGGATTAATGGTGGAGTTCAGAAAGAAAAATATTACAGTAACATCTCTGACATAAAACAAGTCAGCATTACTGTATGGAATCACTAAAGAGCAAATATAATACAGCAGTAAACACAGGAGAAACACAAAGACCAGAATCCCCAGCAGGATTGCAGCTTTATGCTCTGATTTGTCACTGACTCACTGAATATGAGTGTGAGTCCCCCCCCCCAAAAACAAAACAAAAACAAAACAAAAACAAAAAAAAACTATATAATACATTTGCAATTTATATGTGACTGGGAAATATTAATTCTGTATTTTTAAATGTCCATCAGTGGAACATTTGTGCATAAAATCTATGTGTAAACTGCATTAAAGTGTATTCTAAATTTACTATAAAATTTAGATCACAAAAACATAAAAAATTACTTGGTGGCCCAAAAATGAAGTAATTTGTTAAATCAATTAAAAAAACTGATAGTTTTAGAAATTTAATAAATATGCGATTCTACGAAAGAAAATTATTTATTTTATTAAATTATTTCTAAATAAAAAAAAACAAAAAAAAAAACATGCAAAATGCAGCCTTTATATGTACAACCAACAAATGACAGATTATTGGGTTTCGAAAATGACCTGCTTTTCTTCACTCAGATATCTTAAGAAACGTGAGGCTGTATGAGAACCCCTAATATTGGGGACAGTTTTGGTGTATTTTATCAAAGTCCTTTCAAGGCAAGTAATTTCACTCGGCAGCCATCTTTGAAACGCTTCTCGGACAGCTATTTCAGTGATACAAGTACAGCTCCTATCTATTTGAATGGGGAACATCAAATTTTCATAACATAAAATGTACAAATGGCTGCGCCCACTCTGACGCAATTCGAAAATGACCTGCTTTTCTTCCCTCAAAGATCTTACTGAGAGAAACGTAAGGCTATACGAAAAAGCCTAATATTGGGGATAGTTTTGGCGTATTTTATCAAAGTCCTTTCAAGGCAAGTAATTTCACTCAGCTGCCATCTTTGAAATGCCTCTCAGGCAGCTATTTCAGCCATACACGTACAGCTCCTATCTATTTGAATGGGGAACATCAAATTTTCACCATGCTTACGATTAAATTTCCATAACATAAAATTTACAAATGGCCGCGCCCACTCTGACACGATGACTTTACTAATCAGCGATTGGCTCTTTTATTCAGAAGGCGGGACTAATCCGCCATATTGAGAGATGTATTTTCATAAGTAATATCAAAAGTCTTTGATTGAATGTAAAATAACTGCTTAGGCCCACAGCCTTTCATTTAGAACAAACATTTAACATTATAGCGAACAAATTCACTAGTGTACGTACCTGATCATGGCTGAAATTTCCGTGAAAAGTATGCAATTAATTGTTTAATTGGTAGTGATGGAGTGCAGAAACACGTGATAGCAAGCAGGCTGACTGTCTCTTTCTCTCTGCATTTAACAATTTATATTAAAGCAACTGTATGTAAACAACTTTTTTTTTTTTTTGTAAAATCAGTTTCAAAATGATTCTGATGGCACACTGACTTCTAATAAGGCGAACAGCTTTCCCGACAACAGTTATATAATGACGACAGTGAATTTCACTCACTGTAGGGGACTCCAAAGTCACAAAAATACACAAAACTACATAGCCTACCCTTGCTTTAAGTGTCAAGAAGTTGAATTTTACTTTTAAAATGATTTTATGAAATGAAGTGCCATTTAAATACACATTAAAATATACATGTTTTCCTTATACTGTATAAAACAAACAGTCTATAGAAGAACCTGGAATTTAGACGGTTAACTCCAGTGTGGAAGCTTTTACTCAATGTAATCTGAACTCTTCTATACACTTTGCAAGTAAGAACAACTGATCATCAGTGGAGGTGTTTTCCTATTTCAGGCTTTAGCTGAGAGACATAAAGATTACAGAATTATACATGTCTCTATATGTGAATGTAAATATACATATTGGGTGAGCCAAACCAATGGCCTCAATGTCTCTTCTAAATTGCTCTACCATGAGGATGATGGCCTAAAACACTCATCCATCCCCACATTAAATAGACTTTCATTAGATATTCAGAACAATAATAAGACTGCTCTGATAAACACGTTAAATGTTGAACGTTACACTGCATGTTTTTACCAAAGATTTTACCAAAGAAACATATGACACTTACCTTTTATTATAATTAATTTATATTTGTTTTTATTAATAATTTTGTAATATTCTTTAAAAAAAACAAAAACTAAACAGTTATATAGATGTGTAGAGTGAACATTTGATCACATTTATGGAAATATTATTGATCTGTTGAAAATGTTTTTTCATGTCATCCAACAAACATTTCACTTTTGATAATCAATGCTGTTTTGTGCATATAATGAGGAAGCACTTCTTGAATAACATGCCTGGTTTTATTCATCAAAATATTTATGAATAATCATATTTTTACTGCACAATAATGATGAAAAAAGAACATCAGGAAATACTAAAACAATATAAACAATATAAAATTGAGGACAGACATTTGTTTGACATATGTTGTTCCTCATCAAGAGCTTAATGACAGGACATTCATTAGAGAGGAGTCTGTGCTCAATACTTTAAGAGTTAGAATTATCTTTACACTTTTCTTAAACCAGGGGTACAACAGAGCATAGATAAGTGGATTGATAGAGGAATTAAGGTAAAAGAGAATCAAAACACTGTTGATAACATTAGAAAATGAGTCATCTCTTAAGAAATTTGTTAAAGAAAAAATATAATATGGCAGTAAACACAAAAGAAACACAAAGACCAGAATCCCGAGTGCTAATGCGGCTTTTCGCTCTGATTTGTCACTGACTCTGTTTTTGGAGGATTCTGTGCTGTTGTGAACCTGAAGGGCTCTTATAGCAGTCACATGTTTCTTAGCAATCACAAAAACATGAGTGTATAATATTACAATGAGTGTACATGGCATAAGAAACACAACCAGAAGGTCAATGAGGGATGAAACCTCATCTATGATATAAAGACATTCTCCTGGACACGTGACATCAGTGAAGTTTCCATTAACGTAAAGCAGAGTGAAGTTATAAAAGAGTGAAAACAGCCAGTTAAATAAAGTTGCTATGCAGATCACAGTGGGTGAGATTTTCTCTGAGTAAAGAAAAGGAGAACTTAAAGCCAAAAACCGATCAACAGCTATTAAAGCCACAGTGTGAACAGACACGCTTGTTGCCTGAAAAGTGACAAAATTGAAAACCGAACACATCGCTGGTCCAGAAATCCAGCATGATTCAATGAGCCAAGACAAGTGAAACGGCATCACAAAAACTCCAACCAGGAGATCAGACACAGCCAAAGAGAGGATGAGGATGTTAGCAGGTGTGTGGAGCTGCTTGAAGTGACTAACAGAGATGATGACCAGCAGGTTTCCACACACGGTCAGCAGAGACACAGCTGCTGCGGCCACATACAGAATCACATAGACAGATAAAGAAACAGATCTCTCTGGACATGAATATTCCTGACAGATGGCGCTTTGGTTCACTGCTGTTAGATTCATGATGTGTTAAGTAGACAGTCTTCCTTCTTGTATTGTATAGAATAAAGCAATGAATTTTAATCTAATATCTGTATTTCCAGCAGAGTGAGTCAGGTCTCATTCGGTCCTCAGTGTAAAGCGTTTGCATTGTTCCCAGTCAGCAGGATGACACCAACTTTGGCAAACAATACGCATTGCTGATTTTTTTTATACGTAAATGTCTCCTCCCCCTGACAATAAATGTTTAATAATGTGCTTCTGCTGGGAGTTCATGTAAATTACATCTTCACATTTGCACATAATCATCATCACTTTTTCGTTCTTTAAATCATTATATTCTGAATTTCAAACTCAATGCACAAATATTTTGTTTTTCACTGTATCTACTATGCACTTTCTGTCTTCTGGAGGACATTTTCCATCTGATATTTGTCAAATTTGGGTTACTAAATTTGGCATTTTTATCCAAAGCAGTTTGAGAAGACGTTGAGAAGAAGAGTGATATAAATATATAGAAAATTAAACTGTTAATCAGTCTGATTGACCAGAATCAATTATTGTAAACAAGGTGGTGTTAATTTTAAGGACAACCTATATTGTCTCTTTTTGAATAATAATCTTTACTCAGATTCAGAATTGACACCAAATTGAATTTCTCTCACTTCCAATTTGAAAATAACAAACAAACACCTCTGGATTAGCCACATATACAAATCTATTTGTCTTCATTTATCTCCACAGCAGCATTTCAGTTTTATTTCGGAAAAAGGTGATTCAACATTATTTACATAATTTCAATTTAAAACTGCACTAAATCATGGAAAAAAACAGATGCTTTTCAAATATAACAAATGACAAAAAGAAGATAAATTATTGCCTACACAATAAATTAATAAGGCAGTTCTTCAACAAGCATTTTGCCTTTGTTACTCATTTTCAGCCCTGTGTATGAGCAGGTCAAAGGTGAACTGATTGTCATTTGAGCTGAGCTTAGCATGCAACTCCACATTTGACAGAGTCTCCATCTAGTGGTTATTTCTTGTCACAACGTGTCAACTGGGCAAACCTGATTTAGTTCCCTTTAATGATTAACCATACTCATTTCAGGTCATATAATATTTATATACAGCAATATCATACACATAGACAAACATTTAGTGACATTGCTAGTTTGTTGTAGCATCAATTTTAGGATAATTTTACAAAGATGATTTTGGCATAGTGAGACTGGATACATGGCTCATAATTAACAAGATTAAAAGATTAAAAGTGCATCAAGATTTGAGATTTGAATATCAGCAGCAGTAGCTGTACAATTTCCTGGATATGAGAGACTTTGTAGGGTCATATAATAAACTGCACATACATTTTTAAAGTCCATAAAATTTCCACTGTTTTTGTTTTGTGCTTAAGATTCACACATATGTAGAATCCCACTTATTTAATATATATATATATATATATATATATATATACACACACACACACACACAGTGCACAAGGTTTTGATTTACTTCATTTTTAGTAGTTAGAGCTGATCTGTAGTTTTTGCAATGCAGAAATAAAGAACTATATCTATCAGTCTATATGGATAATTATATAATTTCAGTGTGTATATATATATATATATATATTATATATATATATATGAAACTGAATGAACCTAAAACTACAATACCAGTCAAATGTATTATTTATTTGGACTAAATTAGATTTGTGAAGTGAAGTGCACTTATACACTTTATAGCAGCAGCTTCATACTGACTGTCAGAGATAAAAACATTCATTTCTACCATTTTCAACCACTGAAATCTCATATTTAGCATATGTTACAATCAGGAACGGCAGCTTCTATAACAAACCAGATGGGTGAAAGATGCATGAAGCTGGAATGATTATCTATTAACAGTAACAATGTTAAGCTCTCTGTACAGTCTATGCTGACTGTGCTTTAACAAATGGAGTTAAAATAAGTTTCTGTGGTAATGAACTGCACACCAAACATACCATCCATAGAGCTTAACTTATATATTCTGTTAGTGGCAATATCTTAACTGCATTTAGAAAGTAACTCAAGACAGCTTCACTTAGTGACAAACCTCCATAACTCATTATAAACATGCCAGGGCAAACGCTGTGGGACATCAGATGGTCAGCTCAATTTTTGACAGAAGCCCAGATAATCAAACCAATAATGACAGCACCCACAATCAGAACAGCGATCAGGATGAAAATCTTCTTGCGGAACGATGTCTACAGTGAACAGAAGAAATCAGTCACTAGTATAATAATAATAATAATAATAATAATAATAATAATAATAATAATAATAATGGTTGTCCATTTAGCATGTTAATAATATAGTACATTTAATTAATTATTATACATTTAATTTTCAAATATTTAATTTAATAGCAATATAACTTTAAAAAAATAATGTGATTAAAAAATTACTGCATTAGTGCAAATTTACTTGAGCTGTAATATAATGTAATAAACCATCAAAAAAGTAGGCTGTACAAATACACCAACTCAAACACGCCAGTGCAAGGGAAGCTTACAAGCAAATTACAACTTAAATTTGCATGTATTTCTCACACACAACTAGCACATGACTTAAGAGGACTTGGAATATAGTGCATAAGTCATATGGGTGACGTTTATGGTGCTTTTTCATCCTTTCGGGAGCTTGACAGTGTCCATCTCCATATATTTTCATTAGGCTAAATTTCTTGTTTTGTGTTCCACAAAAGCAATAAGATAATATGGGTTTGAAATGACGTAAGGGTGAGTGAATGATGCGTCATTAGTAAAAATAAGCTGTACCTGGTGACTTGCTGCTTTGTTCAGCTGTTGTGTGGCTGACTGCACATTGATCTCTGCATTTGATACATTGGCCTCTATACTGTCTGCAAGATGGAATGGAGATAAACAAAGGAAAGGCTTTCACAGTTAAACACTGAGTGAATTTATTTTTTACAGATATGCATTGACAACTAACCAAATATTCTAACTCTGTTATCATCAAAAAATTATTATTCATTGTTTAAAACATACATAATGCATTGTCCTCTTGGATAATAATTAATTTTCTCAGAACTTTATTTAAAATCCTTCAGTGAGCACTATTTCATCATTCATTCAGGTATGCATGTCAAAGTTTTGGTGGGCAGCACAGGCTATGATGCAAACTCTTGCAATTTTGATGAAATATCACACATGTAAACAACACAAGTGTGTGCATACTAATAGCTCACATCTTATCATTAAAAGTTTAGTGCTTGAACAAACAGTCCCACTGAGCTGGGTTGTGTGAAGCCTCGCAGGTCTTCATTATCAACATCTGCTTCTCCATTTTAACACCTTTAATTGCACTTTCCTGCCTAAGAGTTTCATCACCAAACAAACACTCCCTCAGAGCTAAGTCTAAACAAAACCACACAGATGTATGTATGCATTTAATATAATTGTTATTATTTTATTTTAACAGGAAATCTCCTGTTTTTTTTATCTGTCAGATGTTTTCTGCATGCTCTGTGTTAGCTGCAATTATACAGGAAAAAGCAAAATATTGCTGCAAAATGACAATTTCCTTAAATTGTAGGCAGCAACCTGTTCATATACAGGCAGACAAATAGCACTAACCCTGACTGAAGCAGAGATTTGTTTAATGTCCACAAGATTTTGTCTCATTAGTCACTGGACAGCCTCCATTGTGTTTACTTTTCAACAATGAAATGACACATGAGCACATTCTGGCACAAACCAAATTGGTCTGACACCTATGTTTGGGTTGTTTAATGAAATGAATGTTTTTGTCTGAACTCAATTGTGTGTCAACTGAACAGAGTCATTTTGAAACAGTTTATTTGGACTCTATAAGCAGTACAGGCCTAATTTCATAGAGATTTCAGGATGAGCTATTTTGACTTGGGCCAGTTAGCAACCATCTGGCAACCTCCTGAACAACCAAGCATTGTCACAGAGTTCTGACTGGTTGCCGCTCAGTTTTATTAAGAAAGTGTAAAAACCTAGTTATATCTCTCTGATCTTACCAATCATATCTCCCTGTTCATGCACCATCAAGCCCAGGTCTCTGAAGATTTCATTAATGTCTGTGATGTCCGACTGAAAAACAAGAGAGTATGTTTTACATACAAAAAAAAAAAAACAACCATTCAAATAACATTAAATTACATAAGCACAATGCTTATCAGTTAATTCTTTGTTGTCTCACCTCCAGCTGTCTGATTGCTGATTCTCTCTCCTGAATGAGCTGCAGATCTTCTTCTGTGATGGCCTCCTCATGGCTCTGAGTTTGAGCATGAACCTCACTAAAAACACATACAGAAGCAGACAGCTGGAGACACATTTAAGTTTTTTAAATTTTATATATAAATGTGCCATAAGCGGAGGCGGTGGAAAAAGACTTATTAAAGTGTCCAACCTTTGAAAAGGTGATGGAAATCCTCCAAACCCATCATCTGTATCACCGACCTATAGGATTGTGAGGAAAACATATAGAAAACCATAATAACATGCTGATATGCCACTACTCCCTTTTATTACTCACAAAAAACACCATTATACTTTAATCAAATTATCATCTGTGGTATAAAATGGTACTGCAACAAAATAGTGATTCTCAGTCATGCTTTTTCAACAAACATTCGATGCATGCTATCTGGAGACATATGTGGCTTTTAAGTAGTGTGTATAACCAGGGTTATTATGGCTAACTAAAACTAAAACCATAACAAAACTGAAATATAGTACTACCAACACCCTTACACTTATTTTATTTCAACTAGATGCAACAACATTTCTCCTTTTCGTTTAGTTTAACTTGTAATAAACTAACTAAAACTTAATAAACTAACACTAATACTAATAAATAAAAATGAATAAAAACTACATAGATATATTAAAAAAAACAAATAAAAATGACAAAAGCACAACAAAAACTTAAAAGTAGAACATTTAAAAATAAAATCTAATTCAAAATATCAACAAAAACTATAATAGTAAATAAATTATACTAAAACAATACTGTATAACTATCGAAGAGATGGACTATAGAAACTGGCACTTTCACGTTAGATATTAGTGTCTGTATAAATGATCTAAGGGTTTAACCTTCAGTTGGGTAGATAACATCAATTTATTTATGTAATTCTTTCAGCACAAGTGTAACAGATGAAACTTACTGAAACTCTCGATGTCGCTCGGACACGTGCCACAAACTCCTTCTCTTTCTTTGCTACCTCTCGCTGAGCTTTCTGGAAAACGGCCAGTGCGTTGGAGAATTCGGTGATGAGACGTTCTCGCTGGATTTTTCTTTGCCGCTGTGTGAGAAAAGAGGAACGTCACATCTGAGCAGGACTTTTAAAGGGATACTTCACCCAAAAATGACAATTTGGATACTACTGGAAGACAATGGTAACCAAACTGTTTGGTTCTTCTGTTGGATATTTCTTCGAAATATCTTCTTTTGTGTTCCACAGAAGAAACAAAATGTGGAACGATGAGGGTAAGTAAATGATAACGTAATTTTAAATTTTGGGTGAACTATCCCTTTACGTTAAATAATGTCACATGCCAACATTTAAGGTTCATCTGAAAACTAAATAGCTGTTATTTATTTGTAAATCACAAAGTTTTGAATGTTGAATGTTCCAGCATATACAAGTTCATACTTGTTTCATCATGGGAATTATTGTAAGTATATATGGTGAAATATGAGGTAATATGGTGTGACAGTGAAAATGCTGTACCTGTTCTGTGGTCACAGGTAAAGCATTGAAATCTTTCATGCATTTGTCTGTCACTTTAGCAAGCTGATTGACCTTCTGCTGTTTCTCCTGTCTTTAGGTTTTGACAAATACAAACAAATATATTTGAATTGACATATATAACTCTTTACTTATTTTTATGTGTGGTCAATTAAAGGGAACTGAACTAGCTGCTTGTATTCGACTCACAATGTCTGTCGCAGGTCAGTCGTGTCTTGTGCTGTTCCAAAATGTCTCATCATCTGCTGGATTTCATTAGCTGGTAAAAACAAAGACAATATCTAGACAAACACACTGGAAAACACCTCCCATGCTGTAAAGGTGTGTATTATGGTTTCCATTCATTTCCATAATAAATGCACCTACACACTTTTGCATGTTGTGGTTTCTAGATGTTTCTAGTGTTTTTTTTTCTCATTAAAATGAGTAACAGAAATGTGGACAATATTTGGTCCAAGGACTGAGTGACCTTCCAGTTAGTTTTAGGCTATATAAAACGTATGCCGGTTTAACATTTTTGGTCAACAGTCTTCATATCACATAAATAAGAATGGATGTAGTAAAATTACTCACTTAGCAATGTTATTCTTTGGATATTTGAGCTTATAGTCTGCGCCAGCACATTTGCATCAACTCCGCCTGATCTGGACATGATGGAGATCTGCACAGAATGAGTCACCAAACCTAGAAAGATTACACGTTAAATCACTTTTACTCTCAGAATTACAGGGTAAACATGTATATGAATATATAGTAGCTGTTAATATATCCTTTATAAAATATATTTATGTTGCTTATAAACACTTAGCTTGTCTTAAATTCAAATATTGTAACACTTATATTTTTGTGCATTCTGTCCTCTAATAACTTTCAGATATCATTACAATTATGTGCTATAGTTCACTATATAATTATATAGAGTTGACTATATAATAAAGGTAATATATAATTACTATATACCCTGATAGCACGCGTACATCTCGGAGACGTCTATTTGACGTCTGCAAGATGTATTTTTTAGAGTGTTTGCTCATCTGCAATACGTCTATAGGACGTTTCCTTTTAGATGTCAAATAGACGTCTATTAGATGACTTTAAGATGTTTATGATTTAGAATGTATGTAAAACTGACATCTGAAAGACGTCTGTCAGACGTTTGTAGACGGCAGATGCTTTCCAGATCAAGAGATCTTTAACAGACAACTTACAGACGTACATGTGCTATCTGGGTATATATATATATATATATATATATATATATATATATATATATATATATATACATATATATATATATATATATATATATATATATATATATATATATATATATATAGACTATATAATAAATAATTTAAACGGAAAAGTTTTATCTATTTATTTATTTTTTTTATCAAATGTCTGGGCAAGCTGTCGTGTTGTAAACTTTAATGTTATACAAAGTATTATTTATAGCTATTATTTACAGTTCAGAACAGCATAATAGTAAATGCTATATAGCCTATAAATAATGTGACTTTCCCATTTTGACAACTCGCCCCATATCGTGACTACGTGCTCGCTTTATTGAAATATCTCTTAATAGTTCAATAATGATACGAAAATAGCTAATTTAGTTCAAATGTTAGCAGGCTAACTAGCAGACCGTGTTCATCTGACTAGTTACTTCACCTGCAAAACGAAAGAATGCGGAAATCACAGCGACCGAACTCACAACACATTCATTTATAAAATCAGACAGTTTTTATTCTTACTTTACTGACACACACCAGACATTCACCAAGAATGGTTATGAATATGAACGTGTGGGGACCGTTTCAAATAAATGTTCAGATCACGCGCTGTCAAAGACAGTTTCACACTGAATGAAGTTCAGAATCAGCGACGCTTCTGTTCATTTTATCTCTGAATTTTCTGTAAAGTCCTTCTTAATTAAGTCAATGTACTTACACTGAGTACAATGACACGTCTTTTACTTTGATATGTAGGTTGGTTGTTTAGTTTACCTGGAGTTCCTGACTGAAACTTCGAGTCCCAGCTGATTTCTTGACGCCTGGGTCACGTGATTTCGCTTCACTCTTCCGTGTCAGAAACTAGGGCATTTGTATACTAGGTATTTTCATTCACAAATATGTGATGGAAGTGCCTAATTATAAGATTTTCTTCAGCTAAAAAAGAAACCATAACTTGTTCTTGAGTTTATTTTACTGCAAACTTAGAAATAAAGCAGACATTAAGTATGATTCACACATGGGTTAATTATACATCATTATGCTAAAGTTCACAAAGCTTACAGTTCCCTTAACGTTTATCTCCTAATTTTAATGTCTTTTGTGTGTATTGTCATTCTAAATGAAGAGACTCAAATGTAAAGATGAAAAGGCCACCAAAGATCATAATTTTTTTGTAACAAATTCATGCATTTTCATATTAACAGTCTTCAGGAAATAAGTTCATCTGGTTAGTTGCTGTCTGCAGTATTTTTAGGCTAAGCACAAGCTTCACTGACCTTTTGAACCAGGGGTAAGATATTGCATATATAAAGGGATTGATGCATGAATTAGTGTAAAACAAACACAGTAATGCAGAGAGGATCACAGATGACTTCTGAAATTGTTTCATATTAAGCATACTTATATACCAGGGAAGCCAGCAAATGAAATACACAAAGACAATTATGCTCAAAGTTTTTGTTGCTTTCACCTCTGATTTCCGGAATGATTTGGGATTTTTCTGAGATGCCCTTTTCTTTGAAGTATTGGAAATGACTTTAGCTTGTCTCAGAGCCACAGTGAGAATTCTTACGTACAAAATTATCATCACTATACATGGAGTAATGAAGCTCACTATCAAGTCGGCTGGTCCCCAGGCGTTGCTAACAGCCACTGCACATTCCCGTAGACAGATCACAGTTGTTCCTGTCAGGTTTGAATTTCCCAAATCCATTGGTACTAGATTATAACAGATGGACACAGACCATCCTAAACTTATGCACATCAGTGTTTTTCTAATTGTCATTTTGGACATATACATGAGTGGCTCACATACAGCAAAATAACGATCAATAGCTACAAGCATGATATTAATGAGGGATGCAGACCCAAGAACAGACATAATCACATGAAAGATACGACAGTGCAACTTTCCCATATAAAAACAGGAGTTAATGCTTCTAATGCTTTCAACTGGCATCACACAGATTCCCACCAAGAAGTCAGAAAGGGCCAGTGAGAGGATGAGGAAGTTGGTCGGTGTGTGAAGCTGCTTGAAAACTGTAATAGAGATGATGACAAGTAGATTTCCACACACTGTCAGCACAGAGATTGCAGATATATACAAGAACAACAATACAGTGACATAATTCAAATTAAAGTCAAGAGAGCAGCTTGTATTCCAGTGGGGAAGGCAGCGATGTTCAGGAAATTCCATGGAGAAAGTCTTCACTGTTTTAAAGCTCAAGGCCCATGTTTATGATACAACTGCAGATCCAGAATCCTAAAGCAGAACCTCACCGGCAGTTTGCTTATATAAAGGCAAATGATAGATGTCGTTTATGGGAGGGGCCCGAGAATTACGTCAGCATCAGCTACAATCAACCCTCTCTGCAAATCATTCTACTCCTCCAAAACACATGAACACTCACAGGCAGACCAGAGGCTAACTAGTGACACGATGAGAAAACATTACAGTACAAAGTGCATAATATTATAATAATAACGTCTTCCATTCTCTCTTGGCCTGCAATAGCGTAATGGAACGCACTAATGATGTATCATGTCTGTGCAAATGGTGCACAGATGTATGCAAATACATACGTTGACAGGCAGGCAGGACAGCCTATCATAACCCTCAGACTGAAAGATATGATTGGACAAACATTTTATGCTCTTATGCCACCCACAGATGATATAAATTAATACATATAAATACGTTAAGACCACTTAACTTAGTGATTGCTATCGGGATGTGAAGAGACTTTCAACCAGCATAACAAAAAATGTTTTTGAACCAAACCCTGCCTTTAAATAGTGCTTTAATCTTTTTCAGGTAGGCCTAGTATTTAATAAATGCTACAGAATATGAATTAAGTCATCAAATATTAAAAACTGAAAAATTTGTCTACCCTGTAGGCCTATGCATTAAATAGGCTACAAAAGCTATTCAGTAAAGATCATTGAGTGATTTTCCCTTTTTCTTTTGATTTTTGATAAACTTTAAATCAAACTTCCAGCTGTTTAGCGCAGACCACGATGCTGAATCAATGCGGAAATCGCGTAGTGGCGGGACATGCTTCTACATCAACAAAAGATGGTGTACAGACATTACAGTGTTAAAGAAAATGTGCTGTCCAGATCTAGAAGAGCTTTTCATTAACTGTAAGCCATTCTATTCGCCGCAGGAGTTTTGTTCGTTCATTTTCGTGAGTGTTTACATTCATCCGCAAGCGCACGTGAGCTCAGCTTTACAGAAACTCGGTGATCAAATCACAGAGACAGAACAACAACACCCGGACTCTGTTATTATCATTCTCGGGGACTTTAACAAAGCAAATCTCTCCCGTGAGCTACCAAAATACAGACAGCATGTTACATGTTCCACCAGAGACAGTAATATATTGGATCACTGTTACACCACAATAAAGGATGCATATCTCTCCGTCCCACGGGCAGCTTTAGGACTCTCTGATCACTGTTTGGTTCATCTTATACCAACTTATGTCATGGTTCACAAGTCATGGTTCACAGCAAAACTCAGACATCTTCGTCAGGCCAAAGAAGACACCTACAGGAAAGGGGACAGAGTCTTGTACAATCAGGCCAGAAACACACTAAATAAGGAGATTAGTGTGGCTAAGAGGAGCTACGCTAAAAAGCTAGAGCACCAGTTTTCCACCAATGACCCTGCATTGGTGTGGAAAGGTCTGAAAGCCATCACAAATTACAAGACACCATCCCCCAGCACTGAGGCCAATCAACAACTTGCTGAAGACCTGAATGAGTTTTACTGTAGATTTGAAACTCCCAGTCTAACACCCCACATCCGCTCTGAACATCTCTCCACACAACCATTAACACCTCCAGCAACCCCCCTCTCCCCCACACCTGCACTTCAGATTAGTGAAGATGATGTACGTCAGGTCTTCAGAAAAAAACAAGAGAAGAAAGGCACCAGGCCCAGATGGTGTGACACTAACCTGTCTGAAAACCTGCGCTGACCAGCTGGCCCCCATCTTCTCACAGATCTTCAACAAATCACTGGAGTTGTGCGAAGTCCCTTCCTGCTTCAAACGCTCCACCATCATCCCCGTCCCAAAGAAACCCAAGATAACAGGACTTAATGACTACAGACCGGTGGCTCTAACGTCTGTGGTCATGAAGTCTTTTGACAGGTTGGTGTTGGATTATCTGAAGGATATCACTGGACCCTTACTGGACCCCCTGCAGTTTGCTTACTGTGCAAACAAGTCCATGGATGATGCAGTCAACATAGGACTGCACTTCATCCTGCAACATCTTGACAGACCAGGGACTTATGTGAGGATCCTGTTCGTGGACTTCAGCTCCGCTTTCAACACCATCATCCCAACACTCCTGCAGACCAAACTAACCCAGCTCTCTGTCCCTAGCTCTATCTGTCAGTGGATCACCAGCTTTCTGACAGACAGGCAACAGCTAGTGAGAATTGGTAAATTCACATCCAACACCTGCACCATCAGCACTGGCGCCCCTCAGGGTTGTGTTCTCTCCCCACTGCTCTTCTCTCTGTACACCAATGACCGCACCTCTAAAGACCCTTCTGTCAAGCTCCTGAAGTTAGCGGACGACACTACAGTCATCCGTCTCATCCAGGACTTCGACAAGTCTGCTTACAGACAGGAGGTTAAAGAGCTGGCTATCTGGTGCAGTTATAACAACCTGGAGCTCAAAACGGTGGAGATGATCGTGGACTTCAGGAGAAACCCCCCTGCACTCCCCCCACTCACCATCATGAACAGCACTGTGGCTGCAGTGGAGACATTTAGGTTCCTGGGCACCATCATCTCTCAGGACCTGAAGTGGGACACTCACATAGACTCCATTGCTAAAAAGGCCCAGCAGAGGTTGTACTTCCTTCGCCAGCTGAGGAAGTTTAACCTGCCACAGGAGTTGCTCACACAGTTCTATTCAGCCGTCATTGAGTCTGTCCTGTGTACTTCAATAACTGTCTGGTTTGGCTCAGCTACAAAATCAGAAATCAGAAGACTACAGAGGACAGTCCGGTCTGCTGAAAGGATTATTGGTGCTCCGCTGCCCACCCTCCAAGAACTGTATACATCCAGATTGAGAAAAAGGGCTCAGAAAATCACTCTGGATCCCTCACATCCAAGCTATCTCCTTTTTGAACTTTTGCCATCTGGTCGGCTCTACAGAGCACCGAATACCACGGCAGTCAGGCACAAGAACAGTTTCTTTCCCCAGGCAATCTACCTCAAGAACAGTTAAATGTTCTCCCATTGTGCAATAAAAATATGTGCAATAACCTGATATTTATTTATCACTCTACATCCTAGTACATCCTTCATCTTATTTCTTATTCTTTTATACTATTTCTATTCTATTTTATCAATAGCACACCTGTACATACAATTTATTTATTTATTTTTTTAAATATATATGTGTATTTTTGTTCACATCTTATTTTTTTATTATCTGTGTGTTGTTGTTCTTGTTCTTGTCTCGGTGTACTGGAAGCTGTGACACTAAAACAAATTCCTTGTATGTGCCAACATACTTGGCAATAAAGCTCTTTCTTTCTGATTTTCTTTCTTTCTAAATGACAAGACAGCAGCAGGTATAGCAGGCTGCTGTCACTTTAAGACCTAATGCACAGATACAATATGCTCATACACATTTAGAGTTTCACCTAACTTTTAACTGATTATGTTTGTGAATATGTGAACAACACAGAATAGTTTCCCATGTTTCTTTATCGCTTTAATGTATCGCTAAAGAAGGCCTGTGCACTGCAGATACATTTACATATAAAAGTCTTTCAACTGAAGCTTGTTTAATTTAGAGGCTGCAACCTTTGAAGGATGTGAAGGTCAAACCTTATATTGCAAATATATTATAAAACATTATATTCAACAGTCTGAAAAAAAAAAACTGTAAATTGTTTTTTGTAACGTGATATATTCAAGTAATTTGGAACCTAATACGTACATTTCAAAGTGTAATCCAGGATTTTTTCTCAAAAAATGAGTTTTGTCTCTGGCGGGCAATGAATTTTGGGATAGTCTGGGCTGGGAAGGATACATTTGTTGTATATTTTGCGTTCTGAGAAATAAAGGATGCATTTCAAGGCCACATTTGAGGAGCCCTTCAAATTGGAGCAGCCTTAGTTGTGCCACTGTGAGACATTCAGTCTATGAATGCAACCTTTGAAGGAGGCAGCCTCTGAATTGGGAAACAGCTTTTAAGTTGTGATGAAATTTTATCAGACTTTTCGTTATTGCCAATGCCATATCACAATGATGTACACTCTCAGAAATAAAGGTACAAAAAGCTGTCACTGGGGCAGTGCCTTTTCAAAAAGTACACTTTTGTACCTTTTAGGTAATATGTACACTTTCAGTACTAATATGTACCTTCAAGGTACCAATATGGACCTTGAAAAGGTACCACCCCAGTGACAGCTTTTGTACTTTTTTTCTGAGAGTATATGCTATTAAAACAGGAGATCTAGGTGAGATCACCAGCAAGCCTCTGCATTGCCTAAAAGCACCTGAACAAGCACATTTGTCTCCCAAACTCTGGAATAGCCTTCCTGATAACGTTCAGGGTTCAGACACACTCTCTCTGTTTAAATCTAGATTAAAGACACATCTCTTTAGCCAAGCATTCACATAATGCATCTCATAATCTTGTACTGCAGTTATATCTGATCAAACACACATTATTGTTCTTTAGCTTGGATTGAACAAACCATTTTTGTTTGGTTGGAACAGCAGCTACGCTAATTATGTCTCTATTTGTTTCTCTGTTTCTGCCACGGGATTAACA
Organism: Spinibarbus caldwelli; assembly: GCA_039654775.1. Taxonomy (NCBI): domain Eukaryota; kingdom Metazoa; phylum Chordata; class Actinopteri; order Cypriniformes; family Cyprinidae; genus Spinibarbus; species Spinibarbus caldwelli. Next base: position 27,408,538 of record CM077241.1, on the reverse strand, counting down.
TCCCGTGGTAACTAGGATTTACACAAGCTTCAGTCTGGATCCAGAACACCTGAGAAGAGATGATGCCAACCCCTCAGAGGACCTCAGATGATGCCTACCCTCAGACAACAAACAGAACTACCAAATTTCGCCATAAGTTAAATATATTAAGTTTCTACAATATATAAATATATTGTAGAAACTTAATTTCCTGTAAAGCTGCTTTGCAACGATTTGTATTGTGAAAAGCGCTATACAAATAAACTTGAATTGAATTGAATTGAATTGAACAAGCCCTTACAACAACGACATGCACTTTATTTTTATTATAAAACCTTTAATTCCCTTCATACATGTGTTGTTCATGAAGTGTAATGTCTGTTTTCATGTGATCCTAACCTTATATTGTGCCATGTTTATCAAAAAAGTAATATTATTATATAGGAATTAAAATAATGTAAGATTTATTTTGGATTTTCCTATCATGCAAAATGGTTCCCTTTCTGTCAGTCACGATCGACGTTACGTCAGAGTAACTGACACAAATGGGATCTCGCCTGAGAGCCCAATCACCTTTGAGTGTTAACAAAACAAGCCAATAACAGCTGGCGTGCATGCTTTGCATCGCGCACGCCGCCCCACAGCGTGGGTATAAAAGGAGAGCGCGTGTAGACGCACATCAGCTTTTTGCTTCGGAGCCGAGCCTTTCAGCACGAATTTCCGAGAGTGTCTGCATCAAACTGCGGTCACGCTGCGACCTCCCCTGGGCGCTTCAGCGCTTTCTCTAAAAGAGCATTTATAAAAGAGCAATATCTAAAAGAGCTCCACGAACGATGGGCGTCTTTTTAAAGATGGCTTCCCGCTCGTGCATTTCTGGATGTGGTCACTTCCTGGCTTCGTCTGACAGTCACGATCGCTGTGTCTCGTGCTTGGGCTATCAGCACGCTGAGGCAGCACTCGTGGATGAGTCATGTTCTCATTGCGAGAACATGACCATCGCGATGTTGCGGTCCAGATACCTCCTCGTCAAATGAGGGGGTATGCCCCTTGCCATGCCCCGTTCTAGTTCCTCCGTCTCTCAGCAGCAGAGGGCTACTTCGGCTCATGGTCAGAGTGATCTGAGGATAACGGTGAGAGCTTCCCCGTCGAGTGCGTCTCCGCGGCCTCTCATTCCTCCTGCAGTTCGCACCCTCTGGTGTTCCCGGACGAGCTGGCTGGGTCCTCGGACAGGACGGAGCCAGCAACTCGTTCGGAGCACCAGCGGACGACAGGATGTCGATTGCTGCATCGGCGGACGAGCTAGGCTCTGGAGATGACGATTCGGCTGCGCTGCCTCTGTCAGGACCCCCAGTCACCCCATCTTGCTGCCAGACCTTCAGCCCATGGTCGAATCTTGCCTTTCTTCGGGCAGGAGTTCCCCTAGTGCAAGTGTTCAGGCATGTTGTTGTATCAACAGATGGCTCTGCCATGGGCTGGGGTGCCGTGCGCAATGGGCATGCAGCGTCGGGCTCTGGACAGGGCCCCGACTGCAGTGGCATATCAACTGCCTCGAGTTGCTAGCAGTATGGCTTGCTCTGCGCCGCTTCAAATCGCTGCTACACGACAAGCATGTACTGGTCCGTACGGACAACACTGCGACCGTTGCGTACATAAACCACCAAGGCGGTCTATGCTCCCGTCGCAATTCTTCATCCTGATACATACACTACTGTTAAAAAGTTTGGGGTTGGTGAGCTTTTTAATGTTTTTGTTAGAAGTCTCTTAAGCTCACCAAGGCTGCATTTATTTGATCAAAAATACACTAGCAACAGTGAAATTGTAAAATATTATTACAATTTAAAATAACTTTTTTCTACTTGAATATATTTTAAAATGTATTTTATCCCTGTGATGCAAAACTGAATTTTCAGCCTCATTACTCCAGTCTTTAGTGTCATATGAACCTTCAGAAATCATTCTAATATGCTGATTTGGTGCTCAAGAAACATTTATTATTATTAATGTTGAAAACACTCGTGCTGCTTAAAATTATTGAGGAAACAGTGATACATTTTGTAGCAAATTAGCTCAATGTAAGATGACATAATTAATCATACCGGGTTGTTATCAATTATATTCATCTTCAGGAATTAACTGTAGCATTAATAGTACAATAAAATGATTTGTTCATCCGCAGTACAGACAGTTTTAATCGTCTATTGATTCGAAGGAAAATTATTTCTCTGGTCACAAAAAATACTTTCCTTACTGATACATTGCTCACAGAGCAAGTAACAAAACCGGACATTAAAGTGACCTCGTGAGCAGCAGACACAGACAACCAAGCGTGAATACATATGGATGTTTATTAAACTACACTACAGGGGAACATGCAACATCTAACTAGACACAAACTTAGACACATTAAACATAGATGCCAACACAAGGAAAGCGTGGAGAGAGAGAGAGAGAGAGAGAGAGAGAGAGATAGAGAGAGAGAGAGAGAGAGCACGGGAGAGAGAGGGAGTGCTCGCGCACAAGAGAGAAGAGTGTAATGGCAGTATTTACACATCAGCTAACCACAACTTGTTAAGAACCATCAGAGAATCATATCACTTTAATTAAAAGGGAAGGGGAGTTGCGAGATTTCCGAGGTGAGTTGTGTGTCTCCCGGGAATCGAAAGTAAAGAGAAGACCCCCCTTTTTGGGTGTGGGAGAAGTTATATCTGGTTTCCCTGTAACACCCATTTTGGTTAGTTTGACCAATAACAAGGTGCATAGTTTCAGCGGGAAAGTGTTTCTTAGTCCCACTTGACACCTCATTTGCACAGTACAGTAAGAATAGTATGATGCATTACACGATCACATAGTGTACATCATTGTTTAAGGAATAAAGAGCAGATCATTTTGATACCAAGAAAGAAACACCTAGAAGATATTAAACCAGAGATACATTCATATACCTGAATATGAGTGTTTAGAGCTTACTAATATGAATAACGAGTGGTAACTAGACTAATATAATAAGGAAACATACAAACAACACATGCATATACCAGATACATTTGTAACTGATTAATTAGGGTCTAAATAAAGAAAATGTCTCTATGTGTGTGTTATGTGGATTGTAATCGTGGAGGTAGTCCACTGGTCAGCCAGGCCGTTGGTGCCTGGTACCGAGGGTCATTTAGTTCTCTTTGGAATGTGTTTGAAGTCCGATGGAGAGAACAGAGAGTCGATCTGTTCAGCATCTTTTTGACAGTGGGGAGACAACCATTGGGAATTTAGCACCCATATAAAGGTAGATTGTGGGGCCAGGTCTGTGAATTATATGCAAATGTCAAAAGGCTAAAAGGGTCTCTTAAGGCAGTGTTTCCCAACCTTTTTCTGCCACGGCACAGTTTTGATATGTAAAAAATCCCACGGCACACCACTAAGCATTATATATATATAATTAAATATATATAGGTGAATAATTATAATAATTAAACATTGCGTCTTCAGAGTTGGTATTGTGGCTTTACACTGAGTGCATAATTATTAAGCACGTTGATATTCTGATGTTATTTTTTTCCCCAAGCACATTTTACCAATTCCAAACCACATCAATCTTAATAACTACTATTGATTTTGTATTTAATCATTTATAAGTGATATATAATAGTCCATGAAGGCTGGAAGTGAAAAACTCCTTATATTCAGGTGTGCAGAATTATTAAGCATGTTTTCTTTCACAAATAAAATGAGACTGAGATGTCAAAAATGATCTTGAAGGACCAGCACCACATACTCTTGTACCACTGTTTGAAGAATTTATCTTCCAGAATCTAGCAGTAAGTTTTAGGAGCTAATTTTTAGTCAATCCTGCAAGACGGACTTTTCAGGAGAGGAGATGGAATAAAAATGCGCTCTTAAAACTTATTGCCAGATTCTGAAAGATAAATTCTTCAAACAGTGGTACAAGAGGATGTGGTGCTGGTCTTTCAAGAGTCACTCTCAAATTATCTGTCCATAAAGCCTATAAAAACTCAGTCTTTATGTATTTCACAACACTTCAGCATGTTATTCTTATTAAGTGAGGGTAATTTTTTAGGATTTTTTACCCAAGCAAAGTCTCTGACACCTTGTAATTCTGGAGACTCCAGGAAGGTTGCAGTTCTGGAAAATGATGGCGCTGGAGACTAAATGTTTCCTGATGGTTTTACACCTAATGTTGAAAAGGAAAGTGTGGATCAGTCCAGCAGGGGGCGCTAATAGACTGTCTTCTCATATAACTGCCTGAAGTATTATTATGTGCATAGGCGGAAGTAGTTCTAGTTGCAGTAGAACACAAGCAGAAGGACACCAGTGCTTTAGTGTTGATTATGTAGTTAATCTTGCGGTGGTGAATTTGTGCGTGCAGACGAATTGTAAGTATTATCATATTTGCATGTTATATGTATACATTTGTGAGAATGAGTAACTTTATCGTAAATTCAGCCGTTTACAGTTTACCGGCGGATGACGGAATGACTCAGCACTTGACTCAGCACTTAACGTGAACTTTTGTATCTTGCATTTTAATTGTTGCTGAGTGAATGTAACCTTGTTGTAGCCTTCGTGGCGTCGTCCACAGTTGTTTTTATGTTTTTCTTAGTTTGTCCTGTCTTTAGTCATATCCCTGCAATCAGTTTCACCAGAGACGAATTGCTGGACATTCGGAAATACACATCACCCGATATTTCACCGGATTTCGTTTATTCTGATGTTCTGCTGGACATTGTAGTCGGCGGAGCAGCGATGCTGTTTAGACGGTTCAGGACACGCAGACGGGGGAAGCAAGTCGGCGCGCTCGTGAAGCTTCGTTGGCGGGGATTAAGAACGCCGTTGCCTAGCATCCATCTGGCGAATCTCCGCTCTCTACCCAACAAAACGGACAAACTCCTTCTGCTTTCCCGGTTAAACAAGGATTTTTCAAACTCTCCTGCTCTGTGTTTCACGGAAACCTGGCTGAACGACGCCATTCCGGACAGCGCGCTTCATCTGCCGAGCTTTCAGCTGTTTAGAGCAGACCGCAACGCAGAATCAACGGGGAAATCGCACGGCGGCGGGACGTGCTTTTACATCAATGAAAGGTGGTGTACAGATGTAATTGTGTTAAAGTAGATGTGCTGTTCAGATCTAGAAACGCTCTTCATTAAATGTAAAACTTTCTACTCGCCGCGGGAGTTTCACTCATTCATTCTGGTGAGTGTTTACATTCCACCGCAAGCGCACGTGAGCTCAGCTTTACAGAAACTAGCTGATCTGATCACAGACACAGAACAACAACACCCAGACTCTGCTTTAATCATTCTCGGGGACTTTAATAAAGCAAATCTCTCCCGTGAACTGCCAAAATACAGACAGCATGTTACATGTCCCACCAGAGACAGTAATATACTGGATCACTGTTACACAGCAATAAAGGATGCATATCACTCTGTTCCACGAGCAGCTTTAGGACTCTCTGATCACTGCCTGGTTCATCTTACACCATCCTACAGGCAGAAACTGAAATCTGTTAAACCTGTGGTAAAGACTGTAAAGAGATGGACCAACGAGACAGAGCGGGTTTTACAAGCCTGTCTCGACCTTACTTGATTGGAGTGTTTTTGAGGCTGCTGCAAATGATCTGGATGAGCTCACAGAGACTGTCACTTCATATATCATTTTCTGTGAGGATTTGTGCATCCCTACCAGGACTCATTTAACCTACAACAATGACAAACCATGGTTCACTGCAAAACTCAGACAGCTCCGTCAGGCCAAAGAAGATGCTTACAGGAAGGGGGATAATGTCTTGAATAAACAGGCCAAATACACACTTGAAAATGAGATCAGAGTGGCAAAGAGGAATTATTCTGAAAAAATAAGGATCCAATTCTCTTCCAGCGACTCAGCATCAGTGTGGAAAGGTCTGAAAGAGATAACCAACTACAAGACACCATCCCCCAGCACTGTGGAGAATCAACAACAGGCAGACGATCTGAATGAGTTCTACTGCAGGTTTGAAAAAACACCCCACACCCGCCCCGAACACCTCTCCACACAACCATTAACACCTCCAGCAACCCCCCTCTCCCCCACACCTGCAATTCAGATCAGCGAAGACGAGGTCCGCCAGGTCTTCTGGAAGCAGAAAAGGAAAAAAGCACCAGGCCCAGATTGTGTGACACCAGCCTGTCTGAAATCCTGTGCTGACCAGCTGGCCCCTATCTTAACACAGATGTTCAACAGATTACTGGAGCTGTGCGAAGTCCCTTCATGCTTCAAACACTCCACCATCATCTCCATCCCAAAGAAATCCAAAATTACAGGACTAAATGACTATAGACCTGTGGCTCTAATGTCTGTGGTCATGAAGTCATTTGAAAAACTGGTGCTGGCCCACCTGAAGGACATCACTGGACCCTCACTGGATCCTCTTCAGTTTGCCTACAGAGCAAACAGGTCTGTGGACGATGCAGTCAACATGGGACTGTATTATGTTCTGCAACATCTAGACAGACCAGGGGCTTATGTGAGGATCCTGTTTGTGGACTTCAGCTCAGCCTTTAACACTATCATTCCAAACCTCCTCCTGCCCAAACTAACTCAGCTCTCTGTACCCACCTCCGTCTGTCAGTGGATCAACAGCTTCCTGACAGACAGGCAGGAGCTAGTGAGGCTAGGTAAATTCTCATTCAGCACCCGCACCATCAGCACTGGCGCCCCCCAGGGTTGCGTCCTCTCCCCACTGCTCTTCTCCCTGTACACCAACGACAGCACATCTAAAGACCCCTCTGTCAAACTCCTGAAGTTTGCAGACGACACCACACTCATCGGCCTCATTCAGGATGGTGACAAGTCTGCTTACAGACAGGAGGTTAAGGAGCTGGCTGTCTGGTGCAGTCTTAACAACCTGGAGCTGAACAAAGAAACCCCCCTGCACTCTCCCCACTCACCATCATGAACAGCACTGTGACTGCAGTGGAGTCATTCAGGTTCCTGGGCACCACCATCTCCCAGGACCTGAAGTGGGACATTCACATAGACTCCATTGTGAAAAAGGCCCAGCAGAGGCTGTACTTCCTTCGCCAGCTGAGGAAGTTCAACCTGCCACAGGAGCTGCTGAAACAGTTCTACTCCGCCATCACTGAATCCATCCTCTGCACTTCAATAGCTGTCTGGTTCAGCTCAGCTACCAAATCTGACCTCAGAAGACTACAGAGGGTAGTCCGGACTGCTGAGCGAATCATTGGTATAACCCTCCCCACTCTCCAAGAACTGTACTTATCCAGAGTGAGCAAAAGGGCTGGCAAAATCACTTTGGACCCCTCACATGCAGCACACTCCCTCTTTGAACTGTTGCCGTCTGGTCGACGCTACAGAGCTCTGAGCACCAGAATGGCCAGGCACAGGAACAGTTTCTTCCCTCAGGCAATCCATCTCATGAACACTTGACAATAATAACACACACTATTTATACACTTATTTATCTAACACACATACTTAGTCTACATTTAAATTTGCACATAATATACCTGTACATACAAAACTGTCTACTGTTATATACCTGTACATACAATTGTCAATTTGTATATTGTTATTCCTTATTTACTTGTTCTTTTTAATTCTTCTTTTTATTATCTGTTTTTTGTTCTGTCACTGTCATTCTGTTGCGCTGCAGTAGCTTCTGTCATGAAAACAAATTCCTGGTATGTTTAAACATACCTGACAATAAAAAGCTCATTCTGATTTGTAACTATCGTTGTTACTGTCGCCATTTAAGTTACTCATACAGCGCGAAATGCATCGTGCTCTTTAGATATTGTTATTTATTTATTGTTGTTAGATATTGACCATGTTGATGAAGAAGACATAAAACTAACCACCAGGTATTTCCACGACAGGATTTCTCTAGACACAGAAATTACACGGGTATGATGTCACAGTTTCACTGGAGGAATCAAAAAGACATTTGCTTAGGAGTTTAAGCATATTCTTATGAAATATTTATATCATGTAAATGGAATCACACACATAAATTGACATAAACACAAATTGACTGAATATATTCTTTTTACACACAATAACACTGTTTTAAAAACAAATCAACAATAATTCCGCTCCTTCAAAGGCAAAGGCCCGTATTGCAACAATGATCTATGAATTAAATCTATAATCTAGCTTTAATATTTCAAATATCAAGGATCATTAACATGGGTTGGTGAGTGAATTTTGTCTGACTTCTTGTCTTATAAAGGCCAGTTTCTATCTAGCATTTCATATATCCTGAATGCACAGAAATATAAAATTTTCACACTTTTACAGCTTGACTGGAAATGACGCAGAGAAAAAAAAAACTGTTCTGCACTGTGAAAAAAAAAAAAAAGTTTTTGAATTTGTAAACAAATATTACTGGAGTGTGTTTTACAAGAAAATACTATTTCAGTCTTTATACTTCCAAAATTCATGATTAATTCAGGGTGTTACTTAACGTTTTGCTGTAATTATTTGTGAAATAGTTTCAAAGAAAATCCTACACCAATTTTTTTCAGTGTGTATATCAGTGGAATTTACCTAGATTTTTCTTCAAACATCACGTCTCATATTTTACCTGAAGCTCTTCACTGACCCTGTTCAGCATTATTAGGGCAAAATTCTTGATGGAATTTCCATGATGGAAATGACATAACTGTGAGACTGCCATAATGTGTGTTTTTTTCCTCCCACAAAATAAATACTAAAATAGTATATATTTATTATCTTTCTTTAAAATTTCATAGTTCTCTTTATGAAGAGTTTTCTTATTTTAAAATATATTTTTTTTGTCTGGGACACATAAAAATGCATTTAAAAGAACCAAATATAGTAATGATATAAGCCGCATTCGTAGTGTAAGATCAGGTCAGAATAAACGAAGGAGGATAGAGCAATACTAAACACTGCTGTGTGTACACAATCCCACAAAAGACTCAGTAATATATGTATGTTTACATGCTCATGCACTACAAATCATCCTGCACGGCTCCCCAGCCAGCTGCCTGACTCACAATGTTTCTCTTTGCACATGTACAGTATTTATCTGAAGCATTCGTATAGTTTGTATAGTTTGTATTTTTTTAGTTTATGTATAGGTAAACATTTATATATAGTATATTTATAGTCAATTTATAGTCATCTATCAGTAGTTTAGTTGTGTAGATGTTCTGCCAATGATTTTTGCCCCATAAGACAATCAACGTTGTCATGACTTTACTTTCTTGGAGATTGAGCCTCGTTTTTTTTTTTTTTTTTTTTTTTGAGTTTTTGATTGTCATGTGACTAATTTTTGAACCCTTTGAAATGGTGGAAAACACATTTGATGCGTTTCAGAGCAAATTGTTCACTGGTGAAATATCTGGTAGCCATAATGTAATGAAGATTGACAGACTTAGATTTTGTCTTCTGGCCTTGACTTGGGAGGCGTGTCAAAGGGAGAATCATGAAGCTAATTGTTATTGGTCCTAATTAGGTATTTTTTGTAAATGTTGATTGTACAATTTAGTACTTACACATTTTGTGTGTTGTTGATGACGAATAGCCATAAAGCATGTCAGAAAAAACATTTTGCTGAAAAAAACACAACTAATTTTACTGGCACAAGGAATATATATATATATTTATATATATATATATATATATATCTAAGACAAAAGACAACCATATCTTCTAGTCTATTATGGCCATGTTTCTGAGTTTCTTATCTTATTCCGATGTCAGAATTGTGTTTGTAAATTGTGTGTTTTCATGGTGAGACAGGAATGGAGCTTCGGTATTGATTTCTTAACTTGTAGTCCATGTGTGCAAACAAAGTCACAGCTGCTGTTCTTGACTCATGGATACATATATAGACAGATTGATTGGACTTTGCCCCTTTAGCTGTATTCAAAGCTGGTGGGATAAAATAATATTGGTTTTATTTGCTAACAGAACAGGGACAGACCAGGACTTTCTGTAGGAATGGTGTATTTCTATTATTAGAAAAGTTGTTGTTTTGAGAGACTAATATTTAGAGTGGCTCTCTCCATTAGAATTCCTTAAATGGAAAATTTAGGAAAATTAATTTCTCCCTTGGGGGGAAGTCTGTTTTTATGGAATGCTGCTTAATTTACACTGCAACTTTATTTATAGCTGTTTTACAAATAGATGGTACAAAAGTCACCAGAACTAAAACCAGCATATCATGTTCCACAAGGCTATTTGTTTTCATGAGTTTCTGCTTCAGCTTCATCATCGGATCGAGGTGAATGGACTATCAAACACTAAAATGGATCTCTGTTACGAGGCTTTGAATGGATCCTGTGGGAAGTATGTACGACCGTACGGCGTCCACGTTCCTATGCTCATCGCCATGATGTTGACCACCATTGTGACCATCCTTGGGAATCTACTGGTCATCATCTCCATTGGACATTTCAAGCAACTCCACACACCAACAAACCAGCTGATTCTGTCTCTCTCCCTGTGTGACTTTCTCCTCGGGCTGTTTGTGATGCCGTTGAGTGCCGTCCGTTCCATGCAGGGCTGTTGGTACTTTGGGGATTTCTTATGTAAGTTACACACATGCATTGACATGACTCTCAGCACCTCTTCGATTTTCCACCTCGTGAGTGTGTCTGTCGAACGCTGTTGCGCCGTGTGCAGCCCATTAACGTATCATTATCGCTTCGGTTTTCCAATGGTGCTGTTAATGATCTCTATCAGCTGGTTGATCCCTGCTGTATTCGCTTACATGAGTACCTACTGCGAACTCAACCTTTATGGTGACAAGGACTTTTACAAAACACATGTACGTTGTGTGGGAGGGTGCCATGTCTTCTTTACTCACGGCCCGGCAGTGATCTCTTCACTTGTTTCCTTCTACATTCCTGGCCTCATCATTATTGGCATCTATTCTAGAGTCTACATGGTTGCCCGAAACCAAGCGAGATCTATAAGTCTTCAGCTGAGCCAGCTGAGAAGAGTTTATCCATCAGAAGGCACACAACATCGGGCACAGAAAGCTACGATAACGACTGCTATCGTGGTTGGAGTTTTCTTGGTTTGCTGGACTCCTTTTTTCCTTTGTAACATCATGAATCCTTTTATTGGCTACACAACACCCCCAATGCTGATCGATGCGCTTGTTTGGTTTGGCTATGTCAATTCCACCTTAAATCCTTTTATTTATGCATTCATGCATTCTTGGTTCAGAAAGGCTGTGAGGATTATAGTAACTGGGGAAATATTTCAAAACAATAGCAGCAGAAAACAGTTAGACTTGTAACCAAGGCCTAATTCAGAATAGCATAGCATAGCATACTACTCTTACTCTGAATCAGTTATACCAATTGTTTCACAAAATGATTAATCTGCTGGTCAAGACTGTGCAAATGCAACAAAACTCAAATTTGCATTAAATATGAAATGCATGTATGTGTACTTTTATGAATTTGTGGGCTTGTTTTGTCATTTTTATGGATGACTTGGTTAATGAGGCAAATAAGAGACTGTAATCAAATTATGTATGTTATAAAATTGTCTCATTTCAGAAAAGTAACCATTATATTCCAAAGTAGGAAAGACTTTTAAGGGATAGTTTACCCAAAAATGAAAATTCTGTCATTAATTACTCATCCTCCTGCCATTCCAAACCCATAATGCCGAATGCATCAGCAGCACCACACGCATGCGTCGTGGCACTGTTTTGAACATGTGACGAAGACTTACACAGAAAAGAAGAAATTGTTGAATTAAGTTGTTATTTTTGTTTTCTTTGTGCACAAAAAGTATGTTTGAACCCATGGGTGTCGCTAGGCCATTTTTAAAATTGTATTTTTAAAATGACTACTCAGCCCTCCTAAAATTTTGCAATCAGGTTCCTAAACTGATCGCCTCAGTCCCCTTTAAACTTAATATGAAAATGGTGGCAGACTTCTATCGGCTCCTCCCCGTCTTTCAGTGCGTTCTTTTTCAATCAACAGACCACGGCGGCGCAGAGCGAGAAACAGAGGACAAGGTGTGTTTATCGATAGATTGTTATAATATCTGCATCTGTGCGGTTCTGTTCTTTGTCATAAATACAGTTTATAAAATATCATAGGGGAGCAATCGGTTCTCTATCTACTGCAGCCTAAGTACTCGCTGCGTTCACCCCTCATCACACCACAGCTGTTTCCTCCAGTGAAAATGAAGCACATGCGTCATTCTTCAATTGGGGTGGCAAATTAGATGCAGAATTTGTAAAAATGCTTGTTTGTTTTTTTCTAATAAAATATATTGCTATGAATTTAAAATTAGTTTAATATGCTATGTCCATTAAAATGAAAGCTTAAGAACATTTAGATTTTTAAATAATTTCAATCAAACACTGGTGACACAGCCACTTATATCTATGTCATTTTGAAGTAACACCACAGACGTAATATAACACCACAGATTTTATATTGCAAGTTACTATAGGCTTTGTGGTGTTACCAGAAAGGACAGTAACACCACAGACAGTAACACCACAGACAAATCAGCCTAAATCCAGACTTTTCTAAAATGGAGGCTGCCATCATGATGATTTCAAGATCAGGGGACATTTTGGAAATATTAATAAATATGTATTTATCAAAATTTTGATTAAAATATGTCAGATATGCAAGTTATCATCATAACACCACAGACATATTAATGTCTAATAAAGTGTGACACATGAAATTGTCAGAAATTTAGCTAACTTTAAGAAAATTAATAAGAAAGAATGTACTCCCCATGCACCCCTCAGATAAACCAGCACCTGCAGTGACCTTTATACACAGGAAGTAGTCCAAACAGAATCCTCCCTTTTCTTAAAGGGGTGACATCCATTGTTGTAACACCACAGACATGAATTTGGGGGACACAACTTTTTTCTTAAATATAACAATATATGTATTTTTTAAAACAATTTAATACAATTGTACGTTAACTAAAATCTATATTCACAATATAACCACTTTATTTGTGTTAAAAATGTTATATTGTACCTCTCTGAGATATGGCGGGAACATCCATATTTTGTTACAAATGCAATCTCTAAAACTCAAATATGTATTTTAAAACAAAAAATGTAACTATTAACAGTGCACAAACTGTGTTTACCCTACAGAATACAAACATGCAAACATTTTATGATTTATTGGTATTTAAAGTTTATTTCAACTGTTGTAAAGTAGAGGGACACCACTTGCCACCACAAATGAAGAATGACCCACATATGAATGCATATTTTATAAAACGATTATGTTGCCATTTTAATTTGAAAATTTAACTTTCAATGTCATACATATTCCGGTGCATGTGGCAAAGAGGTTTGCATACTTGAGCTAAGGAAAGAGGGTTGTACTAGAAATGCAAACAGTAAAATTTTGTGTGTGTACAGTAAACAGGTATGTGTGAGAGAGAGATCATGAAGACTTGTGTTTGGCTTATTCAGTTATATCTTATACCTATCTATGCAATACAGTGGAATGCTGCACTTTTTGGTGTATAAGTTTAGTATACCGCCCCTATTAGTTAAACATTTTTTATTATATATACATATATTATACCCTCATTGGGGGCTGAGCCCCCCTAAAATGAAAATCCTAGAATCGCCCCTGTTTGAACCACTGATGTCACATGGACTGTTTTAACAATGTCTTTACTACCTTTCTGGACTTGAACGTGTCAGTTGCATTGCTGTTTATGCAGGGTCAAAAAACTCTCGAATTTCATCAAAAATATCTTAATTTGGGTTTCGAACGAAAGTCTTGTGGGTTTGGAACAACATGAGGGTGAGTAATTAATGACAGAATTTTAATTTTTGGGTGAACTATCCCTTTAAAGTAGGCCTCATGAAGACTAAGTCAATTTTATAATAGTTACTTTTCTGAAACGAGACGTCCTATATGATGTGTGTGGTCAACAAATGCAGCCTCTGGAGGGTCCAGCCTTCGAAATTGAGATCACCCCCTGGCGGTGAACCTTTGAACTGTCAAACTTTTCAGAAACAGCCATGATGTAACGAAGACTTATTTGCTGATGAATTCAAGGGGCTTTGATATTCACTGCAAACCACTGTTTTGAGAAAAAAAAAAGAAAAAAAAGATGTGCATAGGTTTTAAAGCTTCATGAAGCATCATGACTGAGAATAAACTTTAAAGCAATAGTTTACCCCAGAATTATAATTCTATCACATTTTTTAGTTGGCAATAAATAAAAAAACATAGCTTGTGCACTACGTTGCATTTTATGTTATCAGTTTTCATGGAAAATATTCCCCTCTGCTTCAGCTTTCAAATGTTGTTGTGTGTTGCTTCAGAAGATTATAATATTTATGTTTTCATTTTTCTTACAGTGCTTTCATGGTGTACAGTGGAGATATTTATGAGTCAGGACATGTTCCTCTGCTTCACTGTATTTCTAGCAACACACTTCAGATAAGCTGTCATTGTCCGAAACAGATTAAGTGCTCAAAAGAGTAGTGACTGAGGCATCACAGGCCTTTAATGCTTGTTTGTGAACAGTTCATGTGATGAAACTGCATCATAGCCATGTGTACCATCGTGATAATGCTCATATCTGACTTAAATACATTTATACTGATGATTTATAGGAATGCACACTTAACTCTAAATAATTATATAAATTAATACATGCAGTTATTTATTATATCATGCTATTTATGTTGTTTTTAGGATCCATCTGATCTTTTTTTTTTGTCTCTGTTAATTACTGAATTCTTTCTTTCTACTCATGTAATGTACTGTTGGACTCGAAAGTTTGGATGAAAGCACTGATGTGTGCTGTTCATCTTTTGTCTGGCATTTCATATTACGTCTGTGATAAAGATCAGTGGGTGATTATGGTTAAACTGGCTGATGTCATACCGCACCTGATGGGTTATTAGTGCTGAAGAGGCTGATGTTGTGTTCATCCTAATGAGTGACAGTGTTAATGATGGGACTTAACACATTTGGATTTTGAGGCACGTTTGAGAGTCATTAAAATGGATTGGTTGTATAACAAGTCTCATGGGGAAAACAGAAAACATTACATCACTACAGAAGAGTATTTTGTGTGAATGGGGCCTTTTTTAAGGCCTTGTGCATGTGTTTCCGTGTGACAAAATTAACATGAGGCATTTTAATGTGTGATTTAAATTAATTGTCATATGATTTTAAATTTTAAATGTTATCATGAAAAATTCTCATTAAAAACACAAATCATTCAGTCAGTCAGTTGAACATGTCCGTGTTGAACATGTACACTGTAATTGGCCTCAAGGTTCACCATCTTTTGTTTCTAAACTGTATTATTTATCCTCACTTCTATGGTCTTTTGAAAAGCCAAAGTGAAATTAAATATTATTTTACTGGTTCCCAAGATTATGATTATGAAATTTTGTGTGCATAGATTGTGTCTCTATGTATAAAGTGCTGAGATTCTGCACATAAAGGTTTCTGAATCTTTTGGGCTTTGTGTTGTCAGTGCTTCTGTGAAAATGACTTGTGATAGTCTTGGACGTATTAGTAAAAATGGATTAAAAAAATAATGTTTTGAAATTAATTTAAATTAAATTAATTTCTTAATAAATGTGTAATTTTTGGCCATGTGTGGTTTGGCCATTGAAAATATTGGCAGGGCAAGTAAAATTACAAACAATATATTAAAAAATCACTAATAAACAATACAAATCCTTTCTAGTACACATATTTTTCTCATTTTAGCTTTTCTCTGGTTCATTTATCAATTAAAGTCATAACATTTTTAAAAACTTTGCTTTCAGTTATTGTTAGTGTTTTCTTAAGTTTTATTGATGTATATTAAGAGCCCCATTATTGCTCTCTTGTTGTATGTGATTAGACTGAAGCAAAAAGAAGTTAAAGTTGTTTGTCCTGTCTGTCTCCCAAATGATAAAAGTTCTTTAATGCCCTGTAGGGCATTAAAGATGGCGCCGCACATGGCAGCCATAGTGCTTAGCTCTCCAGTGTTTGTACTGTTTTTGTTAGTTTTTCCTGTTTTTTGTTTCTCAAACATGATCAGTTTTACCAGGGATAAACTGCTGAACATTCGGCAGAACACACCACAAAATCTTTTACCGGATTTCGATTATTCGAACGTTTTGCTGAACATTGTAGTTGGTGGAGCAGCAGCACTGGTCAAATGCTTCAGGACGCGCAAATGGGGGAAGCGAGCCGGCGCGCTCGTGAAGCTCAGACAGCGCGGATTTTGAACGCTGTTGCCTAGCATCCATCTGACGAACCTCCGCTCTCTACCCAACAAAACGGACAAACTTCTTCTGCTCTCCCGGACAAACAAGGATTTTTCAAACTGCTGCTCTGTGTTTCACGGAAACCTGACTGAATGACGCCATTCCAGACAGCGCGCTACATCTGCCGGGCTTTCAGCTGTTTAGAGCGGACCGTGACGCAGAATCAATGGGGAAATCGCGCAGCGGAGGGACATGCTTTTACATCAATGAAAGGTGGTGTACAGATGTAACTGTGTTAAAGAAGGTGTGCTTTCCCGATCTAGAAGCCCTCTTCATTAACTGTAAGCCATTCTATTCACCGCAGGAGTTTTGCTCGTTCATTCTCGCGAGTGTTTACATTCCTCCTCAAGCGCACGTGAGCTCAGCTTTACAGAAACTCGCTGATCTGATCACAGACACTGAGCAACAACACCTGGACTCTGTTTTAATCATTCTAGGGGACTTTAATAAAGCAAATCTCTCCCGTGAACTGCCAAAATACAGACAGCATGTTACATGTCCCACCAGAGACAGTAATATACTGGATCACTGTTACACAGCAATAAAGGATGCATATCACTCTGTCCCACGGCCAGCTTTGGGGCTCTCTGATCACTGTTTAATTCATCTCATGCCAGCCTACAGGCAGAAACTGAAATCAGCTAAACCTGTATTAAGGACTGTAAAAAGACGGACTAATGAAGCAGAGTGGGATTTACAAGCCTGTTTCCACCTCACTGATTAGACTGTTTTTGAAGCTGCGGCCACCGATCTGGACGAGCTCACAGAGACTGTAACATCTTATATCAGTTTCTGTGAGGATATGTGCATTCCTACCAGTTCTCATTTAACCAACAAAAATGACAAACCATGGTTCACTGCAAAACTCAGACAGCTCCGTCAGGCCAAAGAAGACGCTCGCAGGAATGAGGACAGATTCTTGTATAAACAGGCCAAATACACACTGGAAAAGGAGATCTGCGTGGCAAAGAGGAATTATTCTGGAAAGTTAATGAATGAATGAATGAATGATGCATTTATATAGCGCTTTATTGTGTATTGCTGTACACCCAAAGCACTTTACAGTCATGTGTGGGGGTCTCTCCTCAACCACCACCAGTGTGCAGCATCTACTTGGATGATGCGACGGCAGCCACAGGACAATGGCGCCAGTGCACTCACTACACACCAGCTACAGGTGGAGAGGAGAGAGAGTCATAGAGCCAATCAAGTGGATGGGGATTATTAGGAGGCCATGATAGACAGGGGCCAGTGGAGGGAATCTGGCCAGGACACCAGGGTTACACCCCTACTCTTTACAATGAGTGTCATGGGAGTTTTAATGACCACAGAGAGTCAGGACCTCGGTTTAACGTCTCATCCGAAAGACGGTGCTTTTTGCTAGTATAGTGTCTCTGTCACTATACTGGGGCATTAGGACCCACACAGACCACAGGGTGAGCATCCCCTGTTGGCCTCACTAACACCTCTTCCAACAGCAACCTAGTTTTCCCACGAGGTCTCCCATCCAGGTACTGACCAGGCTCAACCCTGCTTAGCTTCAGTGGGCAACCAGTCTTGGGCTGCAGGGGGATATGGCTGTGGCAACTTTGGAACCAATTCTCTTCCAGTGATCCTGCTTTAGTGTGGAAAGGTCTGAAAGACATCACCAATTACAAGACACCATCCCCCAGCACTGTGGGAAATCAACAACTGGCAGATGATCTGAACGAGTTTTATTGCAGGTTTGAAAAAACACCATTCACACCTTATGCAACCCCCCTCTCCCTCCTCCTGCACTGCAGATCAGTGAAGATGATGTGCGTCAGGTCTTCAGAAAGAACAAGAGAAGGAAGGCACCAGGCCCAGACGGTGTGACACCAGCCTGTCTGAAAACCTGCGCTGACCAGCTGGCCCCCATCTTCACACAGATCTTCAACAGATCACTGGAGCTGTGCGAAGTCCCCTCATGCTTCAAACGCTCCACCATCATCTCCGTCCCAAAGAAACCCAAAATTACTGGACTTAATGACTACAGACCTGTGGCTCTAATGTCTGTGGCCATGAAATAATTTGAAAGAAATCATTTGGTTTTGGCTTATCTGAAGGACATCACTGGACCCTTACTGGAACCCCTGCAGTTTGCCTACAGAGCAAACAGCACAGACCTGATGCAGTCAACATGGGACTGCACTACATCCTGCAACATCGAGACAGACCAGGGACATATGTGAGGATCCTGTTTGTAGACTTCAGCTCCGCTTTTAACACCATCATCCCATCACTCCTCCAGCCCAAATTAACTCAGCTATCCGTCCCCACCTCTGTCTGTCTGTGGATCACCAGCTTCCTGACAGACAGGCAGCAGCTAGTAAAGCTTGGAAAATTCTCATCCAGCACCCGTACGATCAGCACTGGCGCCCCCAGGGTTGCATCCTCTCCCCACTGCTCTTCTCCCTCTACACCAACGACTGCACATCTAAAGACCCCTCTGTCAAGCTCCTGAAGTTTGGAGATGACACCACAGTCATGGGCCTCATTCAGGACGGTGACGTCTGCTTACAGACAGGAGGTTGAAGAGCTGGCTGTCTGGTGCAGTCTTAACAACCTGGAGCTTAACACACTTAAAAGTGTGGAGATGATTGTTGACTTCAGGAGCTACCCCCCTGCTCTCCCCCCACTTACCATCATGAACAGCACTGTGACTGCAGTGGAGTGATTCAGATTCCTGGGCACCACAATTTCTCAGGACCTGAAGTGGGACAATCACATTGTGAAAAAGGCCCAGCAGAGGCTGTACTTCCTTCGCCAGCTGAGGAAGTTCAACCTGCCACAGAAGCTGCTGAAACAGTTTTACTCCGCCATCATTGAATCCATCCTCTGCACTTCTATAACTGTCTGGTTCAGCTCAGCTACCAAATCTGACCTCAGAAGACTACAGAAGATAATCCGGACTGCTGAGTGAATCATTGGTACAACCCTCCCTACTCTCCAAGAACTGTACTCATCCAGAGTGAGCAAAAGGGCTGGGAAAATCACTCTAGACCCCTCACATCCAGCACACTCCCTCTTTGAACTGTTGCCGTCTGGTCGACGCTACAGAGCACTGCGCACCAGAATGGCCAGGCACAAGAACGGTTTCTTCCATCAGGCAGTCCATCTCATGAACACTTGACAATAAACGTGGAACACACAACACTATTATACATTATTTATTTAACACACATACTTATTTACATTTCAAATTTGCACATATCATACCTGTACATACATTCAATTCAATTCAATTCAAGT
The DNA here is from genome assembly GCA_039654775.1 of Spinibarbus caldwelli. Lineage (NCBI taxonomy): Eukaryota > Metazoa > Chordata > Actinopteri > Cypriniformes > Cyprinidae > Spinibarbus > Spinibarbus caldwelli. The sequence goes on along the minus strand of CM077241.1, from coordinate 27,389,001 downwards.
TTATTTGTATAGCGCTTTTCACAATGCAAATCGTTGCAAAGCAGCTTTACAGGAAATTAAGTTTCTACAATATATTTATATATTGTAGAAACTTAATATATTTAACTTATGGCAAATTTGATAATTCTGAATGTTGTCTGAGGGTTGGCATCATCTGAGGTCCTCTGAGGGGTTGGCATCATCTCTTCTCAGGTGTTTGGTCATCTCAGATCATTTAAGGGTTGGATCCAGACTGAAGCTTGTGTAATTCCTAGTTATTCCTAGGGATATTAATCCCGTGGCAGAAACAGAGAAACAGATAGAGACATATTTAACGTAGCTGCTGTTCCATCCAAGCAAAAATGATTTGTTCAACCCAAGCTAAAGAACAATAGTGTGCGTGTGATCAGATATAACTGCAGTACAAGATTATGAGATGCATTATGTGAATGCTTGGCTAAAGAGATGTGTCTTTAATTAGATTTAAACAGAGAGAGTATGTCTGAACCCCAAACGTTATCAGGAAGGCTATTCCAGAGTTTGGGAGCCAAATGTGAAAAAGCTCTACCTCCTTTAGTTGACTTTGCTTACTTTACTTACTTTTAGTCATTTAGCAGACACTTTTATCCAAAGCAACTTACAAATGAGGACAACAGAAACAATCAATTGTAGTATTAAAACAACTAAAACTGATCCAAAACTAAAAGCTAAAACTTTATAAATAGTATATATATACACACATTAAAAAATTAATTAAATAAAAATGAGAAATGCATATGACAAAATTTCTAAACTTAATATTTAAATGAAAACAAAATAAAGCTACAAACAATTCAAAATATTAAGAGAACAAAAGGTATAAGAGTGTAATAATGATTCTAACATAAGACTAAGCCAAACACCAAAAACAACTACGTGTATGTACACACACACACACAGACATATATGCACACACACATGTTTGTTTTTGTGGTTTACGGGGACTCTCCAATGGCTTTTATACCGTACAAACTGTATGTGCTATTGCCCTAAACCAACCCTACACCTAAACTTAGCCCTCACAGGAAACTTTCTGCATTTTTAGATTTTCAAAAAAACACCATTTAGTATGTTTTTTAAGCCTTTTGAATTACGGGGACATAGGCAGTGTCTTCATAAACCACCTTCAAATTGTAATATCTCTGTCATACCCATGTCATTATACAAATTTTGTCCCCGTAAACCACAAAAACCAGTACACACACACACACACACACATATCCATAAATGCAATATTATTTAATTTCCATGTAGTTTGTTGAAGTACTAAAATAACTCAAATTAAATAAAACTAAAACTTAATAAATAACTTATACAGACATAATAGAAAAAACTAATAAAATGACAAACATTACTACAACTGTAACTAAAATTAAAATAGATAACATATACAAATCAAACTACATTAGTTTAACAGTAATCCTAAAAAAATAATTGTGCCAAACATACAAGTAAGAAATGGTTATAAAAACTGAAAGAGAAGTGAAACATGTAATAGGAAAGAGAATAAATGAAAAGCGATACTTATCCCTTGCTGGTGTCCCTGTCAGGTGGAGTCGCTCGGTAGAGTCGATGGTCTTTACACACTTCGGTCTTCACACGACGAGGGCTGCCGCGACCACTGCCGCGGTATACTAACCTTTTTTTTTATACCTGTCTAACAAATCACTAATTGAATTCAGCTGGACGCACTTTCCTGTTAATCACAATAAATGGCCACGCAAGCGCAGACACTAACAAGGTACGCCATACAGTACGAGACCAAAAGCGATTTCAGCACGTCTCCACTCAGTAAACAAAACTTTGCTATCCTAGGTACTACCAAAAGTCCAGAGTTTTGCGACCTTAGGGAGCATGATGGATTGTAGCGTGGTAGAAGACTAGTTAGGTACACAGGAGCTAAACCATTAAGGGCCTTATAGGTAAGTAATAATATTTTGTAACTGATACGGAACTTAATAGGTAGCCAGTGCAGAGACTGTAAAATTGGGGTAATATGATCATATTTTCTTGACCTGGTAAGGACTCTAGCCGCTGCGTTTTGGACTACCTGTAGTTTGTTTACTGAAGATGCTGGACAACCAGCTTGCACTGCATTACAATAATCCAGTCTAGAGGTCATGAATGTATGAACTAGCTTTTCTGCATCAGAAACAGTTAACATGTTTCGTAGCTTGGCAATGTTTCTAAGATGGAAGAATGCTGTTTTTGTAACATGGGAAATATGATTTTCAAAAGACAAGTTGCTGTCTAATATAACACCCAGATTTTTGACCGTAGAGGAAGTAACAGTACATCTGTCTAGTTGCAAATTATAATCCAAGAGATTCTGTGTACTGTTTTTTGGTCCAATAAGTAATATCTCTGTTTTATCTGAATTCAATAGGAGAAAATTATTGGTCATCCAATCTTTTACATTTTTAACACACTCTGTTAGCTTAGATAATTTAGAAGTTTCATCTGGTCTTGTTGAGATATATAGTTGAGTATCATCAGCATAACAATGGAAACTAATCCCGTATTTTCTAATAATATTACCAAGGGGCAACATGTATATTGAAAATAGCAGAGGACTTAGGACAGATCCTTGTGGTACTCCATACTTTACTGGTGATAATTGAGATTTGTTTAAATAAACAAAGTGGTAGCGATCGGACAGGTAGGATCTAAACCATCTTAAAGCCTGCACTTGAATACCCGTATAGTTTTGTAATCGATCTATGAGTATGTCATGATCTATAGTGTCGAACGCAGCACTAAGATCAAGTAAAACTAGCAATGAGATGCAGCCTTGGTCTGACGCAAGGAGCAAGTCATTTGTAATTTTAACAAGTGCAGTTTCTGTGCTATGGTGGGGCCTGAAACCTGACTGAAATTCTTCATAGGGATCATTTTTTTGCAAAAAGGAGCACAATTGAGCAGACAACTTTTTCTAAAATTTTAGACATAAACGGAAGATTAGAAGATTGCTAGTTCACTAGGATCTAGATGTGTTTTTTTAATGAGGCTTAATAACCGCCAGCTTGAATGATTTTGGGACGTGATCTAAAGATATTGATGAGTTGATGATATTGAGAAGCGGTTCTTCTGCTACAGGTAACAACTCTTTCAGTAATTTAGTGGGTACAGGATCTAATGGCGCTTTTCCACTGCATGGTACGGCACGGTATGGTCAGTACGGCTCACTTTTGGGGGATTTTCCACTGGGTACAGTACCAAGTACCTGGTACTTTTTTTAGTACCACCTCGGCCAAGGTTCCAAGTGAGCCGTACCGTTACCAAAGCGTGACGTGTAAACTCTGCTGATCACTGATTGGCCAGAGAAAATCGTCACTGCCTGCGTCATTGAACTTCCGGCACGAGACACAACAGATCCGCTAGATATAAATCAGCACAGCCAGCGAAGGATCGAACGCAACTGTTTTGAATGAGCCCACCTTTCTTTTAACAACCAAAAAATGGCTGTTTCATTGTCTGTTGAGGAAGTACAGACTGTCCTCTTGTTGATAGCCGAGGAGCGGATCCAGCAAGAGCGTGATGGAGCGACGCAGAATTAAAAAGTTTTTCAGGAGTCTCGGCAGTAGAGGCGGCGCAACTATAAAAGGACACGTGAATAATTCCACCCACTGTTAAAGCGGTACTAAACTGCAGTGGAAACACAAACCGAGCTGAACCAAGCCGTGCCGTGCTGTTCTGAACCGTGCCGAGCCGAGTCGTACCACGCAGTGGAAAAGCGCCATAATAGGCATGTTGTTGGTTTAGATGCAGTGATAAGTTTATTTAGCTCTTCCTGTCCTATACAGTAGTTGTAAAGCACTGCAGTTTTTCTTTGGGTGCGATGAATGAAGCTGAAGTACTAGACGCTGCAGAATCTACATTTGTTACTGTATTTCTGATGTTATCTATCTTATCAGTGAAGAAATTCATAAAGTCATTACCATTAAACTGTGAGGGAATATTTAGATTGGGCGGCGTCTGGTTATTTGTTAATCTAGCCACTGTGCTAAATAAAAACCTTGGATTGTTTTGGTTATTTTCTATTATTTTGCGGATATGCTCTGCCCTGGCAGCTTTTAAAGCCTGTCTATAGTTGGACATACTTTTTTTCCACGCAAATCTAAAAACTTCCAAGTTAGTTTTTCTCCATTTGCGCTCAAGTTTACAAGTTTCTTTCTTGAGAGAATGGGTATTACTGTTGTACCTTGGCACAGTACATTTTTCTCTAACCTTTTTCAATTTGATGGGCGCAACAGCTTCTAATGTATTAGAGAAGATAGTGCCCATGTTGCTAGTCATTTCGTCTAGTTCATGTGTATTTATGGGTACACAGAGCAGTTGAGATAAATCAGGCAGGTTATTTGTGAATCTGTCATTGGTGGCTGGAACAATAGTTCTTCCTAGACGATAACGCGGAGCCATATAGTTAATATCAGTAATACTCAGCATGCACGATACAAGGAACTGGTCAGTAACATCATCACTTTGAGGTACGATATCTATGTCAGTAAGATCAATTTCATGCGATATAATTAAATCTAGCGTATGATTAAAACGATGAGTGGGCCCGGTGACGTTTTGCTTGACTCCAAAAGAATTTATTAGGTCAGTAAACGCAAGTCCTAACGCATCATTTGTATTATCAGCGTGAATGTTAAAATCTCTGACAATTAGCGCGTTATCAACATTAACCAATAGGTCTGAGAGGAAATCTGCGAATTCTTTTAAGAAATCTGTATATGGCCCTGGCGGTCTATACACAGTAGCCAGAGCAAGAGATAGGAGAGATTTCTTTTGCATATCTGACAGTGTAACATTAAGCAGAAGTAATTCGAATGAGTTAAACCTGTATCCTGTTTTCTGAGTAACACTGAGAATGTCACTATATATTGTTGCAACCCCACTGCCACGGCCAGTCTGATGGGGCTCATGCTTATAACAGTAGCTTGGTGGAGTAGACTCATTTAGACCAATATAGCCATTTGATTTGAGCCAGGTTTCAGTCAAACAGAGTACATCAAAACTATTATCTGTGATCATTTCATTTACAATAACTGCTTTGGGTGCGAGTGATCTAATGTTTAGGAGCCCAAGCTTTAAAAATAGTTTTGTATATTTTATTTTTTATTTTTTTGCATTTTTCTGGTTTAATCACGATCAGATTATTTCTAGATCCTGTATTAAATTTATATTTTGACCTCACTATTCGGGGAACAGACACAGTCTTTACAGATTGGACAACGCAAGTACTTCTATCAATTAAGTGGGTAGAACAAAAGTCATCATAGCAGTTATTTGGGATTTGACTTACTAGTCACATGGAGCGTAGCATCCTGGAGATGTTGTCCGACAGGAGTTCCGCTCCGACTCTGCTGGGGTGGAGGCCATCAGCGCGGAAAAGCCTAGGACGCTCCCAGAAAAGATTCCAATTATTAACAAAGAGCAGTTTCTGTTCTTTACACCATGACAATAACCATTCGTTTAAAGCAAACAGTCTACTGAACCTTTCGTGTCCTCGTCGATACGTGGGAAGCACATATTATATTAAATACATAATTGTCTATATTATATATTGTGTTTTTGCTATTTTGTACATTGTCTATTTTGTATTGTGGAAGAAAAATTAATTTCTATTGATTTTTGCATGATTCTATATGCTTATGAAACATTATGTAGTACGTGCTTTACTTAGAACTGTTATGAATAAGTATGAGATATGGTTTGGGGCCTAAATATAAAGGGACCAAGCTTTAGAAGTATGATATAGTAGAGTGTTTTTGACTTTCTTACCATGTGTGGAAATGTACAGCTGCTAAGAGTTTGTAACCTTGACTAGGGAAGCGATATAAGGTGGAGGAGCACCCTCCCTCTTTGTCACATTCTGCAGAAACCTGTGTGTCTGTATGACTGTCTGACCTTCTTTGCAAAGAATAAAACCTCTAAAAGACAATTGGGTGAGTTTGTCTCTTATGCTGATGAAAGTTACGTAAAATTGCCACGACAGTATATTTGTATATAATTCTTTTTATTATCTGTGTCCTGTCGCTGTCATTCTGTTGCACTGTGGAGCTTCTGTCACTATAACAAATTCCTCGTATGTGTAAACATACCAGGCAATAAAGCTCATTCCCATTCTCATTCTCATTCTCTCATTCTCATTATGGGTAAACAGGTTGGCTGTGATAATAATGTGACAGGAAACAGCTAATAAGCTTCATGCAAGGCATAAGTGCTAAGCAGGTGAGCTCTAGTATTAACACCTTTGATTGGTCAGAATCCTTTGAGAGTCACTCGGATACAATGGAGTATGATAACAAGTCTCATGGGTCCGAGACATTAATGAGGTGTGTGTGACTGACAGCTATGGATTTGAGAGCCTGCAGTGGAGGCCCAGATAGACATACTGTGCAAAAATATATGGAATTGGTTTTATACATATAATAAGTATTAAACAGAACCTCTTCTAAAAGTTAAGAAATACTCAGGTCAGTGCAGAAATTGTGTGTAGTTGTAGATATATAGCTTGAATTAAGCAATTTAAAGACAGATCGAAAGTTTGAAGATTCTAAGTCTTCTAGATTGAATATTTCAGAAGGGGTGTGTGAAGTGCATTCCTATATTTTTAAATTTAGATCATTTTTTTTCTGTTATCTAACACTGAAACACTAATAATTTATTAATACAGTTAAATGAAACATCTCAAACTGAATACAAATTTTCCTACTGTAGTTTATAATGCTGTGAAGCCTTAATTCACTTGTAGAATTGAAAACAACTTCTTTTTTTTTTTGGACAAAATAGTATAGAATTTTAATATCGAGCACATTGGTTTTCAGCCATAACATATAAATATTGCCTTATATGGCAATTATTTATTATATAATATAATATTTATGGCAACTTATATGTCAGCTAGAATTTTAATGTATGTGCAGGCATTTTTAAAAATGGTTCCATAATTGTCTAATAATAATAATAATAATAATAATAATAATAATAATAATATAATAGAGGGACCTACGGAAGTTCTAAGCTACGGAAGTTCTAAGAGGCCATGCATTATGCATTATTTTTCTATCTTGTTTTCTCGTTATCACGACTTAATTTTCTCGTGATCTCGACATAACAAAAGTTGTTTATTTATTTATTTATTTATTTATTTATTTTTACAATGATTGATTTTTAAAATACAATGCGTCGTGAGTCTACTGTTGCTATAGTAACGAACGTAACTCTGAAGCGCATCTGATCGGCAGATAACCGTGCGCTCTTTTATACTGTAGCCTATGTTATGGATGTTTCTTCGCTTCGCGTAGTACTAATAAAATCTACAATAAACAAATATAGGCTAATCAATCACTGTTGATTTTTTTCCAGAGTATGCTAAACATTTTGTTTGTGTAATTAACATGTTTAAATGGTCTAACATCAGAGCATTGAACACCGAAATCGCAGGTGCGCCTTCAGAAGAATGCAGAGAATTGTTCTAAAGCTGCTCGGATTCAACTCACTTTGTTTTCCTCATTCGTTTTGAAATAAAATGATATATAATTTGTTTGTGATTTTTATTAGTCATGTAGGATGTGTTGTGATTGATATGTGCCTTACAAGCTTGGGATGCTGTTTGAAAAGAGTGTTTATTTGTGTGTGTGTGTGTGTGTGTGTGTGTGTGTGTGTGTGTGGTTTCCTACAAAGAAATGTAGAAAATATTACAACACTGTATAACATCGCTTAACTAAATTAGCTTACACACATTTTTATATATATATAAATCACATTTCTTATCAATATATATTTATTAACAATAAAGATTAAAAATAAGGACAAAGATGCACATTACAAATTGTAGCGCGTTCTACATAAACACAACATTATCCCCGCTTAACTAACAATCGTGTACTTCAAAGATGCACAAATAAAGATAGTCTATAGGTTGCAAACAGAATACTATACAGTGACCTCAACATTGGTTTTAATAAGCAATAAGTTTCACTGAATGTTATTGTGGTAGTGAAACGTGTCGTGCAGCAGTAAGAACGTAACGATAACAGATACACTTTCAAGCAAAAATAATCATTTCTATTCAATTTAACATTTATAAGTTAATTAAATGTCAATAATGACCTGCACAAATTATAGCAATCACGGAGAGGTCCTTACTCTGTCCCGAACATACAGTAAGGTGGATATACAGTATACAGGTCCCGATCAGTTATTTTTAGTTCTACACTGCCACCTGTTGGCGCAGTTGTGTAACTTAGAGAACAACTCCTGTTATGTCGTGATCACGACAAAACAACTTTTTTTATGTCGAGATCACGAGAAAATTAAGTCATGATCACGAGAAAACAAGAAGGAAAAAAAATAATAATGCATGGCCGCTTAGAACTTCCGTAAGGGACAGAGAGGCCTGAAAATTATATATTTAAAGATGTACATTTCATTTCGAAGATAAAAATCGCAGTTTTTTTTTCATCAGTATATATCACATTTAATAAATACTGTCCTTTTTTTTTTTTTTTTTTTCCATTTATTCAACATGAAAGAGTTCATGTTGTTTCTGTAACCATATGTTAAATTGACAGGTGTGGGAGGGCTCCTCTGAATATGAGGGTATATATGGACAAATCTGAGCTACACTGACTCCATTTATGGGGTTAAATTGGATGAGCATGTACTATATATGTGTATATCTTTCTGTGGATATTGGTCTGTATCAAACTGTAATTCAGGAAAATATTCTTTTGATACTTATGTTTATAATTCTCAGCTTTTTTATGATTACAAAGAAAATCTTTTTAGCATCCAGGGTAAATGTGATGACTTTAAATGAGACTGATATTTACTTTGAAAATATGTTTCTCTGCTATCCACTTCTGCCAAACTCCTGTCCGAAACTGCAGCGTCTTACTGTAGTTAAAGTGGCGATGTATGTTTTCATGGTGCTGATGATCCTCACAACAGTTTTTGGGAACCTGCTGATCATCATCTCCATCTCTCACTTCAAACAGCTTCAGTCTCCAACTCATCTGATCGTTCGCTCTCTGGCTGCCAGTGACTGTCTGCTGGGCTCTTTGGTCATGCCGTACAGCATGGTGCGATCTGTTGAAGGCTGCTGGTATCTGGGAGATTTCTTGTGTAAAGTCCATTCTAGTTTAGACATGACCTTTTGTATCTCCTCAATACTGCATCTCAGTTTAATATCTGTTGACAGGTACTGGGCCATTTGTGACCCTCTGAGGTACAAAATGAGGGTCACAAACAACACCGTGACTGTATTTACTACCTTCATTTGGCTGTTTTCATTTCTCTACAGTTTTTCTATTGTGTTTTCAGGTGTAAACAAAATTGGTTTGGAGTCGTTCATCATGCAGGTTTACTGTGTGGGAAGTTGTGTTTTGTTTTTTAACAAACAATGGGGTATTATATGTCCAGTTCTCACATTTTTCCTTCCCGGAACAATCATGAGCTCTCTGTATATGAAAATCTTCCATGTTGCACGAAAACATGCAAAGGTTATGTCAGAAAGAGTGACTGGAGGGTTGAAGAGCCAAACCTCTGCTCACAGAGAGAGAAAAGCAGCTAAAACTCTGGCCATTGTCATGGGTGTTTTTTTGTTCTGCTGGCTGCCTATTTTTATTGCAACTATCATTGACTCTTTCCTTAATTTTGTGACTCCTGGTGATGTTTTTGATGCTTTGGTTTGGTTCGGATACTTGAACTCCACTTGTAACCCATTGATCTATGGATTTTTCTACTCTCGTTTTCAGAAGGCCTTCAGAATTCTCATATCGTCCTGTATTTATGGCCTCAGTGACTCAAGCACCTTGACATTTGAATGAATATATCAGTCTTTTTTATATCAGGTTATCATGTTATGCATCTCAATAAACATTTTCTTTCTCTTATTAACGTACATGCTTTTATCTGCTATGATATTGAGGACAATATCAGAAAATACAAATAAGATTTTACAACTATTGAAATAAACTCCTATTTCTCATGATATAAAGTTGTGATGTTATTCTTTACTATTCCTTATAACTGGAAATTATAAATGCAACAGTCACTCCTAATGTAAATGTAGTACAAGCCCAGCCAACATTTTTATGTGGGGCCCATATGGGTATGAACTGGGCTGAAAAATGGGCCCCATATAGGATTGTCCGCGGGTTCCATAATGGCCCCATGTCAATTGCCCACATGGATTTCATATAGGATTGGACTTGCCACTAGGTGGGACCCAACTGGGCAACATGCGCAAGACCCATCTCGGTCCCAGCTTTAACCCAGCTAACATTTGTATGTGGGGCCCATGTGGTTTTGAAATGGGCTGAAATATGGGCTTTATATGGGATTGTCCGTGGGTTCCATAATGGCCCCATGTTAATTGCCCACATGGATTTCATATGGGATTGCACTTGTCACAAGGTGGGACCCAACTGGGTAACATGCACAAGACCCATCTCGGTCCCAGCTTTAACCCAGCTAACATTAGATTGTGGGGCCCATGTGGGTTTGAAATGGGCTGAAAAATGGGCTCTATATGGGATTGTCCGTGGGTTCCATAATGGCCCCATGTTAATTGCCTACATGGATTTCATATGGGATTGGACTTGCCACTAGGTGGGACCCAACTGGGCAACATGCGCAAGACCCATCTCGGTCCCAGCTTTAACCCAGCTAACATTTGTATGTGGGGCCCATGTGGTTTTGAAATGGGCTGAAATATGGGCTTTATATGGGATTGTCCACGGGTTCCATAATGGCCCCATGTTAACTGCCCACATGGATTTCATATGGGATTGGACTTGCCACTAGGTGGGACCCAACTGGGCTACATGTGCAGGACCCATCTCGGTCCCAGCTTTAATTACCCAGCTAACATTTGTATGTGGGGCCCATGTGGGTTTGAAATGGGCTGAAATATGGGTTTTATATGGGATTGTCCGTGGGTTCCATAATGGCCCCATGTTAATTGCCTACATGGATTTCATATGGGATTGGACTTGCCACTAGGTGGGACCCAACTGGGCAACATGCGCAAGACCCATCTCGGTCCCAGCTTTAACCCAGCTAACATTTGTATGTGGGGCCCATGTGGGTTTGAAATGGGCTGAAATATGGGTTTTATATGGGATTGTCCGTGGGTTCCATAATGGCCCCATGTTAATTGCCTACATGGATTTCATATGGGATTGGACTTGCCACTAGGTGGGACCCAACTGGGCAACATGCGCAAGACCCATCTCGGTCCCAGCTTTAACCCAGCTAACATTTGTATGTGGGGCCCATGTGGTTTTGAAATGGGCTGAAATATGGGCTTTATATGGGATTGTCCACGGGTTCCATAATGGCCCCATGTTAATTGCCCACATGGATTTCATATGGGATTGGACTTGCCACTAGGTGGGACCCAACTGGGCTACATGTGCAGGACCCATCTCGGTCCCAGCTTTAATTACCCAGCTAACATTTGTATGTGGGGCCCATGTGGGTTTGAAATGGGCTGAAATATGGGTTTTATATGGGATTGTCCGCGGGTTCCATAATGGCCCCATGCCAATTGCCCACATGGATTTCATATAGGATTGCTCTTGCTACTAGGTGGGCCCCAACTAGGCAACATGTTCAGGACCCATCTCGGACCCAGCTTTAAGTTTTATGTGGGTACTACATGGGCTTGAAACAAGGGTTGTAAGTGGGATTGTTGGCAAAACTGTACAGCAACACCACACAAATAAAATAGCAAAAACAATTACCATGGCAGAAAGCAGCAGAGAGAAAAGTGAGACTGAATTCCTTTCAAATTTCAATTTTATTTAACTAAACAACATTATATATCACGACTGAAATCCTTTCAAATTCCAATTTTATTTAACTAACCAACATTATATGTGATGTTTATGTCACAATGGCACAAAACTTTATGAACCAGCCTTGAGTGTTTTGGGAAGCTTTAGCTCACTTTAACAAGAAATGTAGGAATACAACAGTCAAAAAAAGAAGAAATAAAAAAAAGAACTATAACAGTTAGAATCAGCAACTTATAACCTTTTTCAGTAAACCTTAAACTGCAGCCATCTTTTGGTGCATTCTTGAGGCCCTCTGTCCTCCTCTGTCCCTTGTTCCAGTGAACCATTTTGACTGCCCTCTCAGCTTCTTGCTGGTTGACCTTTGACGTCAGCGGGTTGTTCTTAAGAGCCTCTGCAAAAACAAATGACTTTTTAAGATAAAAATATGCAAGTTAATTAACATTACAAATAGGGATGGTCTGAGCAATTGGCTACAGATCAGTATCGGCAGATAATCACATTTTGTATGACTCAATCGGCAGTCACTAAGTTTGGCCGATCTAACAAACTGATGAAAATTTAATGACAAAGAAATTTAGCACCACAGTCGTGTCATCAACAGTGCTGCATTGTATCAAGGTCTCAAGAAATCAAAAAATCATTCACCATTTGCCGTGTATTGTTTAAAGAAATATGTGGAGGAACTCTGTCTGATGGGTTTTCAACAAACCTCTTTGTCTAAGATGGAGCTCAGGCAGCTCCTCCACACGCTCACAGCAGAAAGCGACAGGAAAACTTAGCATGTGTGATTATCTGCCTTTCTCCTTCTATTTTTTAAAATATTTAGTCTAAAGTTTTAATGTACTGCATCTTTTAAATAAAACAGATTTTCAGAGTAGTATTTCATATGTCAGGCTTTATCAGGGACATGCAGAGAGTTACTCAAGGGCAGGGGCTCAAATGTAAATATATATATATATATATATATATATATATATATATATATATACACATACAGTGGGGCAAAAAAGTATTTAGTCAGCCACCAATTGTGCAAGTTCTCCCACTTAAAAAGATGAGAGAGGCCTGTAATTTTCATCATAGGTATACCTCAACTATGAGAGACAAAATGAGAAAAAAAATCCAGAAAATCACATTGTAGGATTTTTAAAGAATTTATTTGCAAATTATGGTGGAAAATAAGTATTTGGTCAATAACAAAATTTCATCTCAATACTTTGTTATATACCCTTTGTTGGCAATGACAGAGGTCAAACGTTTTCTGTAAGTCTTCACAAGGTTTTCACACACTGTTGCTGGTATTTTGGCCCATTCCTCTATGCAGATCTCCTCTAGAGCAGTAATGTTTTGGGGCTGTCGCTGGGCAACACGGACTTTCAACTCCCTCCAAAGATTTTCGATGGGGTTGAGATCTGGAGACTGGCTAGGCCACTCCAGGACCTTGAAATGCTTCTTACGAAGTCACTCCTTCGTTGCCCGGGCGGTGTGTTTGGGATCATTGTCATGCTGAAAGACCCAGCCACATTTCATCTTCAATGCCCTTGCTGATGGAAGGAGGTTTTCACTCAAAATCTCACGATACATGACCCCATTAATTCTTTCGTTTACACGGATCAGTCGTCCTGGTCCCTTTGCAGAAAAACAGCCCCAAAGCATGATGTTTCCACCCCCATGCTTCACAGTAGGTATGGTGTTCTTTGGATGCAACTCAGCATTCTTTCTCCTCCAAACACGACAAGTTGAGTTTTTACCAAAAAGTTCTATTTTGGTTTCATCATTCTCCCAATCCTCTTCTGGATCATCCAAATGCTCTCTAGCAAACTTCAGTCGGGCCCGGACATGTACTGGCTTAAACAGGGGGACACGTCTGGCACTGCATGATTTGAGTCCCTGGCGGCGCAGTGTGTTACTGATGGTAGCCTTTGTTACTTTGGTCCCAGCTCTCTGCAGGTCATTCAGATCGAGGGAGATTATCAGTGGTCTTGTATGTCGTCCATTTTCTAATAATTGCTCCCACAGTTGATTTATTCACACCAAGCTGCTTATCTATTGCAGATTCAGTCTTCCCAGCCTGGTGCAGGTCTACAATTTTGTTTCTGGTGTCCTTTGACAGCTCTTTGGTCTTGGGCATGGTGGAGTTTGGAGTTGGACTGTTTGAGGTTGTGGACAGGTGTCTTTTATACTAATAATGAGTTCAAACAGATGCCATTAATACAGGTAACGAGTGGAGGACAGAGGAGCCTCTTAAAGAAGTTGTTACAGGTCTGTGAGAGCCAGAAATCTTGCTTGTTTGTAGGTGACCAAATAAGTATTTTACTGAGGAATTTACCAATCAGTTCTTTAAAAATCCTACAATGTGATTTTCTGGATTTTTTTCTCATTTTGTCTCTCATAGTTGAGGTATACCTACGATGAAAATTACAGGCCTCTTTCATCTTTTTAAGTGGGAGAACTTGCACAATTTGTGGCTGACTAAATACTTTTTTGCCCCACCGTGTGTGTATATATATATATATATATATATATATATATATATATATATATATATATATATATATATATACACAGTATATACAGGTGCATCTCAATAAATTAGAATGTCGTGGAAAAGTTCATTTATTTCAGTAATTCAACTCAAATTGTGAAACTTGTGTATTAAATAAATTCAATGCACACCGACTGAAGTAGTTTAAGTCTTTGGTTCTTTTAATTGTGATGATTTTGGCTCACATTTAACAAAAACCCACCAATTCATCTCAACAAATTAGAATATGGTGACATGCCAATCAGCTAATCAACTAAAAACACATGCAAAGGTTTCCTGAGCCTTCAAAATGGTCTCTCAGTTTGGTTCACTAGACTACACAATCATGGGGAAGACTGCTGATCTGACAGTTGTCCAGAAGACAATCATTGACACCCTTCACAAGGAGGGTAAGCCACAAACATTCATTGCCAAAGAAGCTGGCTGTTCACAGAGTGCTGTATCCAAGCATGTTAACAGAAAGTTGAGTGGAAGGAAAAAGCGTGGAAGAAAAAGATGCACAACCAACCGAGAGAACCGCAGCCTTATGAGGATTGTCAAGCAAAATCGATTCAAGAATTTGGGTGAACTTCACAAGGAATGGACTGAGGCTCGGGTCAAGGCATCAAGAGCCACCACACACAGACGTGTCAAGGAATTTGGCTACAGTTGTCGTATTCCTCTTGTTAAGCCACTCCTGAACCACAGACAACATCAGAGGTGTCTTACCTGGGCTAAGGAGAAGAAGAACTGGACTGTTGCCCAGTGGTCCAAAGTCCTCTTTTCAGATGAGAGCAAGTTTTGTATTTCATTTGGAAACCAAGGTCCTAGAGTCTGGAGGAAGGGTGGAGAAGCTCATAGCCCAAGTTGCTTGAAGTCCAGTGTTAAGTTTCCACAGTCTGTGATGATTTGGGGTGCAATGTCATCTGCTGGTGTTGGTCCATTGTGTTTTTTGAAAACCAAAGTCACTGCACTTGTTTATCAAGAAATTTTGGAGCACTTCATGCTTCCTTCTGCTGACCAGCTTTTTGAAGATGCTGATTTCATTTTCCAGCAGGATTTGGCACCTGCCCACACTGCCAAAAGCACCAAAAGTTGGTTAAATGACCATGGTGTTGGTGTGCTTGACTGGCCAGCAAACTCACCAAACCTGAATCCCATAGAGAATCTATAGGGTATTGTCAAGAGGAAAATAAGAAACAAGAGACCAAAAAATGCAGATGAGCTGAAGGCCACTGTCAAAGAAACCTGGGCTTCCATACCACCTCAGCAGTGCCACAAACTGATCACCTCCATGCCACGCCGAATTGAGGCAGTAATTAAGCAAAAGGAGCCCCTACCAAGTATTGAGTACATATACAGTAAATGAACATACTTTCCAGAAGGCCAACAATTCACTAAAAAATGTTTTTTTTATTGGTCTTATGAAGTATTCTAATTTGTTGAGATGAATTGGTGGGTTTTTGTTAAACGTGAGCCAAAATCACCACAATTAAAAGAACCAAAGACTTAAACTACTTCAGTCTGTGTGCATTGAATTTATTTAATACAGAAGTTTCACAATTTGAGTTGAATTACTGAAATAAATGAACTTTTCCACGACATTCTAATTCATTGAGATGCACCTGTATGTTTTTTGTTGAGTATCATGTTTTTACATAAGGGTTTTATGGCTCATGTGTGCAATTAATTTTAAATCAGTGATAATTGAGAGATGGACAAACAAATGTTCCCCAAAAGCCTGCTGTGTCACAACTGACATTTACATTAACATGAAAAATAAAGGAGAAGTTTTAATTTTTGCATGCGCAAAAAAGACTTGATTAAAAAAAAAAAAAAAAAAAAGTATAAATTATCAGTCAGAGGATATAAGGCATGAAGTAGATTCTGTACAACAAGTTTTCAGCAAAGTTTTGGTCATACTGATCATTTATAGGTCCTAGAAATTTGCGTATTGAATACGATATGGCTAATATATTCATAATTATGCATTATATTTATTGCTCAACAGAATTTGACAAAGAATGTTTAGTTTACAGTAAGTTATGAGAGAATAAATGTTTTAAAACTTTGGCAAAAATTTTGTAATTGCCAAACAAGCACTGTTTTTACAGTGAATTTATACCCCCAAAGTGGCCGCGTATCCTGGGGGATACAAACATTAAAATCAAAAATAAGTCGTTTTTTTTTTTAAATCATGAAATTTTATTATTTGTGTCCTAAGAAGATAGAAAATAGCAATAAATTAAAATCCTGACTTCTTGGTCTTGCCATTTTAAGGGTTAATTTTGAAAAAGGGCAGCAGCTCGAGCTACCAAAGTCCCCCACCCCTTCTGCACGTGCCCTTTACAGGATTAAAGGGTTAGTTCACCCAAAAATGAAATTTCAGTCATTAATCACTCACTCTCATGTTGTTTTAAACCCGTAAGTCCATCGTTCATCTTCGGAACACAAATTAAGATATTTTTGATGTAATCCGAGACGATTCCCCCCTCCATAGACAGCAACGCAACTGACACTCTCAAGTCCCAGAAAGGTAGGAAAGACATTGATAAAATAGTCCATGTAACTCCAGTGGTCAAATCTTAATTTTATGAAGCAACGAGAATACTTTTGTGCAAAAAAAAAAAAAAAAAAAAAAATTAACTTTATTCAACAATGTGCTCTTGTGAACGAAAATACCACCACGCTGCCAAGGACTGAAATGGAAGGGAATACATTGTTGAATAAAGTTGTTCTTTTTGTTCTATTGGTGCACAAAAGTATTCTCGTCGCTTCATAAAATTAAGATTGAACCACTGGAGTCACATGGACTATTTTAACTGTCTTTCTACCTTTCTGGGACTTGAAAGTGTCAGTTGCGTTGCTATCTATGAAGGGGGGAATCGTGTCGGATTTCATCAAAAATATCTTAATTTGTGCTCCGAAGATGAACAAAGGAAATTTCATTTTTGGGTGAATTAACCCTTTTTAAGTAGGCACGACCATCTGTGACGCCGGGAGGAGACATTCACATAAATTGAGTTTGAGGCCAATGTTTTAAATTAATGATAATTAATTACACAATTTTGAAAGAAATATTAATGATAATTACACAATTTTGCAAATAAATTTTATTCTATTTCTGCAACTTTTTTCAGAGTAACTGGTATTAGTTATAGACATAAGCAAGTTACTGAAATTAATATCAAGTCACATTAAAATCTGAATATATTAATATTTCTTAAGTTTCTGAATCTTATTAATTATTATATAATTACTACTAATTGAACATCAAACTGGTTTCTTAATATTTCATTTACACAAAGCAGAAATTCAGTGTTTTTTCCTGCCCTCTTTTGATTGACAGGATATATCGGCCCTAACTGTTGGCTGTTTATAAACTATCGGCCTATAAATATCGGTGCATCTCTATTATTTTAATAAAGTGCTGCTTGGCCCCCTTGACAGCTCAGAGATTTGCAACTACATTTCTAATGTGATATGATGCATCATGATTTACATCATCTGCTTTTAATATCCTCAGCAAAACTATATTTGGATATTGCAAAATAATACATTTAAATTACTTACATGGTATATAGAAGAACACCTGCCAGCTATTCAGGATCTGAAGACAAAACAAACAAACAAACAAACAAAAAAAGACAAAAAAAAAAACAGAAGTATGTATAATAATGCTCGTAGAAAAGGCTGTTTAGGTTAATCTAATCAATGTTTGGTTAGAGGTTAGGGTTGCCACCTTCAGTGTAGTAAAACCATAGGGGTAAAACCCATTCAACACCCCTCAAAAATAAATAAATAAAGCCATGACAGGCTTGAAGGACACAAATAAAGAATAAGACACTAACTGATCATTTCCACACATGACAACTTGGCAGCTCAACAATAAAACATGAAAAAATGTTAAATTGATTATTTATTTCTAAAGAACTCTATCAGAATACATATGTGTGTCTTAAGCATTTCATTCTGTCTGGTACCATTTATCATTTTTTAGACAATTTTGGATGGGGTGAATTTCTTTAATTCACTTAAATTATGACTACAGG
Organism: Spinibarbus caldwelli; assembly: GCA_039654775.1. Lineage (NCBI taxonomy): Eukaryota > Metazoa > Chordata > Actinopteri > Cypriniformes > Cyprinidae > Spinibarbus > Spinibarbus caldwelli. The sequence continues at coordinate 27,370,594 of CM077241.1, read as the reverse complement.
TATAGTCATACATTAGCAACATGTGCATGTTATTTGTCCCACTATTAACTATTTTAACTCTTTTTAACTATTTTAAATGTCATACATTTTATTTGACAGGATTATTATGTAGCATTTGATCATAAATTATGAAACATTATTTATATTAATAGCATTTTAAAAATCAAACATTTATCATCTTAATGCCAATATTAATAACTTATAAAAAAATCAATTAATGATGTCTAATAATGTCTAAAATATAACAGGTTATCTGTCTAAGCTCTGATAGTGTATGTGATATTATATTTGTAGATATTAATATATGTTCACCTTGAGCAGCAGCTTTCGGTAAACTATGCAACAGACGCATGGACAATTTTTTTCCCATTCAGCCTTATTTGCAGAACCTCCTCTTCTGTTTAACGTGAGGACACGAGCTCGTGTTTAAAAATGCGCGGGATTACAGCGCGTGATATCCACACATCCGTCGCATTGGAAACAAAGTTATTAGTCAAGTCAAGTCACGCTTTTAACAATACAGATTGTGTCAAAGCACTTTACAGTATCAAATAGGAAAATAGTGTGCCAATAATGTAAAATTACAAGATTAAACACTCAATTTTCAGTTAAGGGCATTTCATTATTGAATTCAGTGATGTCATGTTCCAGCTCGGTTCAGTTTAAATAGTGTCTGTGCAATCAAGTCGACGACATCGCTGGCAAACGGGCTTTGCTACTACTAATTCTGAAAACGATTTTTTTTCTTTTCTTTTCTGTTCGTCCACACTGCACAATTGGCTATGTGTAGACCTTTGTTGGAAAAAAAAATCGATATGGATCTTTCCTGTATTTTACGGGTAGCTTAGAAGTGGGTCTCTTTAATTAAACAGCTTGCACAATATACAAAATAGCTGTCCAAATAATGCATATAAAAAGAAAAAAGCGTGGAAAAATGGGCATCAACTCGCGCAGCTGTTGAATTTAACGATTTTAAAAAATCATCGTTAAGAGAATAATAAAAAAAATAAAGGAATATTCAACTGATAAACGTTTACGTTTTGTGTTTAAAGTTTTAACTACTTGACCTGTTTCTCCGCGCCATATAAAGGGTTCAACGATGTGTATATTGTTTTAAATTTCGCGAATTTTCCAATGTCGAATCGTTTAGTTAATTAGCAAACGTCCCCACTGTCTTACAGCTAAAGAAACTTCTTTATGAAATACTTGTATTCTGTTCTATTCTGTTAAGGAATATACAGTTTATTAAAACACTCTGACATCATTTAACCGAAGTCATAATCAAACACACTCACCGCAGTTGTAGCTCGCTGAAGCACACACACACTAGGCCTCCTAACATCGTGACAGAAAAAGTCCGCCAAGCGGTTGCAAAATGGCGCAATTGGCACAATACGCATGACCTTTTGCAATACGTGTTTTTTTTTTGTTTTTTTTTTTTTTGTTTTTTTTGTGTATTTTGCTACGATGCATCATGCTGGACACATTTCTTTTACAGAATGTACAATATACTACCTTTGGCGAACAGCTCAATTGTAGGTTTTAAAGGGTAGGCCAACATTATTGTTATTGTTATTATTATTTAATTTTTATTGAATGCTGCAGAATACAAATAACTTATACATTATTACTATAACCTATTTGTGTTACGTAGCATTCAATAAAAATAAATATAATAACAACAATAATAATAATAACACTCTTAAGAAAAATGCTAACCAAATTAGGGTTCTTCAGCTTGTAAAGATAGCAGAACACTTTTTGGTGCTAAATAGAACCTTTTTTAAGGTTTCATAAAGAACCATGCTTTGAAAGTGGTATAAGACCTTAATAGTGTTAATGACCTTTTCATTAATAGTTTATTTTGATTAAAATGGGTTAAATATTAGAAAAAAATATTAGAAAATGTGAATTTTTATATTATTAGTATTATTGGTATTATTTTTATATTATATATTATTAATATTTTTTCTTATGTTATGTCAGTTAGGTACTTTATTTATTTATTTGTTTATTTATTTATTTATTTAGTTATTGTGACAATGCAAATTGTAGAAAAAAAAATAAAGGTGATAGGTGAATACATAAATAAATGACAATTGGCACAGAACATGATATAGATAATGAAGCCCAAGTTCCAGTGATATATATTCACAGTCCTCTATGATGTCTTTACATCCACCATGTGTGTATTTTGAGTGTCACTTTCTTTCTGCAGATGATGAGGTTGTGATAGCGTCTGAAATAAAGTGAGTTACAGTGTGTAGCAAAAATTGTCAATATATGAACATTTTACAATGTTAAAAAGAAAAAGAAAAAAAGTAATGTCATTGGATAGCCTTGATGTTTTTTGTAACTGGGTAAGTTTTGCATAAAGTAATAATCTAACAATATGGATCATAAATTCAAACTCTTATAGTGGAGAAGAGAAGTATCCTCAACTGAACAGAGCTGGTCACACTAACAGCACATGTTCTGTTAAACTAAAAAGAAAGAAAAAAAAGACATGATTTGATTAGTAGGAAATTAAAAATTTGAAAGCTATGATTTTAAGAAATTTTAAGACATTTTAAGACAGAAATAATTTTACCTTTTGAGAGTGTGTTCAGAGTCTGTGTGATGGCTGATCTCCAGAAAATCAGTAATGATGTGGCTTTGACAGTTAAAGGGATAGTTCACTCAAAAATGAAAATTACCACATGATTTACTCACCCTCAAACCATCCTAGGTGTATAGGACTTTCTTCTTTCAGACGAACACAATCAGAGTTAGAATACAATTTATCCTTGCTCTTCCAAGCTTTATAATGGCAGTAAGCGGGGGGTGAGATTTTGAAGCTCAGAAAAGTCCATCCATCCATCATGAAACGACTCCACACAGCTCCGGGGGGTTAACCCCCAGGGTTCCGAGATTTTTTGGGGACCCTGGAATGTTTTGACATGCTCTGGCATTTGTGCTTATTTCAGTTACTTATAATATTTTCATAGCTTTATGTCTGACTGCATTTTGTCCAGCACAAACTCTGCTACAATAATATAAAACTGCTCCACACGGCTCCGGGGGTTACACAAATGCATTGATTCATATCAAAAAGCCTTTAGTAACCCCCAGAACCATGTGGAGCAGTTTTATGATGGATTAATGGACTTTTTTGAGCTTCAAAATCTCATCTCCCATTCACTACTATTATAAAGCCCAGGATACATTTTAAAAGAACTCAGATTGTGTTCGTCTGAAAGAAGAAATTCATATATACCTAGAATGGATTGAGGGTAAGTAAATCATGGAGTAATTTTCATTTTTGGGTAAACTATCCCTTTAAGATTTGAAAAACAAAAAGTTGCGAATAAAGATCTCTAAACTCTAACACAAAAAAACATTTCTGCATATAAAGGGTTCTTCAAGATAAGAGGGTTCTAAACAGAACTGATATGAAGTATATGAAGTCTGTCAGAATTATTTCTTTAAAATTAACTTTCTTGTTAGGCTCCTATGTAGGTTTCTACCTAAGTATCGGTAATTCTGATTGGGCTGAGGCTGGGATTTAGTGGGTTTGAGGTGAAAGTATTTGATGAACGTGTATTATGCACAGAGAGCATTCACTCAGCATCATCTCATTTTTGATAGAAGTGGCTTTAGAGACTTTTGCATCAGAAGACTTTATATATATATATAAATTCACATAAAGTGTAATTTGGTCAAAGAGGCCCCATATGTGTTTTCACTATTCAGAACCCACATAGAGATTACCCATGTGGGTTCTACCTTGGGCCTATGCAGGCAGCCTATATAGGACTGATTATGTTTGCCCATGTCTGACCCATATTTGAAACCCATATGGGGCCCATTTTTGTTTTCCCATTCAGAACCCACATAGAGATTACCCATGTGGGTTCTACCTTGGGCCCATGCAGGCAGCCTATATAGGACTGATTTTGTTTGCCCATGTCTGACCCATATTTGAAACCCATATGGGGCCCATTTTTGTTTTCCCATTCAGAACCCACATAGAGATTACCCATGTGGGTTCTACCTTGGGCCCATGCAGGCAGCCTATATAGGACTGATTTTGTTTGCCCATGTCTGACCCATATTTGAAACCCATATGGGGGCCATTTTTGTTTTCCCATTCAGAACCCACATAGAGATTACCCATGTGGGTTCTACCTTGGGCCCATGCAGGCAGCCTATATAGGACTGATTGTGTTTGCCCATGTCTGACCCATATTTGAAACCCATATGGGGCCCATTTTTGTTTTCCCATTCAGAACCCACATAGAGATTACCCATGTGGGTTCTACCTTGGGCCCATGCAGGCAGCCTATATGGGACTGACTGTGTTAGCCCTTGTCTGACCCATATGGGTTGGCCAAGCAGGCCCCATATGTGTTGGGTAGGTTACTCTAAAAAAGAAATTAATTACTAGTTACTAATTACATCTTCAACAGTGTAATTAGATTACTGTACAAATAACTCTCCCCAAAAAAGTATTTAATTACGTATTACCAATTACTCTAAATCCTATATCAACCTCGACAAGTTAATGATACAAGGATAGACATGAAACAGTTCTTTTAATTCTTTCAAGTAACTACATAAATTTAGATTAGGGTCCAATTCTCACTATTAACTAACTATTAACTATGACTTTTGCCTCAAAATACTCCTAATTACTGCTTATTAATACTCAGTAAAATAGTTGTTAAGTTTAAGAATTGGGTAGGATTAAGGATTTAGAATAAGATCTTGCAGAATAAGACATTAATATGTGCTTTTTAAGTAATAATAAACAGCCAATATCCCAGTAATATTCATGCTAATAACCAACAAGTTAATAGTGAGAACTGGACACTAAAGTGTTACCAATATTCTTATTAACTCACCAAAGTATTTAAAGTGTGAAGGGTACATAAAAAGCATGCATTTTAAGGATAGACTTTAAATTTTGATGTTAAATCCACTATTGTATTATGTATAAATGTTCTACAGTCTATACACAGTATTAAGTTCAATTACATAAGAAGTAACTGTAATTAAATTGCAGAAAAAACAGGAGTAATCCCTTACTTTACTTTTTCAAGGGAAAATTAGTAATTAGTTACACCCAACACTGGTTTCCCCATTCAGAACCCACATAGAGATTACCCATGTGGGTTCTACCTTGGGCCCATGCAGGCAGCCTATATGGGACTGAGTGTGTTTGCCCATGTCTAACCCATATGTGTTGGTCAAGCAGTCCCCATATGTGTTTCCCCATTCAGAACCCACATAGAGATTACCCATGTGGGTTCTACCTTGGGCCCATGCAGGCAGTCTATATGGCACTGATTGTGTTTGCCCATGTCTGGCCCATATTTGAAACCCATATGGGGGCCATTTGTGTTGCCCATTCAGAACCAACATAGATGGTACCCATGTGGGTTCTACCTTGGGCCCATGCTGGCAGCCTATATGGGACTGAGTGTGTTTGCCCATGTCTGACCCATATTTGAAACCCATATGGGGGCCATTTGTGTTGCCCATTCAGAACCAACATAGATGGTACCCATGTGGGTTCTACCTTGGGCCCTTGCAGGCAGCCTATATGGGACTGATTGTGTTTGCCCATGTCTGACCCATATTTGAAACCCATATGGGGGCCATTTGTGTTGCCCATTCAGAACCAACATAGATGGTACCCATGTGGGTTCTACCTTGGGCCCATGCAGGCAGCCTATATGGGACTGAGTGTGTTTGCCCATGTCTGACCCATATTTGAAACCCATATGGGGGCCATTTGTGTTGCCCATTCAGAACCAACATAGATGGTACCCATGTGGGTTCTACCTTGGGCCCTTGCAGGCAGCCTATATGGGACTGATTGTGTTTGCCCATGTCTGACCCATATTTGAAACCCATATGGGGGCCATTTGTGTTGCCCATTCAGAACCAACATAGATGGTACCCATGTGGGTTCTACCTTGGGCCCATGCAGGCAGCCTATATGGGACTGAGTGTGTTTGCCCATGTCTGACCCATATTTGAAACCCATATGGGGGCCATTTGTGTTGCCCATTCAGAACCAACATAGATGGTACCCATGTGGGTTCTACCTTGGGCCCTTGCAGGCAGCCTATATGGGACTGAGTGTGTTTGCCCATGTCTGGCCCATATGTGAAACCCATATGGGGCCCATTTGTGTTGCCCATTCAGAACCCACTTAGATGGTACCCATGTGGGTTCTACCTTGGGCCCATGCAGGCAGCCTATATGGGACTGAGTGTGTTTGCCCATGTCTGACCCATATGTGAAACCCATATGGGGCACATTTGTGTTGCCCATTTTGAGGCCATGCCTTCATTTCCCATTAGTGACCCAACTAGGCCCCACATGGGAACCCCACCTGGTTTTGCCCATGTGAGACCTACTTAGCTGACTTAAGTGGGCCCCAGATAAGATGCCCATTTTGGGACCATGCCCACTTGGTACCCATGTAGCCCAAGCATAAACCATGTGGGGCCCACATATACATGTTGGCTGGGAGGTTATACATCAGACTAAGCTAATTAAGAAATAAAGTAGATAAAGACATAAAATGATATGTGATGTAGAGTTATTAATCACTTATGCTTGGTTTTTACATTAAAATAAGAATATCTGTGTTCTAGTGTTCTGTGTTTGGTGATCAAAGCCAGAGAAATCTGTGTGGAAAAACTGTTATCACATTGGATCACCAGGTGGCACTATGCTTTACCTGGTTAAAGAGGTATTTCACCCAAAAATGGAAATTCTGTCATCATTTACTAATCCTAATGTTGTTCCAAACCTGTATGCATTTCTTTCTTCTGTTGATCACAAAAGAAGATATTTTGAAAAATGCTTAACTAAACAGTTCATAGTAGCCATTTTCTTCCATAGCATGAAAAATAAAAAATAAAAAAAACCATGGAAGTCAATGGCTACTGTCAGCTGTTTGGTTATGCACATTCTTCAAAATATCTTCTTTTGCATTTGACAGAAGAAAGAAACTCATGCAGGTTTGGAATGACATGAGGGTGAATAAATGATGACAGAATTTAAATTTTTGGGTGAACGACCTTTCTTAGCAAAGTGGTAATGATGCATTATGTCATATTTCAGCCATAAATGAAAATCATACCATTATTTACTCTTCCTCATGTCATTCCAAACCTGTATGACTTTCATTTTTAGACCACAAAAGCACTTTTTGAGAAACTTCTCTATTTTTTATATACATCTCACAAAAGTGAGTACACCCCTCACATTTCAGCAACAATTTTAGTATATCTTCTCAAGGGACAATACTGCACAAATGAAACTGGGATATATATTAGAGTAGTCAATGTGCAGCTTGTATAGAAGTACAAATTTACTGTCCTCTAAATATAAATCAGCGTATAGCCATTATTGTCCAAATAACTGGCAACAAAAGTGAGTACACCCTAAGTGAACATGTCAAAGCTGTGTCCAAAGTATCAATATTTTGTGTGAGCACCACTGTTATCTAGCACTGCCTTAATCCTCCTGTGCATGGAATTGACCAGAGCTGCACAGGTTGTTGCTGGCACCCCCTTCCACTCCTCCACAATGACATCATGGAGATGCTGGATGTTAGACACCTGGTGCTTTTCCACCTTCTGCTTGAGGATGCCCCACATGTGGTTAATAGGGTTCAGGTCTGGAGACATATTTGGCCACTCCATCACCTTCACCTTCAGCTTCATCATCACATCTTGGCGGTGTGTTTGGGGTTGTTATTATGTTGGAAACCTGCCGTTTGGCCCAGTTTCTGAAAGGAGGGCATCATGTTCTGCTTCAGAATGTCACAGTACATGTTGGAATCCATGTTTCCCTCGGTAAACAACAACTCCCCAGTACCAGCAGCACTCATGCAGCCCCAGACCATGATGCTACCACCACCATGCTTGACTGTAGACAAGACACAATTTTCTTGATACTCCTCACCAGGGTGTCGGCACACATGCTGGACACCATCTGAGCCAAACAAGTTTATCTTAGACTCATCAGACCACAGGACATGGTTCCAGTATTTCATGCTCTTGGACAGGTTGTCTTCTGTTTGCAGGTTTTTTTTGTGAGCCAGCTTCAGAAGAGGCTTCCTTCTGGGACGACGGCCATGCAAACCAACTTGTTGCAGTGTGCGGTGTATGGTCTGAGCAATGACAAGCTGACCTTCCGCTTCTGCAACCTCTAAAGCAATGCTGGCAGCACTCATGAACATCCAGTGGTCATTATGAGAGAATTGCACTCAAAGCACCAAATTTTAACTCCTCTAATACAACATACACAAATTTGTATGGTCCTGTCAAGCAGACAAAAACATGAACATGATGAATAGGAAATGTGGCTTTGCATGGTTAAACGAACTATATTATCACTTAGGGTGTACTCACTTTTGCTGCCAGCTTTTTTTGACAATAATGGCCATATGTGGAGTTATTTTCAGAGGACAGTAAATCTTTACTGCTATACAAGTTGCACATTGACTACTCTAAAATATATTCAAGTTTCATTTCTATGGTATTGTTCCTTGAGAAGATGTACTAAAATGGTTGCTGGAATGTGAGGGGTGTACTCACTTTTGTGAGATACTGTACATTGAAAGTCACTGGGGTCCCATGTGGTGTGGCATAGTCTGATGAGTCTCAATTTCTCAGCTAATCACCCTCAAACAAAAGTAAGAGCACCCCCAGTTGAAGCTGTAATAATAGCATATAGGCAAAACCAGTTTGCATCAAAGGTTTCTATTTATGTGTTTTTATGTGTGACAAAAGCAGCTGCAGCTAAGCTGAATAAAATGCAGAATGAACTGGTGAAACGTTAAGACAATAAACACAATAAATAAATAAAATTTACGAATGATGCAGTGCTAATTGACATATAATTTAATACAGTACAAAAACTATAAAGTATATTTTCTACCTTATTCTGTGCATGAAATTGAAATAATTGTTTGTATAAAACGATCATAAAATTGCCATTAGAAAAAAAAAAAAGAGATTACAAATGATTGATTATTGTCCAGCAGTGTAGTTGGTTTCTTATAGCAAATTCAAAGTAAGAGATAAGAAAAGAATTTCTTGTAAAAAAAATAAAAAATAAAAATAAAAATAAAAATAAATACAAAAAAAAAAAAAAAACCCTTAAATTATTGTATTTGACATTTCTGTCACTTCTGAAATGATGGCTATGCATCTGGTGTGACAAAATGTTAGCCTATACATAATACTTTTAAAGCTCTTTTTTAAAACCTTGGCTTACATAAACTTCTACATACGCCATAGTGTAACGGGGCTGACGAGACGAGAAATGTGCGGCTCCATTTGCAGGCTTTTATTTAAAGGCATAGTCAGAAGACAAGCAAGGTTCAGGCAATGGCAAACAGGTATAACACAGGCAAGACAAAGAGTAGTCCTAGGGCAAGCGTGGGTCGATGAGCGGCGAACAGTATCCAACAGGGCAAGGCAGAGAGAGTAAATCCAGGTACACGAGCAATAATCCAAACGAGGTGCAAACAGAGTCCGAACGGCAAGGCAAGGGTTAATCCAGGAAACACGGGCAGAAATCAAAACACGGGAAAACAGGCAAGGCAAGACTAAGACAACTAAGTGGGCTTCGTAGGGTAGCTATCACTAGGATATTCGCTATACAATACTCGGCGATCTGTGAGAGGAAGTCCAGGGTTTAAGTAGGGTGTGTGTTTGTGTGATAGTTCTCAGGTGTGAGCATGTGATTGGTACAGCTGTGTGCAGTCAGTGCAATGGATCATGGGAAATGTAGTGTAAGGTAATGCGAGACAGTCTGTGTAGTGTGAGAGTCAGTATGATGGAAGGGTGACCTCTGGTGGCAATCAGACGGAAGACCATGAACCGGATTCGTGACACATAGCATCATTAAACGAGCATCTAGCAAAGGACAAAAGTGTTTTTATTTTCTCTCTCTCTAACCTATGGTTCTCTAACCATAAAGGCTGCTGTGTAATTTGCCCCCTGACTAAGCATTTAAAGAATTTAGGGGAAGCATTTAAATAATGCTGTGAATGCACTTAAATAATGCAGAATTGAATCGTTAATCGAATCTAATCGTGACTCGAATCGAATTTAATCTTTCTGTATTTGTAAAAATCGTTCTTGATTCGAACCAAAAACCTATGAATCGTGAATCGAATCAATTCACTGTCTACCCAAAGATTCACAGCCCTACTCAGGCCTGTAGCCAGCTATGAGGCCACCGAGGTGGTACAATTCAGTTTAGACAGTTTGCAAGAATTTTAGCATCCGTCTTATGAAAATGATCGCTGACAGACGCTGGCGGAGTGAACTTGAGAGAGCAGTGATGAGTGAGGATGCGGGCGTAGCCTCCGTGTTGCCAGATCCAGCTATTATAAGCATTTTTTAAGCTAGTCTTTTCCACTTAATTTGGCACTTTAGAAAATTAATAAAGTAGGAAATTGTAGTTTAGGTTTAGGGTCAGCGATATCTTTATCTTATCTTATTTGCAAAAGTTTTGAAATAATTTCGGTTTATTTTTATTTATTTTTCGTTTTTAATAGCAACATCTGGCAACATTGCTTCGCCGCCCGGCACTCAAATTGACAGTAATCAAAAAAGCCCATGGACAGGTTATTGCTGACAGGATACGACATTCGGTAAGGAAAACGCAAAATTATCATGATATCATCTGTCAGAAACATTATTTAATACTAGTACACAGATCTGTAGATAAGTAGGTTGCACAATGAAATGAAATGAATTGAAGTTAAATTAAAGTAAATTAAATGAATTACGCAAACACTAGCCATGAAGAAGCTATGTCATTCAGTATAGTAGTTAAATTTTCACAAAGCATGTTATAAACATTCATAAGAGCACTAGACAAAATTATCAGCTATAGGCTATAGCAATTGTTATTAATAAAAACTATAACAGTAATATATTGTTCCATGAATAATAAACAACTGATAAAATTATCCACCCCTAGCTATTATTAACAAATTTTGATGCAATATAAGGTATGATTTAAAAATTATCATCCCTCCAAAACAGAGAAAACATTTTTCACAAACATCTACATATCCCCCCCCCCCCCCAATGTCATGAGATTCTGATGTCCTCAGATTATATAATCTACATATAATCAAGTTTTGTCAAAAGTACCCACTCTCCCTTACGAAAAAGAAGTTTATTCAAGTGTGCTATTAGTATACTTCTTTTAAACTAAAAAATAGGAAAGTATACTTTCAGTCTACTTTTTATGTACTTCTCAGAAATGTGCTTTATGTACTTCTCAGAAATATACATAAAATGACATTTAAGTATACTTGGCTAAAAAGTCTAAATTTATTTGAGCTATACTTGTGCTCCGAGAATCCATGTTTTTGTTGTTATATAGTAGGGGGCACTGTTGCACATTTTCAGTACAGAATTTCCAAAACACAAGCGAAGAAGAAACCGAAAAACAACAGATGCTTTCATACCTAATCTAACATGATCAGACGTAAAACAGCATCAAAACTTTGTAACGTTATGGAATAAAATGTTGACCCATGAAGAGGTAATAATGATTGTCAAGCTTTGGGGTGTTGATCGACTCCATCTACATTTTGATTATCATTCTGAATCGTATTCATAGTCTTTTTTCAGCTTTTTGTTTAAAATGTTATTTATTTATTTATTTATTTATTACCCACATTCAAGTGATTATAAAAAGAATGCACGAAGCTAGAATAAAATGTTATTGTTTACAAACAGATTGCGGTTGGCTACAATGATCATCGCTTCACGCTCTTCACTGAGTGCTCACACAGAAGCACACAGGAGCGTTTGAAAGCTGTGTCTATTAGCGGATCCCTAATATATCTGCACATATACGGATCCCCTGATAGACACAGCTTTCAAACGCTCCTGTGTGCTTCTGTGTGAGCACTCAGTGAAGAGTGTGAAGCGATGATCATTGTAGCCAACTGCAGTCATATCTGTTGAGCGTGTGAACACAATGGCCAATCAGCGGTGATTAAGAATCCGCTCAACAGCACTCAAATGTTAGCGGGAATTGGACATTTTTAAAATTTCAGTACCGACTGCAATGCGGTCAACAATAATATAATCCATTCAGTATTTGAATAAAAGTTGCTTTTTACGTTGGTAAGTGGACCATCGGCCACATACATGCTGCAAAGTTTTGGGCGTGACGTCTGCATGTCAATTCACTCTCAAAATTGCAATGAATGACATAGTGAAAGTTATACCAATGGATGGGACAAAACTAAATGTCAAAATAGTTGTGCATTAAGGCTAGAGCACCCTCACCAATGGTTTAATGATGTCTCCAACCCATCCATTGATCTTCAGATCAGGACACACAGTTGAAGTATGAATTTTCTCATTTTAATCTCCTGAGTTCATGTTGTGTTTGTAGCTATGGGTAACAGTGACAGTTGTGGGGAGGGTTACCTCAAATCTGAGAGTATATATATATGAACAAACCTGAGCTGTTTTGAGTCCATTTAGGGAGTTCAACTAGACGGGCATGTATTATATATATGTTCACCTTTCTCTGGATATTGGTTTTTACCAAACTATAATCTACAAAATTATTCGGTTTATACTTTGGTTTATAGTTGCCTGCCTTTTTACAGTTACAGAGGAATTTATCTCAGCATCTGGAGCAGATGTGATGACTTCTAATGAAACTGACACTCAGATTGTTTTTCTCTGCTATCCACTCCGGCTGGACTCCTGTCTGAAAGTACAGCGTTATGTTGTGGTTAAAGTGGCAATGTATGCTTTCTTGGTGCTGATGATCCTCACAACAGTTTTTGGGAACCTGCTGATCATCATCTCCATCTCTCACTTCAAACAGCTTCAGTCTCCAACTCATCTGATCGTTCGCTCTCTGGCTGCCAGTGACTGTCTGCTGGGCTCTTTGGTCATGCCGTACAGCATGGTGCGATCTGTTGAAGGCTGCTGGTATTTGGGAGATTTTGTGTGTAAAGTTCATTCTAGCTTAGACATGACCTTTTGTATCTCCTCCTTACTGCATCTCAGTGTAATATCTGTTGACAGGTACATGGCCATTTGTGACCCTCTAAGATACAGATTGAGGGTCACAAACAACACTGTGACTGCATTTACTACCTTCATATGGCTGTTTTCATTTGTGTACAGCTTTTCTGTTGTGTTTTCAGGGATAAATGCAGTTGGACTTGAGATGCTGATATTGCAGACTCATTGTGTGGGAAGGTGTGTTTTGTTTTTTAACAAGCAATGGGGTCTTATATGTCCAATTCTCACATTTTTCCTTCCTGGGACGATCATGAGCTCTCTGTATATAAAAATCTTCCATGTTGCACGAAAACATGCTAAGGTTATGTCAGAAAGAGTGACTGGAGAGTTGAAGAGGCAGAGCTCTGCTCATAGAGAGAGAAAAGCAGCTAAAACTCTGGCCATTGTCATGGGTGTTTTTTTGTTCTGCTGGCTGCCGTATTTTACTGTTACTGTTCTCGGCCCTTTTTTAAATTTTTTGACCCCAGATGATGTTTTTGATGCTTTGGTTTGGTTTGCATACCTTAACTCCACTTGTAACCCACTGATTTATGGTTTTTTCTACCCTTGTTTTCAGAATGCTTTTAAGATTCTTATATCCACTTATGTCTGTTGCATCAATGATTCGAACACCTTGATATTAGAATGACTACGGCACTTACACTTATTTCACGCACACAATAAAGTTATATTTTTATGTAATTATTTTATTTGCTAGTTATATATTATGCTGATACCATTTTGCAAATGTATTATTTTTACTTATGAACTTTTCTGCATTTAATATAAGGAGTGATCTTTAAATATTTAGTAATCTAAAGAGAGGGGCTGGGACATTAAACATACAGGGCAAAAACTCATGTTCGAAAAACAGACATTTTGAGAGAAATTGCAGAAAACTGTTTGTACTATGTTCAGAAAAATATATTCATTTATAATAAAACAATCTATATAGCCTGCATTTTTGTGAAATTAACATTGTAAATAAAAAAATATTTGATCACAGCATACTGGGTTTACATTAAATAGTCTCCCTTTAGTAAAACATTCACTTTTTGGCAGGTTAAATTACCCAATTAGAATCCAGGTGATTAAGCTCTAAATGGCCAAGAGATAAAACTCAAGATGTGCGTTTTTTTTTTTCTCTGTTAGTAGAGTTGTTGAATAAAGGCACATCTTAAGGAAACTGTTTTTCACTACTCCCATAGTAAATCTAATGCTCACTGAAGTTAAAACACTAATAACTTAATAATGCTATTAAATATGATCTTCAGCAAATCTCAAAACAAATAGGCCTACACATTTTAAAGGGGTGGTTGACAGTTTTTTTTTTCTAGGCTTGATTGTGTTTATGGGGTGCAGACTAAGGTGTGTTAATGCTTCGTTTTTAAAAAAAAATGCATTATTTTTCACATAATTTACCTTTATTCCACACCGCTCTGCCCCTTCTCTGAAAAACGCACTGTTCATTTCCTGTTTTTATGAAGCCCCTCCCTCAGAAATACACAATGGGCTCTGATTGGTTAGCTGGCTCAGTATGTTGTGATTGGCTGAACCGCCTCTAGTGCACGTCTGAACGTCCTGCCCCTCGCCCCTCGTCTATATTGCTTATCAATTTGAGCCCGATTGAGATGCAGAGGATATTAGTGAAGAGGATTGCACAGAATCTGTGCAAGCACGGCTATTAATGGTATGTTTTTTTGTTTGTTGGTGTCTCATACTTTTAGATACGCTGTTATTTGTAAATGCTACTGCTTCTGCTAGCTTTTAATAGACAGTTTTATCCTGATTAAAGCTTTAATACAGTACAGCAACCACACGCGCGTCCATATAGCTGTGTGAAAATAAGTGTATAAATGGAACAGCTCATTTGAGCTGAGCTGAGAGAGAGAGAGAGATGCAGAGCATGTGCAGAGCAGGGTGACACGAGGAACAGGATGAGAACCGCTGCTCAAACCACTCAAACCCGAAGACTCGAGAGATGAACTAATAGGTTCGTTCGACTTCATGCGGCGCTGCAAAAATCGGCTGCCGCCTGACAAAAGCAATGCATTCTGGATAGAACATTTGTCCGACTTTGATCGGCGCTGCAGCCGCCTTACGATCACATGTGCCATCAAAGTACCGCGAGAGCAAAACGAGACTAGCCACCTAGGTCAGGCGCTGCAGTTGCTCAAAATCGGCTGTGAGAGCCTTGATGACGACACACTTTATTCTCATTGGTTAGATTCTGTGATGACAAGCATGATGTGTGTTGCGTGTTTATTCTAACAATTCAATTCCAATAATGCTCACAAATCTGTGTTTTTATAACAGTAAAGCTTTTTTAGTGTAGTCTTACTGTTATCTTGAGTAATTTTTTATCAAAAACACTGATAAAAGCATATATACCCCCACTTTACTGGTATTAGTATATGTTTATGTTGAACTTTATTCATGAACAGATGGCGCTGTATTAAGCAGTATATAAAAAGTGTTTCTGTTGCTCATAAAAACGTTTCTGTGTATTTGACAAATATTGCATTTAATTCACTTTATCTGTGATAAGACTATGCAAATACCGTGAGAGCGTCACTACCGGGAGCAAAAAGTGTCCGACTTGACGTCTCTACTTTTAATTCCACCCCGACTGCAAGTGGCTGCTCTATATACTATATAGATTTGTTCATCTATACTGTTAGATTCAAAGTAACCTCCCAACATCTCTCAATGTTACCCATAGCTACAAAAACAAACAACATGAACTCAGGAGATTATATATATATATATATATATATATATATATATACAGGTGCATCTCAATAAATTAGAATGTCGTGGAAAAGTTCATTTATTTCAGTAATTCAACTCAAATTGTGAAACTCGTGTATTAAATAAATTCAATGCACACAGACTGAAGTAGTTTAAGTCTTTGGTTCTTTTAATTGTGATGATTTTGGCTCACATTTAACAAAAACCCACCAATTCACTATTTCAACAAATTAGAACACTTCATAACCAATAAAAAAAAAAAAAAAAAAACATTTTTAGTGAATTGTTGGCTTTCTGGAAAGTATGTTCAATTACTGTATATGTACTCAATACTTGGTAGGGGCTCCTTTTGCTTTAATTGCCTCAATTCGGCATGGCATGGAGGTGATCAGTTTGTGGCACTGCTGAGGTGGTATGGTTTTCAGGTGTAAACAGAATCGGTTTGGAGTTGTTTATCATGCAGGTTTACTGCGTAGGAAGTTGTGCTTTGTTTTTTTTAACAAAGAGTGGGGTATTATATGTCCAATTCTTGTATTTTTCCTCCCTGGGATGATCATGAGCTCTCTTTATATAAAAATCTTCTATGTAGTACAAAAACATGCAAAGGTTATGTCAGAAAGAGTGACTGGAGAGTTGAAGAGCCAAATGTCTGCTCACAGAGAGAGAGAAAAGCAGCTAAAACTCTGGCTATTGTCATGGGTGTTTTTTTGTTCTGCTGGCTGCCATATTTTGCTGCTGTTGCGCTTGACCCTTTTTTCAATTTCTTCACTCCAGCTGATGTTTTTGATGCTTTGGTTTGGTTTGCATATTTTAACTCCACTTGTAACCCCTTGATCTATGTTTTTTTTTTCTATCCACGCTTTCAGAGGGCCTTTAATTTTCTCATATTCACTTACATCTGTGGCATCAAGGATTCAAACAACTTGATATTTGAATAAATATTGCTTTTACCTCTATCATTTCAGCCATCACAAAGTTTTTTCTGTAATGTTTCAATGACATTTATAGTAAAAGAGTCTTTATAGCCTGCATATTATGAAACGAAGATTTCAGATCGGTTTGAATTATGATTTTAATACATTAACCAGATCACATTTTGGTTGGTTTTCATTAAAATGCTGTCCTTTTAGAAAACATTCACATTATACAATTGCTTTACAGATTATGCTAGTGAAACAGTTTGTCAATAATAATGTTTCTGGGTCTAAGCCTCCTCGTTTCAATTGAGAATAATATCTCAACAGCTGTTTATGTGCACTGCATGTAAAAAAAAATCACAAACATGACACTTGTAAATTAAATTATTTTAGATATACAGATTTATTCCTTAATGTGTGATATATTTTTTTTATTTTTATTTTTTTCAAATGGAGCTCTTAAAAGTTTTTAGACCTTTTACAGTTCTTTTGATTTAGACCAGGGCTCCTCAAATCTGGACCTCGAGATCCACTTTTCTGCAGAGTTTAGCTGTAACCCTAATCAAACACACCTGAACATGCTAATCAATGTCTTCAAGATCATTATAAAATCACAGACAGGTGAGTTTGATCAGGGTTGGAGCGAAACTCTGCAGTGGATTGGACCTCCAGGGTAAGATTTGAGGAACCCTGATTTAGACCATCTACAAATGTTAAATATACAAATAAGATGTTAAGGTTACAACTGCATCTGCCTGAGAAAAAAAAAAAAAAAACACAGCAGTGATTGATTTTATTATAGTTCTTTTCAAAGCTTTCAGTGTACTCTCATTATTGAAATAACTTTAATAATGTTTGTAATAATGTAAGTTTTTTTTGTTCAAAACTAACCAAAATTCACAATAATTTGTTTATAATATCTGCACAGGAGAAACTTGATCTTGTTTCATAACAAAAGGAAATATATATAGGAATTAGCTATTGGCAAAAAAGTTGAAACATATCTGCATATCAGATATTGGCAAAAATACAATATTGTACATCCCTAATACCGAATTTGGTCTTTTTATATCACTTTCTTTGTCCCTAAGACACGTTAAGTGTTTTATATAATGTTTTTTTTATATAAAAATGTTTTATATAATGTTTTATATAATGTTTTATATAATGTTTTTTTTTTATGGGAGGAAAATGTAATTTACATGTTTGCCTTTTGATGTTTCTCATACACAGAATCAAAGGGAGTTGGGTCATTTTGTAGTGGCGTCAGTGCAATCTCTAATAAAATGTAGTTGCATGACATGAAAAAAAAGTGATCATTTATTGTGTGCTCACATTATGTTAGAAAGATCATATTTATGAGTTAAACACATATGAATGTCCACAAAGTCATAATTATGAGTGGAAAACTCTGGACTTTCTTTAAGCCCAGAATTTCTGAGTCGAGGCATATCAGTAAGAAAACAATGGATGCAGTGTCTGTAGTAATGGTAAAATTGATTATTTATTTATTTTATTTTATTTTTTTTTTTCATTTACAATAAAGCGAAGCTGCACGTACAAAATGATATAGTATTTTACAATTATGATACAATATATAGGCTAACAATTTAATTTACAGTACCTTCATAAATTGAAAAAGCAAAGATACCTGATGCACATTCTTTATTCATCATTTTGTAGATGTAGAGGTAAAAATCTTGTTGAATTTTATGCATAAAATCTTGTTCCGACCAAGGTGACTTTTTCCTCGCGCCACTTTTTTTCCCCCCATTTTCAAACGACCTGTTTAAATAAGTAATAACTATTTAAAGTGTAAATTTCTTGCATTGTTATGGAGCTGAAAATACAATTTATTGTTTTTATCTTTATCTCTATTACAGGTTTTTTTTTTTTTTTTCTGTTTTAATCTCCTGAGTTCATGTTGTTTTTGTAACTATGGGTAACACTGATATGCAGGAGGGTTAACTTGAATCTGAGAGTATATATATGGACAAGCCTGAGCTGCTCTGAGTCTATTTAACATATTATATTGAGTGGGCATGTACTGTATTTATATTCATCTTTCTTTGCATATTTGTCTTTACCATGTCATTATTTATAAAATTATTCTAGGCAGAATTTGGTCAATATTTGAGTGGCTTTTTTCATTTACAAAACAAATATTGTGTTTCAGTCTTGCATATCAGTCACTATTTGGAGCAGACGTGATGATTTCAAATGAAACTGATATTGAGAATGTGTTTCTCTGCTATCCACTCCTGCCGGACTCCTGTCCCAGAGCTCATCGACTTACCATCCTTAGAGTGGCAATGTATGTTTTCATGCTGCTGATGATCCTCACAACAGTTTTTGGGAACCTGCTGGTCATCATCTCCATCTCTCACTTCAAACAGCTTCAGTCTCCAACTCACATGATCGTTCAGTCGCTGGCAGCTTGCGATTGTCTGCTGGGCTCTTTGGTCATGCCGTACAGCATGGTGCGATCTGTTGAAGGCTGCTGGTATCTGGGAGATGTTGTATGTAAAGTGCATTCTAGTTTGGACATGACTTTCAGCATCTCTTCCATATTGCATCTCAGTTTAATTGCTATTGACAGGTACTGGGCCATTTGTGACCCTCTGAGGTACAAAATGAGGGTCACAAACAGCACTGTGACTGTATTTATTACCTTCACATGGCTGTTTTCTTTTGTGTACAGCTTTTCTGTTGTGTTTACGGGGGTAAACAATGTTGGTTTGGAGGAACTAATATTGCAGATTTCTTGTTTTGGAGGCTGTGTTTTGTTTTTTAACAAAGAATGGGGATTAATTTGTTCACTTTTTGTGTTCCTGATTCCAGGAACTATCATGAGCTCTCTTTACATGAGCATCTTCAATGTTGTGAAAAAACATGCAAAAGTTCTGTCAGAGAAAGTGTCTGTTAACCCCACCGTAGGCGGTAATTTTCAAACCTCTTCACAGAGAGAGAGGAAAGCAGCTAAAACTCTGGCCATTGTCATGGGTGTTTTTTATTTCTGCTGGCTGCCTTTTTTTACTGCCACTGCTATTGACCCTTTTCTTAATTTCGTGACTCCTGTTGATGTTTTTGATGCTTTGGTTTGGTTCGGATATTTTAACTCCACTTGTAACCCCTTGATCTATGGGTTTTTCTATCCTCGCTTTCAGAAGGCCTTTAAGATTCTCATATCCACATATATCTGTGGCATCAGGGAGTCACACATCTTGACATTTGAATGAATATGAAATTATTTCACCTTTACTATACACAGTTTTATCTTTTAATGAAATACCTAGTCTTTGCATGAATAAATATTATGCACATTTTACGGTTTAATGACTATATATATATATATATATATATATATATATATATATTGCACCCAGAATGAATATTGTCTTACTTTTATTATAATAACATGTATACATGAATAAATACTATGCACATTTTAAGATTTAATAACAAAGATTTTATTGTAATGCATTTTAACACCCGTTAGTCCAAACATGATTAAATGTTTTGCTTATTTAACGTTTTTCTTGAACACTGTAATTAAAATATCTATTTTGGCCCATCATAAGCATGTTGGTGGGGCCTCCAGTCTTTTTTAATGTATTAGATGTAAGCAAATTTAAATCATTTGTACCAATACCTCAACAATGGTTTCTAAAATATATGTAAAATGTAGTTATTCCCAGATATTAAAATAATGTCTGTATATTTCTTTTTCAGAAAAAAAGCATAGTCTTTGTTGTTTCTGATTCACGACCAAATATCACTTACGTTTTAAGTAACTAAAAACATTTTTAATACTTTTTTGTCATATAAATAAAAAAAGCCTATTGTGCTATTAATTTAATGACTATTATACTGTATCATGCTGTCCATGTTTAAGTAAAGTAGGTTGATTTGATGTGAGATGTGACAGTAAACCACTCTGGGGCCTTTTTTCCTGAACTTGGATGAATGACTTTGAACAGTGAGAGCTGCTCACCTTTGAGAGTCACACTGTCATTAAAAGTGAGAACTGATAATAAGTCTCCTGGGTACTGTTGTTGGCATAACACAAACATTGCATCATAACTAAGGTGTGTCTGTCTGCCTCTGTGTGTGTGTGTGTGTGTGTGTATGTGTGTGTGTGTGTACAGTATGAATGGGTAACATTATGGAAGATCAAACATTGTGATCAATTGCTGCAAAATATTAAATTACAATCGGATATCTAATAATGATCTTAACTTACACAGTTATATGTATATATACTGTATGGATATGGGCACTTGATAGGTCACAACAATGACATCAGACTTAACTTAAAACTGTTAAACAGCATATTAAAATTCCTTTTCTAATTATTATCATTGCAGTTTTCCTGCCGCAATTTAAGTTGAGAGGTTACATTGAATATTTGCACTTTTACATTCATATAAATTGTAGCCTCTAAAGTTCATCCCAATATTATTTGTCATTTACTCATGTGTGTACATTCATTATTGTGAATATATGGGACTGTAACCAACATGCACATAATGCTTTATTTTAATTGTTATAATGAATATCAGTATTTATAGTTAAGATAAATCATGGTACACAAAGACCCCATTAATCCCTTAACTGACATTTAATAAACTAGAAAATTGAATGATCTTAATTAAACCTGTAAAAACATTTTCTATGTTTACGGTTGACTTCTAGTTTTGTTGGAAGTGATGAAATGAATTTGCGGCTCGAGCGGGATTCGAACTTGTGTCTCCCGCATTTAATGTTTTAAACAACTCATAATTTATGCTATGATGAAGGCAGTCTACAATTTAACATATTTGTTATGGTTTTTGGATAGTTTAAGCAACTGTATTTAATAGTAGGCTAGAATAGCGTACTAAATGAAATAAACTTAAATGATGAAAAAATAACGCTTTAAGCACTTTTTCCAAAGTATCTGTGATTGGGTGTCATTACGTCCAACAAAAATGATTAGTCGAAAGATTCTACAGAATTAAATTTGAAAAAGACAAAAAGATTAAAAGCATACCAGCATACATCACAGTCATATTAATATTAAAAAAGGATTACAATGTGTTTCTATGGGTTAATATGCAAATTCACAGTCCAGTTCAAATACATAAATAATGCAAATCCTACTGAATTCATACAAGCTGTAATCAGGCCAAATTTGTGTTGTGCGCACACAGTATTAACTAGATTTGTAGTCTTTCATCAGTACTGGAACACAGGCCCCCCATCATAAAGTGTCCTCATATATGGACATCGGGACATAAAAATAGTCTCTCCCTGCAGTAGCTAGAGAATTGTTCACAATCTACATGCACATCGGCCAAATCGCTGACAAACGATAGAAGTCATGTGCAAGTTTTCCTACAGTAGACTGTTGGTAAATATCACCTCATCCAGCGCTCTTTTTGTTTGCTGTCATATAAGAAAAAATGCTGCAAGCGATTCAGTGTGTGAGTCAACAAATTCAAATCTTTTTGGAATCTGTTTGGCCGATTAGAGTGTTTCATTTGGAATCTGGCATCGCCAGTTTTGATTTTAAACAGCTGATAGCACACATAGGACCTGACTGCTGAAATATTATCAAGGAAACGACTCTCAGAATGACACATGGTAATATCCATCATCAGACAAGGATTTATCAGTATTTTACTGGGCCACAGCAGTATTCGCTGTACTCGTTCCCCAGTAAAAGGGGTACAGCAACAACCCTGATATCAACCTTATAAATAATTGTAAATAATTAAAACAGAATGCATGCATAAATTTAAAAAATAAATAAAGTTTTTCATTTTGTCACCACCTGGGGGCACTCTTTGTACAAGAGTTACCACAGTTACTCCACCATTTTTGCATATTCAGTTATGTTTATGCAAGTAAGGGTGTTACCAGTTTTGAACTCTGGGTATATATAAAACCCACACTAGGTTGCTGACTCCATATATGTAGTTTCTTATGTGCATATTCTGTATATATGATCATTTTCTTTGTATTTTGGTCTCTATCTGACTGGTTGAGTTCCTTGAGACTTTCAACAATATCTGTGATTTAAATTTTTTACATTTATAAATATATAATATTTGTTTTGGTTTTGGTCCTGCATATCAGTTTATATCTTCATAATGATCTCAAATGAGACTGACATTTATTCTGAGAACGTGTTTCTCTGCTATCCACTCCTGCCGGACTCCTGTCCCAGAGCTCATCGCCTCCCTGCGCTTAAAGCGGCGATGTATGTTTTCATGTTGCTGATGATCCTCACAACAGTTTTTGGGAACCTGCTGATCATCATCTCCATCTCTCACTTCAAACAGCTTCAGTCTCCAACTCATCTGATCGTTCGCTCTCTGGCTGCCAGTGACTGTCTGCTGGGCTCTTTGGTCATGCCGTACAGCATGGTGCGATCTGTTGAAGGCTGCTGGTATCTGGGAGATGTTGTGTGTAAAGTTCATTCTAGTCTGGATATGACTTTCAGCATCTCTTCTTTAATACATCTCAGTTTAATATCTGTTGACAGGTACTGGGCCATTTGTGACCCTCTGAGGTACAAAATGAGGGTCACAAACAACACCGTGACTGTTTTTACAACCCTAACATGGCTGTTTTCATTTCTCTACAGCTTTTCTATTGTGTTTTCAGGGGTAAACAAAGTTGGTTTGGAGTCGTTCATCATGCAGGTTTATTGTGTGGGAAGCTGTGTTTTGTTTTTTAACAAACAATGGGGTCTTATTTGTTCACTTCTTACATTCTTTCTTCCTGGGACGATCATGAGCTCTCTGTATATGAAAATCTTCCATGTTGCACGGAAACATGCAAAGGTAGTGTCAGAAAGAATGACTGTGGTGGCAGCAGGAGGGTTGAAGAGCCAAAGCCCTGCTCAAAGAGAAGGAAAAGCAGCTAAAACTCTGGCCATTGTCATGGGTGTTTTTTATCTCTGCTGGATGCCTTTTTTTACCACCACTGCTGTTGATCCTTTTCTCAATTTCGTGACTCCTGGTGATGTTTTTGATGCTTTGGTTTGGTTTGGGTACTTTAACTCCACTTGTAACCCATTGATCTATGGTTTCTTCTATCCTCGCTTTCAGAAGGCCTTTAAGATTCTCATAGCCACTTATATCTGTGGCTGCAATGACTCAAGCACCTTGATACTTGAATGAGCAGATCAGCTTTTATTTTTCTATCATTGCCAGTCCATGAATAGATATCTATGACTTTGTTTATTAAACATAAACATGTTAAAGGGATACTCCACCCCAAAATGAAAATTGTCATTAATCACTTATCCCCATGTCGTTCCAAACCCGTAAAAGCTTCGTTCGTCCTCGGAACACAGTTTAAGATATTTTGGATGAAAACCGGGATGCTTGTGACTGTCCCATTGACTGCCAAGTAAATTACACTGTCAAGGCACAGAAAAGTATAAAAAAACATCGTCAAAATAGTCCATCTGCCATCAGTGGTTCAATCTGAATTTTATGAAGCGACGAGAATACTTTTTGTACACAAAGAAAATAAAAATAACGACATTTATTCAATAATTTGTCTCCTCTCTGTGTCAGCGTAGCGCCATTTTGGAGAGCATCCGATGGACACAAAGTGCATGCGCTATTCTCTGTCATCAGTAACGCATGGATACGTATTGTACGTTTATTTACGGTTTGATTTGAACAGAAACCGTGTATCCATGCGTTACTGATGACAGAGAATAGCGTACACACTTTGTGTCCATCGGATGCTCTCCAAAATGTCGCTACGCTGACACAGAGAGATAGAGAGGAGACAAATTATTGAATAAATGTCGTTATTTTTATTTTCTTTGTATACAAAAAGTATTCTCGTCGCTTCATAAAATTCAGATTGAACCACTGATGGCAGATGGACTATTTTGACGATGTTTTTTATACTTTTCTGTGCCTTGACAGTGTAATTTACTTGGCAGTCAATGGGACAGTCACGAGCCTCCCGGTTTTCATCCAAAATATCTTAAATTGTGTTCAGAAGACGAACTAAGCTTTTACGGGTTCGGAATGACATGGGGGTAAGTGATTAATGACAAAATTTTCATTTTGGGGTGGAGTATCCCTTTAATGCCATTGTCAGAAATGATTTGGTCTTTCTTTCTTGGAAAACTTGGCATTTTCTCTGCGGATCTTCATAAACAGACTATCCATCTGAATGTTAGACATTATTGTCTTAAAATTGAATCAGGATGAGACTGGAATATTGATGTTGTATGAAAAACAAAGCGAAGTCTTTTC
Organism: Spinibarbus caldwelli; assembly: GCA_039654775.1. Taxonomy (NCBI): domain Eukaryota; kingdom Metazoa; phylum Chordata; class Actinopteri; order Cypriniformes; family Cyprinidae; genus Spinibarbus; species Spinibarbus caldwelli. The sequence continues at coordinate 27,345,592 of CM077241.1, read as the reverse complement.
ATTCAGATGCTAAACCTGAAGTATAACTGGATGATACTGATATTTGTGCATTTCCCCCAAGATGCTCTATAAATTTTGACAATGCAAAAAAAAACAAAAAAACAAAAAACACATCACATACTGTATCTGAACAAAAATGAAAAGAACTTGGTTATATATATATATATATATATATATGTGTGTGTGTGTGTGTGTGTGTGTGTGTGTGTGTGTGTTCATCAGCTTCAAATACTGGTGTTCTGCAAATGTGTGAAATACAGACATTTTTTTCCTTTTAAAACCTGCCATTCATTATCATGTCCTACAAAGAAGTCAGGCTCTGTAACTGTGAAAATACTTGAGAATTAATCCTTTAGCCTGTAGCTGTTTGTTAATGTAGGTCCTTGTTTTTTTTTTTTTTTGTTGTTGTTTTTTTTACTTTTACTTGTTTACAAAGCATTTGAAGCACTGACTGCAGCTAATAATGGCTTTTTTACTATATTCTCATAATGATGCGGTCAGGCAAAAGGCAGACAAAGTTTTGAGGTCAAGTTTCTCCATCTGGCAGACAGTCTAGACAAAAAAACTTTCTATTAATTTTACAAATCAATCTTTGTCTCCATCTGGTGGTGGATCATCATTGAAAGTGTTTTGAAAATTATTCTGATGGAGAATCATTAAATTTCAATTGTAAATAAATGTACAATGGCTGAAGGCACCAAAGAACATTTTGAGGCTGGAGGACAGGAGACAGCACTAATTATTGATTTTGGGAAAGATATGAGCTTAGGGTTAAGATTTCATGTAAAGGATTATATGGTTTGGGGGGAAAAAAGAGCAACAATTTTTATAAATTTATTTAGAATTTCGTTTCATTTATTTAGAAAGTAACTTCATGAGGAATATCTTCAATATCATGAGTAGTATCTTCAATATAAGTAATATCTTTCGACCCAAAAGTGACGCGTGTCATCCAGAGGTGGTTCAACATGACACTGAGCAATGGCGTAAGGGTGTCGTGCTTCTGGAGAAAGAAAGATTAGTTTTTGTTAAATATAATTTTGTCAGATCATTTAATAATTTTCAGAAATTGTCTGATTCTTGGTATATGATTATACGATTCTAACAGTAATAAAATATTTTCTTACACTATGTCCTGTTTCAACATATTGTTACGTCTCTTTTGATCTAAGGGATGACAGAAGATACAGAAAAAGTGGCAGAAGTGAAAATAACAAAAAACATAGTTCACAATGTTATGTCCAAGATGTGTAGCCTGTTAACTAGCCCCAGTTATGTTCATGTACAAATATGTCTGTTATAATATATGTAACTTATATTTTCAGTCAAAACTATGCAGTTTAAATAATATCACTGAAAAAAAGCTTTCATGTGATTTCATGCAAATAGTGAATAATTACAGTTAGTAAATTTGCAAAATTTATTTATTTGTTTTTAAATTCATTACTTCTGAACTCTTGCGTTAAGCAAGACACAATCTCACCCCATGCAGGTGGATTTATTAAGAAAGATAGGGATGTGGGATGTCTTTCTCACCAAGTGAGTCAGGGCCACCATCATTTAACGGAGAGGAATCATGATTGTAACTCGACCCAAATGTGACATATGCAGTCTGGAGGTGCTTCTAGTTGTTTTCAGCATAAACAAGAAAAACAGATATATTCATCTTTTGATTCATCTTTGCAAACATTTGAAAACTTTCAAGTTCACAGTTGTGTTTAATGCATTTTGACAAGGTTCAAGCTTAGCTGGTCCATATTTCTTGTTTTCACATAACTAACTGAACAACTGTGAATTAAAATTATATTTTAATAGTCAATATTCAATAGTAATTTAAATAATTTCTATTGTGTGATGTTTTATTACCTTGAAACAGATGACTTTCGGAGCTGTTCCTGCAACACCTGTAACAATAGTCCTGCTCCAGACCGACAAAGACACCTGTAAATTTCATTTGAAATGTGACTTACTTTTGTGCAATAATGAAATTGATAAAAAAAAAAAAAAAAAAGTATCATATTTTGCGTGAATATTGTCTCTACTATTTTTATAAAAACAAACAAACCAAAAAAAGACTTACAAGATTTTGTTTTGGGCAAGGCACAAGATCCTCTCCACACAGTCGCCAAACAATGGGAAATATTACACACTTTACGGTACTGTAACCATGCCAATTGTGTTACAGCATTTCTGCACTGCCAAATTTATGTTGATGGGATACAGTGTTTCTCAATCCTGCCCCTGGTGGCCCTGCTTTTTGCTTCCCAACTCACTATAAAATTCAATGGCTCATTAGTGAGCTGGGGAAATTGGAGCAGAGTTGAGAAACATTAAAGTGATGAAAAACAGAAAAAAACTGTTAAAAAACATACTAGAATATTATAAACTACAGAGGAAAATTGATTGAAGAGATGTCTTTAATTAAAGACCTATCAAATTGTAAACCTATGCCCAACAGAAATTTTGACTTTTTTTTTAATGCACCAACATATATTGCAACACATTTACCAGAACTTGTAAAAATAGGGGTCCCGCTATCTCCACTATTTCCCATTTTAGAAAGAGCAAATTCTTTGGGAGATATTCTTTTATTGACATCTTCTGTTTTTTTACATTTGACTTTCACAAAACGCCCTGCTTTTAGTATGTAAAAATAAAGATTTATGTTTTCATATAATAGGTCTATTTCTACAGGTTTTATATTTGGTAGTTTATCACAATTGATTTCCAATTTAACTGTAGCAATATCGTAATCACTTACAAAAACAATGTTATTGGTGTTAATATTGTAGGCTAAACAAAAATTTTTATTTGGGAAAAGAACAAATACCTTTTTATTTTCATAGGTCTTTAAAACATGTTTGGCTGTAATTATAACTCCAGACCCAACATAAAACCCGAGACCTCTGCTAAATAAACGATCAACATAATCCCAAATTAAAATATAACAAGGTAATTTATCAGTTAAATCTATGTTGATGACATTATTATACAAAATTTTCCCTTCTTTGATTAGAATTCCATCATTTGTAGATTTTTCTAAAATATCATCAAAAGTTTTCTTTGATTTAAAATTTGAAGAAAAGTGGGGAATATTTAGTATTTTTTCATAATATGTTTTTTCTTTATAAGTAATTAGTAATGTGTCCAAATCAATTTTTAGTTTAGTGCGAATATTTCCCATTGTTAACAATCTGAAAAAGACACAAAAGACATGTTATTATACAATACTGCATTGGTGCTGAGACCTTCAACAACAAAAGTATGTTATGTAGAAATATAAAATAAATATAAAACAACAAAACTAACTGACTAAAACTGTCCTCTCAGTGGTCAGAGTACACGTTTATAGCTGTCGTTACACACGAGAAAATTACCAGTACATTTACATGTTACATATATTTGTATGAATCAGAAATCAAGGTTTCGTTGGCAGCATTCTTAATGCACCTATTTCGAATATTTCAGATATTTTAAGATAAAGAGTCGCGCTTTGGTTTTTATGTGATAACTGTACTCACTTACAGAATCAGAGACTACTGCTTTCCCATTATGAATTATAGCCTACTGCTTTATATTGGGTAGGACTGCTTTCTCACCTCAACCGAACTGCCCCAGAGTTAATTTTCAGTCGGCCTGAGGCCACCTTGTGCAGGTGATCTGAAACTAGTTGTTTTACTGTGGATCCAAGCGTGATTGCCATGTTCATACGGTTAAATGATCCAAACTCAGATAGAAAATGCGCCAGGTTCCGAAACAAATGCTCCAAACGACCAAATGTAAAAACGCTCTAAGATTACTAACACCACATTTTTCTATTTTGAATGGTCATCTCAGATGTTGTTTTATGAAATGTAACAAATTAAAACTTAAGTTGTTGCTTAATTCAATAGAAAGAGCTAAATACATTTTTAAAAGGTTTGTTCAAAGTTATAAAGAAGAAATGCATTTAAAAACACATACCTTTAAAAGAAGATTGTCGACTGAGATAACCTGTGATCAAGTCATGTCATTTATAGAAGATCTGAACCAATCATTGTTCATGGGTTGCATGTGGGAGTTTCTTTGGGCAGTGCAATGAGTATTGCAAAACCTACCATGCTTTTACATACTTTGTGGTATACAGTAACAGAATAAAATGTGAAAACGTGCAAGCTGTTTCTACCTGACTTACTTGAAGGAGCTTTACTTGTATACAAAGTAAAGAGATTGTTGGTCAGTGAGGACCCGGCATCACAACCTCTGCTGTGCTGTGATGTTAGGGCCGTATGATATAACAAGACTTGTGTAACTTCTTTACTAATTTACAGTAAAATTTCTCACCATTTTTCTACAGGATAGGAACAACTCTAGCATCAGTTGTCTTGGGATTTGGAACAGCACAACCACTGTTATGATGTTTTGAGAGACTCAAATAATAGTATAAAAGTTCTGTCAAGTATGTCCATCAGTTTGCACTGTAATGATGCTTGCAAACTTGCACTCTGCGGTGAATCATCTGTTTTAAACTAACAGACATGCTGAGAGATAAGCAGATATATGTCAAAGAAGATATCATATTTGGTATTGAAAACAATCCGGTTTCGAGTATGAATGAAACTTACACTTCATGAGAGTATTGAGCACTCCGTGATGTTCAGGGTTAAAGGAAATTCTGTAAACTTAATGGGTAATATTTCTGGCTGAAAATTACCAGTACCTTTTTTTTCCTACTTCCTTTCCTACTTCTTTCCTACCTTTATTTATCGACTTCCTTGCTAAAATGACTGATTAAACTTTTATCTGACTTTTTGACTACCGATTATATTCACTTAGGACAAAAGATCATATTTTAATAGTACTTTTTGTGGACTGCGTACTCCTGCTTAGAACAAAAACCACTAATATTTATATCTGTCATACTTGCCATTAAATGAAAATTGTATTGTATGTGCCCAATGCAATGATATTTTCTACACAAAATAAATGCAATATAGCTATCGTTATATCTTCATATCGCCCAGCACCTAAAAACACTTCAATATTTAATCAATAATTAAGGCATGGCATAATAATATGACTTTCTGTAAAGCTGTTATGAAACAAAAAATACATTTGATTTGACTATTTAATATGTAAGAACATGAGTCATCTGTCTGACATATGAACCTGCAAACTGCTGGTAACCAGTAACTAACAACATCCTACAAAAAATGAAAGTATTTGTGTCATTAGAACTACTTTGAGCTTTCCAGTCACTCTTGTTCAACGGAATCTTTGCATTCATTCTGCATTCTCTCTATTACAAAAAAGAAAAAAAAAAAGACATACCAAGCATATTGTATATACTTTAAATGGATCAGTGTGCTGTCAGTGTATTCTCTGAAAAGAATTCATGTAATTACAATCATTTTAAGTTTCTCAATCACTCAAAAAAAAAAAAGCAACCAAGCATGTTGTAGCTACAGTACATACTTGACATAGATCAGTGTGCTGTCCGTGCCTCCCCTATAACCACATCATTATTTGCATGTTTTGATCAGTCACACAATTAATCAGGAAGTAACACTAATAAATTGTCTGTAGTGTGACTGTTGAATTTTAATAAAACTGTTATTGCCTTGGTAGCGATTTACAAGAAAACAAAGATGAATGCGCAATGTTATCCTTTCTTTGCTGAACAGGTCTGTAATACAGGAGAAGGCTATCTGTTAGCGTTCACATTTATCTCAATGATGACACTGTGGCAAAAATGGATAGAAGTATAAACAAAAATGGATTTGTCAGTATAAATAGATGCACCATATAATGCAAAAACATTTCACATATAGTCAAATTCTCTGGATGCTCAAAGTTCAGAGAATGTCTAAAACTACATTAAAAAGCTACATTATTTGAAAACAAAGTTGATTGAACACTGATACCGTTGTTGTTGTAACCAAACATAGCTTTGGACTCAAAAGCTAAACAAAGACTAAAAATGATGCAAATAAAGGTAATGTATTGCCAAAAATCAAACAACACAATCCATCTCTCATTTCCTGTTGGAGATAGTTGCCTGAGGTGGGCTGGAAACTAAATAGGCCAGAGATATGTTTGTAGAGTTGAGTGAGAAGTTTTTTGCATGGCAGGCAGGATGAATACAGGTTGAGTGAGATCTGAAGCACAAGAGAAACAGAATTAGAACTCAAAAAAAAAAAAAAAAAAAGCCCACACACACGCACATGAAACAAAATCTGGTCTAAAGACAATGGGTGGCAGTGCTGGGCAACTTTGGTCCTAGAGGGCCATTGTCCTGCAGAGTTTAGCTCCAATCCTAATCAAACACACCTGCCAGTAGCTTTCTAGTGATCTTGAAGATATTAGGTGCGTTCGACTTGAACCACGGCTACAGATGGTGGTCAACAAGAGTAGCAGTTTGCAGTTGGGGGTGGAGTTGAAAAGAGAGCCATCAAGCCAGACGTTTTCTGCTCCCGGTAGTGACGCTCACGTGGTGTTTGCATACTCTATCACAGATGAAGTGAATAAAATGCAATGTGTCAAATACACTGATATTTCAGAAACATTTTCATGAGCAACAGAAACACTTTTTATATACTGCTTAATACAGCGACATCTGTTCAAGAATAAAGTTCATCATATACTATTTAAATACTAATAAAGTGGGGGTAAATGTGACCCTGGACCACAAAACTAGTAGCACAGGTATATTTGTAGCAATAGCCAAACATACACTGTATGGGTCAAAATGATTGATTTTTCTTTTATACCAAAAATCATTAGGACATTAAGTAAAGATCATGTTCCATGAAGATATTTTATAAATTTCCTACTGTAAATATATCAAAACTTAATTTTTGATTAGTAATATGCTTTGCTAAGAACTTCATTTGGACAATTTTAAAGGCGATTTTCTCAGTATTTTGATTTTTTTTGCACGCTCAGATTCCAGATTTTTAAATAGTTGTATCTCGGCCAAATATTGTCCTATCCTAACAAACCATACATCAATGGAAAGCTTATTTATTCACTCATTTATTCATTCATTATATATTGCTTTCAGATGGTGTATAAATCTCAATTTTGAAAAATTGACCCTTATGACTGGTTTTGTGGTCCAGGGTCACATACAGGTATATGCTTTTATCAGTGTTTTATGATAAGCATGACTCAATATAACATTGCAACTACAGTAAAAAAAAAAAAAAAAAGAAGCTTTTACTGTTCTAGAAACACAGATTTGTGGCCATTATTGGAATTTAAAAGAATAAACCTGAAACACGTGATTGTCGTCATGCGGTGAATCTGGCCAATTGTGAAACAGCTGTGTTGTCTGCAGCGCTCCTGCAGCTGCTCTGGAGAAACTGCGCCACACGTGACAGTCACGTGCCGTTGGCGCCATCTCAAGTTGGTCAGAATTTCTAACCGGCACACACTGCTTCTAGTCAGAATTTGATCGATCTGCACGGCACCACATTAAGTCGAATGCACCTATTGGTTAGCTGGTTCAGGTGTGTTTGATTAGGGTTGGAGCTCTCCAGGACAGTGGCCCTCCAGGACCAAAGTTGCCCAGCCCTGCTGGGAGGCCTAGTAGAGTCCCACATAAGCCAGGAGTTCCCTGAACCAGCTAATAAAGCTCTTACTAAGAATATTATAAACTTCCAGGCAGGTATGTTGAGGCAAGTTGGAGTTAATCTCTGCAGGACGCCAGCCCTCTATGAGTTTGGACACCCCTGACATAAGCAGACTGACCGATCTGGCAGAGAATGGCTGTAGACCCAGGGTTTAAATACTGGAGGCAGATAAGATGATTAGAAGCAGGTGAGTTACATCCAACAATCAGCCACAGAGAGGAGTGCATGGCCATGCTCCAGGATACACCATCTCACAGACATGCACAAAAAAGGAAAAACACAGCTGGCCAAAAACTGTTTTCTTCCATTTGCAGTCAAATGGTCTACAACATCTACCAGCATGGGCTAACTGGCTAAACCTTGACCCTTTGATTAGCACACAAGCTTTGACACATTGAATTGTGGTGCTTGCATGGTCTGAATCAGGTGAATATGCACAAGAGTGAAGTATGAAACATACTATTGGGCCCTTCCCTACCAGTGACATGTAGGCTATAAATCTGATTTTAAGACTCAAGATTAAGACTTTGATTAATCATTCATTACACTTTGAGTTTGAACTGTTCATTTGTTTTATTTTACAGTACAGTGGAAGTAAGTCAGAAAAATTAGGTGAGAAGGAGAATGACATCAGCTTTAATGATTCACGGGCACTCGAATCAGGGTCCCTGTGAATCGACAGCTTTTATGTAGTCTGAGCATATGCACAGTCCTTTTCACAGTAACAACAGCAGTGCTTTTTTTTTTTTTTTTTACTATGACATTAAACAATTGTGTAAGATGGTAATATATGCTAAAACATCTCATTTGCCATTTCCTTTCAGCTATAAAACAATGTTAAATACATAATGAACATGTGTATACCAGATTGATGAAGCCAGTTTGTGGATTACTGGATAAAAGTTTAATGTTCAGTTTTGTAACCCTAACCCTAATTGTAGTTAAATTTCTGACATCTGAACATGCTGACTTCTGTAACCACAAATACTCACTCTACTACAGTGACATCAAACTTGTCCAACCTGAATTGTGTTCGGTTTCATTCTGACTTGATTAAAATTCAAAAAGCATTGTCAAAAATAAATAGAGGTCTTCAGAGATGATTGAAAGACACAACTACAAATAACTTACTTGCAGCTCTCAAATCTAGCTAAATATTTTATTTATTTATTTATTTTTTTGTTCAGAAATTTAGTTTTTCTGATTTTCAAATGAAGATAAACTGCTGAATTGATAAATTTCATACATTGTCCTGGCATGATCACCACTATGGAAAAGTTTATGAAAGTCAAGTTTTAGTTAGTTATATATTTGTTTATCCCTTCTGTACCTTGAGTGGCTCTGAAAAGGTGTGTTGGATTTAAAGTGATCCACCGCCATCTGATCAGTTGACTTCAAGTGACTTTACTCTAAGTTTGTTCCAAGTGTGCTGTATAAATGTTTACAACTGTGACACTGTTCAAGATTTGCCTACTGCTCCACAGCAGCATTGATACAGCCTTGTGTCAATTTTATTCATCAATTGTGTCAGTCTTCACTTTCACGTCTTCAGTGGGTACGAAATGTTGCAGCAAGGTTGCTGACTAACACAAGAAAGAGCGATCATATATCCCCTATTCTGGCCTCTTTACACTGGCTACCTGTTAATTGTACGATAAAGTATAAGGTGCTGTTGTATACTTTCAAGCCCCTACATGGACTGGCATCCAAATATTTTTCTGAGCTCGTAAATTTTCCTTGTTCACAGAGATCTCTGGGATCCCAAGAACGGCTGCTCCTTGAAATTCCAGGGTCATGTCTAAAAACCAAAGGACTGAGAAGGTCACCTGTCAATTTCAGGAAATGAAGAACAAACTTATTCTCATGCATGTTATGTATTACGTACGTTACGGTCTCTAACAAACAGCATGTTGAAGCCGCTCAGGCTGCATTTTTCTCCTTCTCGGAAAGCGATGACGTAGTCAAAATATCCAGTATTGTGGGTTTTTCAGGAAATGCATATACTCCCTGGACAAGCTGTTGTAAATAATAGTGAAAAACCACTTTTTAAAAACTTGTTTGGTCACATTTTTCTTTGTTGTTCCTTTATTATCCTTAGCAGATTTTGACTCATATCAGATGAGGACATAGCTGAGACCATTTTGAATGATGTTGGTTTAGGCTACTTATGTCCATTTTAAGTACTTGAGCTTAATTGCAACTACAGTGTTTGTGGATGTTTAGGAGGCTTTTGTGTCAACCTTGGTTTATTCCAGTTTTGAGGTGTTCGGTTTTATTGTGATTTTAGAAAATAAACATGTAATTGTTTTACTCACAAATCAACTGTTTCCTGTTTTTTACTGGTATTTCTGGCATGTCTCTTAAGTGTTGAGGACTAGTGCAACATTTAGTACAAGTAAAACACTTAAGTACTCTTCAAATCAAATGCTTTAAGACTTTTGCTCAAGTCATATTTAAATTGGTGACGTGTAAATTGTAATGGAGTATTTTCGCTGTATTTATCTGTGCTTTTACTCAAGTAGAGTTTTCAGCTATTTGAATTTTTGTTCAGAAATGTAGTTTTTCCTGACTTTTAAATGATGATTTTACTACTTTGTCCTTGCATGATACGATGGAAAGGTGTAGGTCAATTATTAATGATATATATATATATATATATATATATATATATATATATATATATAAATCATTGAAGTTAATGCAGCTTTTACTTTTTTTTTTTTTTTTAATAATACTGATGCATATACTATACTGAAAAATAATTACAAAAAAGTAACACATTGTGTTAAATGTGACATTAAACATGATCTTATTAGTTAGTCTTTTATTTTTTGTATATTTGTCTCCATCTTATGGACAATCTTTGCACCAAAAAATGTCTTTTTATGAATTTGACAGATTATAAATGTAAAAAAGTCTTTGTCTCCATTTGGTGGATCATACGGTGGCTGAGAGAGCTCAACGCTCTACAACTTCAAAAAACACATGCAAACAGAAAAAGCACCAGCAAATCAAGAAAACATCTTCATCAGTTTGACAGCAGGTGCTGCAAATGCTCACAACACAAACAAATAAAGAATTTTATTTGCAGCGCATTTCTTTGTTTGTTTGTGTTGTGGGCATTTGTAGTGCATGTGTTGTTAAATTGATGAAGTTAATTTCTTAATTTGCAGGTGTTTTTTCTGTTTGCAGTGCGTTTCTTTGGTTGTGTTGTGAGCATTTGTAGCGCATGTGTTGTCAAATTGATAAAGTTGTTTTCTTAATTTGCAGGTGTTTTTTTTCTATTTGCAGTGCGTTTCTTTGGTTGTGTTGTGAGCATTTGCAGCGCGTGTGTTGTCAAATTGATGAAGTTAATTTCTTAATTTTCAGGTGTTTTTTCTATTTGCAGCGCATTGAGCTCTCTTGAACATCATAGGATCAGGAAAGTGAAATTTCAATAAAAAAAAAAATAAAACAGATTTTCAATGGTAAAACAACAACAACAACAAACACGATGAAAGTATCCAGTGGACTTTGCAGATATGCCAATCTTTATTTGTTAGTTTATTACAACAATATGTTTGAGATCTTCTAGGCTAAAAAGAGGTAAGAAAAGTGACAGAAAATTTTACGTTTAAGGGAAAAGGTGGACGGGTAATTGGATTTTGTTTGGCTACAGTCAGGATTTTGCAGGGGAGTTGGTTAAGGATATTGTTTCGGTTAATGACATTAAAAAAGCAGCTACTCAAAACATCTTAAAGTTTATATTAATATGAACAAATATGTACAAACCTGTTTGGATAAATTAAATTATTCCTATCTCAAGTATTATCAAGGTTACTTCTAATGAGTTTGCACGGAGGGTTATAATGTGTTTCCACAACTAGAATCTACAAAAGAAACAGTGACAGAACGGTGAAGAAAACAAATTAAAATGAAACAAATCATTATGATTTCATGGATAAAATTAAGATGTAAATCTCTTCAACATCTGCCTAAATTTTTCACATACTGTATGATGGGATTTACTGTAATTGACAGTTTGTCAGTGCAGAACTGAAGTGTTTTATATGAACTGATATCAGTATATGAAAGATATAAAATGAAATGACTTCTTTTCTTGGGCCTGCGTGTAACTCTTCTTCTCACAGTCATCTTTTGCTATCAGTAAAATGTTATGCTTTGGAAAAGGAAATATCAGACACAGAAGATTTTTAGCCTGATATATAGTGATTAAAAAAAATAGACAGTTATCCAAGAACCTTTTTTTTTTTCATTTGTTGTGCTGAAATAAGCTGAAACATGTTTTGTTCATTGTCTGTAATTCTTTTTTGGCACTGTGTGTCTCATACTTTGGTGTAAAACTGTTACAGCTTGCCTCACTATTGGATTATGATATGTAATGAAGTTTCCACTATATTGCCTTTTGAAATGTTCTTTGTTAGAAGGCCATTATTAAATAGTGAGAAAAAAACACAAACACAGCAGTGTTCATAATTTAATCAACAGAAAAAAATTCTGTTATTCAAGGAGAATTATCAGTTTGTGACTTGACTCAAAAATAATGATCTCATGATGCCAAGCAATGCACTGAGTTGCAGGGAGTGCCGTGGTTATGGAAAGAGAGAGAAAAAGATCTTTAATCTTTGCAATGTTTCTCATGATTTTGTGCCAACACTGACACTCTAACACAGACTCAACAAAAACCATCCAATTACTACACAGTTTAAATGATTTTATTAAAAAGAAGCTTTCATGCATCTCTCAGGCAATTATAGAATAAATGCCATTTAATTAGTTTTATCTAAATACTTCCTATTCCATTGATCAAGAAACACTTTCTCTCCTGGCATTGCTTTTGTACAATTGTTGCTTTCCTTGCTTTACTGCAGGTATGGTATGTAATTTAACGAAGAGAGGTCTTCTGAATGTAACTTGACCCAAAAGTGACATATGCAGTGTGAAGGTCATTCTGTTTCCCAGCATGAAAGAGAGAGAGAAGAAGAAACAGAAACAGGAGAGAAAGAGAGAGAAAAAAATGTAAAACTTTGCAAATAATCTCAACAAAAATCTTTATCTTTATTTGATGTCGTTTGAAAAGGTATTATTGTTGTCCTGGTTCAGTAGTAATACAAGATTTCCTTCAAATCTGTTTCCATACCAAAATAACACTAACTGAATAATAACTATTGAAAAAAGATTATTAAAGCTAATACTAATTTATGTAACAAAATTTAAATAAGTTCTGTTTAAATAAATGTTTCCAATGAAAGCTTTTCCTTACCAATGCTTTCAAGACCATTCCTGCATCGGCTTGATATAGATTTCCTCAGTTGCAGAGCAATATATGACACATGTAAATATTTAATATTTAGATAACACTTTTTTTGTGCATTGATAAGTTAACCAAATTTAGCAGGAAACTATTCTACAAAAAGAAAAAAAATTACATATATATTTTATTAAAAGACTTACAAGGTTTTATTGTGGGAAGCCACAAGATCTCTCTCCGGGTAGTTGGCGAACAATGGACAATATTATTTGCTATATGAGAACTACTAATTATGTTCCCTCACTGCCAATTGATAATAGATATTTTGTGTTTCTCAGTCCAACACCTGCCACGTCCACCACCAACTCTACACGTAAACACTTCACATTCTACATGATCCCTTTATTTACCACACCAGATTTAACCCATCAACTTTAGGGAAAGACTATGTAAATATATCTCCAATTAGTTTTTTATAGATATGTTTTTAATATGTTATTGTTTGATTAAAATGTTTCTGATTGAAAAAAAATAACATTATAGAAATAAAAATCTATATATTTATAGATTAAAAAATAGATTAGTTTTCTATTATTTATTATTTAATTCTCTGAAAAAATTTCTAAAATAATGAAAAATATATAAATAATTACAACATATGTAATTAAATATTTGAAAAATATTTGAAGGTTAGAAACAGAAGAAAAATTAATAATAAGATTATTTCTAATAACATTTCTATCAAATTGTGAAGCTCTACCATTGAATTATGTGATCATTCTTAAGTAAGGAATAATTGATTATTTGATTAAATTGATTAAATGCATTATTTTTCTAATAATTCAACGGTCTGGAGTCAATTATTCCGCTTATACGGTTGCCACACCTCAACACATCGATCAGATGATATATTTCAAGGGATTCATCTGGTTTTTGTACTTAAATCGCTATTGTGAGTATTTCTTCTGCATCTCATAGAACATTAAAAACAATCAGAACTTCTTAATAAATTGAAAAATTCAACTGCCTGCTCTTTCCCCCATCTGGTAGATAATTAGAATGCTTTTTTTTAATGCAAAAGTACAATAGTAAACACTAAATTTAAAGTCAGTTCATCATTGATTCAGTGATGTCATCGCCCAGCTCAGTTCAGTTCAAATAGTATCTGTGCAATCAAGTTGACGATATCGCTGGAAATCAGATGAGACATAAGATTCTTTCCTTGGGAGTGATTTAGAAGAAACTAAATTTCACGTATAGCACGTAGGTGGGGATTGCACAACTCTAGCTAGCTTGCTTTCTTTTATTAAGGGTGAGAGAGACACTTCTTGCAAAGAAATTCCTGCTCGTTCATTATCCAGTAATTTTACAGACACAGTGGATAGTTGCCACACAATGGACAATATTATGAAAAGTATAACCATGCCAGTTATGTTAAAGTTCCCTCACTGACAAATGTTTGTACATGTTTTGAAGTGTTTCTCAATCCTGCCCCCGGCTGCCCTGTCCAACATTAATAACGTAATAATGACGGTTTTCTCCTTTCGTGAGGGGGTTTGGCAACAGGGCATCTTTGTTTTCAGGAGGAACGTTAAAGAACGTGACATGCATGTCTCACAGAAATCCAGTATAATTCAACCAATCCGATGGCGACTTTGAGTCCTGTAGTATTTCCATTTTTGTTTGTCATATGCATCAGACGTTCAGCCAACGGTCCGTGGGCATGACGTCTAAGGCTGAGACTACTACTGGTGCGACCACAGGTAAAAAAAAAAATAGCACCTGTAGAACACAGGTCATCTTATTCTTTCGTCTTCAGGAGACCGTTTGTTTGTGCATGTGACTATTATGAAACACCCAGCCAAGCATTTCAGAAAGTGTCTGGCACAGCCATTTGTAAATTGTATGGGTCTAGCTTCCGGCCACATCCGCATCCAGCTATTTTTAGCTGTATTAAACTGCTAGTTTGTCAGCTGCATAGCCAGCATCTCACTAGTAAAGTGGTCCTGTTCGGTATCCCAACTTTACTTGTCTAAAATGTTCAAATGTATACAAACTCTTTGCTGTTGCACTGAACACATACTATACAATTCTGGATTTTTTTTTTTTCATGTGTGCTTTGGTGTGCATGTATCAATTAAATGACTCCTTATATCATTTGGTTCTTTGGTGTAGCATACTTTTGGAGTCTCCAAGAAAATCTTAATGATTTACATTTATTTCGGAAAAAAAAAAAAAAAAAAAACTTGCAGAAAATACAGTTTTTTGAGAATCACCCTTCAGTCTTTTGGTTTACTTTGTAATTTGCTATATACAGCAAAATTAACATGTTAAATAAGATAAATGGTATATGGTATTAATCACACAAAAAGGGTGATTAAACATTTTAATATATAAAATAAATAAATTTTATTATTTATTAATAAAATTGTAGAGCTCTGCCATATTCAACTGGGTTTAATGAGTTTTTTTTCAGTGAAAACACCAATATATAATCCAACACAAATGCCAGAGCTCGATAAAATAGGCATTCTACTGCCTCCATTTTTGCCTGCTTTAGATATAACAGATTCATTCGCGAACATTTGCTTTTTCATATTTATATTGGGGATTTCAATTTTACAGCAATTTCTTACAAAACACCCTGACTGTAATACATCAAAATATAGCTTCCTATTTTCACATAACTGGCCTATTTCTAGTTTCATGTTTTGTAATGGATCTAAACATCTGAGTAATTTAATTGAAGCAATATCGTGGTTAGGAAGGTTTTCTGGGATGATTTTCTGGACATTATATATTAAGCAATATTCATGAGTTGGGAAAAGGACATATATATTGTCATTTTTGTGACCTTCTATGACATGTTTGGCTGTCATTACAGAGCCACACCAATAATAGAACCCTAGACCTCTGCTGATCCAACCTTTCTCAAAATCTGATGTCCACACTAAAATGTAACAGGGAAAGTTGCCTGATAAACATGTCATTACAAAACATAATCTCACCATTTTTGATAACTAGTGGACCAGGTGTAGATTTTAACCTTTTTAAATTGTTAACTAATGTTTTATCAGAACAAAACGATACCTTAAAAAATGGTATTCTTAATTCATCCCCATTATGCATTTTTTTCTATCAATCAATAATAATTCAATTTCACACATTTTTGAAAGAGTAATTCTAATAATATTGTCCATTGTTTCAATTAGATATGAGAAGACAAAACACACTTTATATTACCAGCCACTTCTGAAGTGTTGCCAATACTTACATAGACTTAATTATGATGTATAATAAACATTTGCTTGTTGTCTGGTCACTAATGTTCTCTTTTCCATAGAACAAATAATATAGAAGTACATTTGATATTACAAAACCCACTTATTATAATTTATATTTTTTTTTTTATTTTTATCTTAAGGAATACAATAAATGAAATAAAGTCCTTGCTTAATTTACTAAAAAAAGAAAAAAAATGTATGTTTTCCAAAAGTTGAAGTAATTGATTTAAAACCATACTTTTAAAGTAAAACCAATGTTGGCGGCACCTACAAAGATCAACTTGCCTTGAAGACGTCTTGGTGTTTTATAGAAGAACTGAGCTAATTATCAGCTAATCTTTATGGGAATTTCTTTGGAAGTGGAAATGAGTAAAGTTTATTATGAGTAAAGTTTATTAGTAAAGTTGATTATGCTGATGTATGAGAATGAGGAAGAGTGCTGTAGTATAGAATAAGAAGTGAAAATATTAAGAGCTATTTCTACACAACCTGACCCTTAAAAATTAATTATCTGGTCCAGCAAAATAATATTTATTTTATTTCTTAATATTTTATTCCTAAAATTAATTGGACTATTATTTTAAAACATTTTTTACTGTAACTGGATAGTGTCCTGGATAGTTATTATTATTATTATTATTATTATTATTATTATTATTATTATTATTATTTTATTATTATTATTATTTTAAATATAGGCTTAACCTTAATCACCTTACAGGACCTTATAAGTCAAGGTTTCTGTTCTTAGTCTGAAACTAACAACAAAGCAGCCACTGGGTTCTTCCTTATGACATGTATGCTATAGATCCAATCACTCTGAATTATTTAGTTACTGTAGGGTAACATTTCATAGTTTTGTTGTTGTATGTAACATAGGTAACCCTGCATAATCTTTCTTTTTGGGATCTTTGCCCCAGGCAATAACCTGTTGTGATGCATGAAAATATGCTAAAGAACATTTTATAGTTCCTTGCATATATATAAAACTGTTGGTGTAAAAAAACAAAAAACAAAATGAACACGTGTGTATACAGACTGTGAAGTCAATTTATTGGAGATTATTAAGTGTAAATTTTATGTTCATTTTTGTAAAACTAATTTTTATATCTAGGCCTGTTTGAAATAATAAAATTAAAAGTTTAATTAAATTATTAAATAAAAATATTTAATTTACATGTAAATATTTAATTAAATTATTAAATAAAAAGTCCTCTCAGGACTTTATGGCTATATTTAATATACAAAAATATGTAACCCGTCTGACGTCTAAACTGCTGTAACCTTAAACTTGTCATACTTGAATTAGATCTGTTTTGTTTACCTTCGAGAAACACTGCTAAAGCTTTACCAAAAAATACACAAGCCCAGGGTTGACTGTAAGAATTTTTTTGTAGCTTACTGTAACACAACCATAAATAACTTAGAACGAGGCTACAGCTTTTTTTTCAATGATAGGGTAGAGTGGGGGGAAATGCCCCCTTAAGGTCTGTGTAATTTTTTCTGTGAAACAAAAGTTAAATCTGTTCAGAAAAGTTATCATAGTTTTAGTGACAATGACATAAATTATAAACAAAGTATGAAAAATGTGCAGAGTTTTCATGTTATTAGATTTTTTAAAAAAAAATACATTTGTACCAAGGGGGCGTTTTACCCCGCCTACGGGGCAAAACGCCCCCATGGGTGGGGTAAAATGCCCCCCAGTCTGACAAAGCAATTTGCTTTAAACATTTAGTACAGGCAGTTTTTTTAGCTTAAAATTGAAAATAATATAGTAAATAATTAAAATTATAATAGCCTATTTGAAACATTTTGTTACCTGATGCTAACTGGCTAGCTATCTAGCTACCTGATGAAAATTTATTTTGATTTTATCTTGTGGTTATTTTGGGGAAAAACAGTAGAAATCCATCACACTTCGGGAAACCCTACCGTTTCCCGAAGTGTGATGGATTTTTAAAGTAGTGAACCAGTGTCATCTATTGTTGATCAACTTTTATCAACACTAGTGTGCTGTGTTGTAATAAAAATGTTTACAAATGTAACAATTTCTGCCAGACTTTTTTTTTTTTCTTTTCTTAATCAGGCTCTAACTAATTTTATAAGACTCTGACATTATCAAATCATGCTATGGGTAATTTATATAAAATGATAGTCCTTAATACATGCGTTTCCAGCATGCAACGCGTCAAAGAATATTAGGATCACTGATGCATTAAAGCCAGACGTGATGGCAGACGTGGCGTGGCGCGCGTGTAGCGAAGCATCCACTCTCCTACACAGTAACAATATTTCAGTAAAACTTTATCTATTTAGTTTGTCACCACATAAGTTGGATTCAGGTTATTTATGTGGCATTAAGGTTAAATATTGTGTGTTAAGACCGGAAGTATTGCCAGGTACGACTGATAAATCCAGCAGGTTTTTTATTTATTTTATTTTTTGCTTTTGTGCTTTTTTTTTTTTTGCAGTTCACTTGAAGGGTGGTGTGTGTGTGTGTGTGTGTGTGTGTGTGTGTCGTTTTGCTGGTTGATATTGCAAATTGATGTCTTACCATATTATTTTGACGACTTCATTGATTGTTTTGATTATATTTCTAACCAGTTAAGAAATGTATATCAGGGAATAATTAGGCTAAAGTAATAATGTCATATGTATGTATTGTCAAAAACTTGAAATTTCTTTGTTGTGTGACTATCTTGAACTGCAATTTAGGAAATTCTGTATCCTGTAATTGTGATTTAGTTATTGTAATTGTGATTTATTGTTATTGATTGATTGATTGATTGTCCCCTGAACTAGGTCCCACTGGAAAAACAGAGAAACCAGTTTTGAAGTGCTGGAGGTGTACAGTTCATGAAGTTACCACAAGGAAGCAGTGTAAACCTGTGGGTGAGTCAGATTCTCGTTCACAGCTGTTTCATGCACGCTCTCGTGACTGTAGCATCTCTGCATTTACTCCCCATGTGTGTGCAACTGACTCTTAAGAAAGCACCTGTTTTTTATTAGAGCGGTAATCCAACTCCAGTCCCTCTTAAGGAAGCAGAGGAGAGATAGAGGTGAAAGGGTGAGTGATGCTAGAACTAAGGGATGCAAACACTCTGGGCCAGGCGCATATTTGGTGGAAGTGTGTTTTTGCTTAAAGACCAGATCTCAATCTAATTGTTTGTTATTCAAGGCAAACAAACCGGTGCACATGCACCTTGATGGCGGTGCAGGTTGAGGCTTGAGAAACGCTCGGTTTAGGAAAAAAGGACATCATCTGGACTAGGGGAATGTGTGCAGAATACAGTCAAGTCCTTGTCGTTTCACATAAGCATCCTTCCTGACACGTGGTGCGCAAACCACAAATGATTCCATTGCGAAAGTCACCGTCCTCCAACCAGATTTACAGCTATTTCTGACCAGTGCGAGACGGTAAATCACTGCGACCGTCCAAATGGTCGCCCGTGGCTGTTTGCAGGCCCTGTTCGCTCTTTTTGCCATCCACAGAGGGAGCAGTGTGCGTTTGTGGAAAGAGAAACCTTACGCTGACCTGTGGAACACGCTTCACCAATTAGCAGCCTTACTACAGGATCAAATGGAATTGAAAACATTCACTGACGAGACTGCCGCTCATCACAATGGTCCATTCATGAAAGCCCCGGCTGCCTTTTTCCCCCTCGTACTTTCTTTCATTCTTTCCTTTTTTATGAATGCAACTAGAACCTGACCTTTCTCTCGCACGCAGCTTAGGCCGGCTTTATGAGTCAGGCTCAGGGTTTGGAGAGGTTTCACGCTTGGCGCTGGTACAGTCCACTCTGGTTTTGCACCTGAGATGCCGCACTCTGCCATTTGGTCAGCGACGATGTACTCTGGCCGCAAAAAACATTACGTGCTGGGTGGGTTTGAGCATATGTTTGAATAATACACAGTAAACGTCAGCCGCTTGACATTTAAAGACCCCATGAAATCAGAATTAGAGTTTTGTGGCTGTTATTCCATGTCTGTTAGCTTTGAGGCGGTCAGCTTGAGCTTTTTAGTCTTTGTCTTCTAGAAAAACAAACCCAAAATATTGAAGACTCATCCTGCACCATACAAATTTTGTCTTTCCTCTTAATACCACCAGTGCAAATTGCGAAACATGTTTGTGGTTGTGACGCAGCTTAAGCCTAATGGCACGTTTTGTCCAACCCAAACTTCCTGATTTTATAGGAAATATGTTAAGACATGAAAAACTGGGATCTTTAAAGGGGTTGAGGTTGATTTCAGTTGTTTGGATATCTTCTGCCGTCTTGCACCTTTTTTTTTTTTTTTTTTTTTTTTTTTTTTTCAGACATGTAAGTGAACCCTGATGTCAGCAAATGCTCAAGATTGACAGTGTTTATGATTTTTTTTTTATTTGCTATTTAAACAGATTTAGGTAGGGATACATGAAATCTGATGTTTGTGGTAGGGATACATGAAATATTGGTACCATATTGGTTATCAAAATTAGTGTTGTCTTTTTTTGTATTTATTGTGTCACCAATATTGGAAAGACACTACAAAGTTTGGGGTGAGTAAAAACAATTAATGAATTATTACTTTTATTCAGAAAGGGCACATTAAATTGATAAAAATTGACAGTAAAGACATTTATGATGTTATAAAAGATTTGTTTCAAATAAATTCTGTACTTTTGAACTTATATTCATCAAAGAATCGTGAATATGTGACTGTTTCCACAAAATTATTAAGCAGCACAACTGTTTTCTACATTAATAATAAGAAGAAATGTTTTTTGAGAAGCAAATCAACATATTAGAATGATTTCTGAAGGATCATGTGACACTGAAGACTGGAGCAATGATGCTGAAAATTCAGTTAAAATTACATTTTAAAATATATTCAAATAGAAAACAGTTGTTTTAAATTGTAATATTTCACTGTATTACTGTTTTTGTTGCATTTTTTTGATCAAATAAATGCATTCTTGATGAGCATAAGAGACTTCTTTCAAAAACATTAAAACATCTTACCAACCCCAAATTTTTCAATGGTCATGCATTTCATTTTTGCTGTCATCGAACACTCACTTAAACAAACTTTTAAAACACAAGTAATCTAATAACACTGTAATTTCTCTTGTAGCATTTAAAATGACTGATTTTAGTTAATAGTGTATTTAGACAAAGTAGCATAGAACTTTTAATATTGCCATAACATAAATAATGATTGGTGTTGGTCAGAATTTTGTTGTGCATCCCTAGTTTACTGTCGATCTGAATAAAGCATCAGATCTGGCAGATTGCCTATGAAATGGTGATAGAAAATGTCTATAATGTATATAGATATATAAGTATGACAGTTATTGGACTGGATGGTCTCTGTGTCCGTGTGTTGACCCCTCTATAAATGGCCTTTCTGTTTCCATAATTAATTGTTTATTTGTAAGGGTGGGACCTTTGTCGGTTCATTAAAGAGGCAAACCCATGTCTCTCCTTGTAGATCTTTCCATCTGAGCTTATGAAACCATTACTGAGGCCAGGTGTATCTTAAAAAAACAGAAAGTCACACACACGTACACGCATTCACGCACGTCACCGTGTCCCTCCCCCCTACATGCACTTACACACACAACATAAACACACACACATGCACAGATTCAGGAAAAAAGAAGAAATCCAAAGGCCGCATGCATTTTCAATTAACTCTGTCCGCTCGCAGATCTTAACTTTCCATCAAAATCAGCCAAGTCCCATAGCCTCCGCTCGCATGGAACCATCTGATATAAATATAACTTTGCAGCTTGTCAGGTTAGAAAGCCATAAATACGACTTGTCGTGAGCAAAGACCGGCCATACCTTTCTCATCTGCCCTTAAAGGTATAGAGCGGCTCCGGGAAGGGATAGCATGTTGAATTATCACAGCTACTGTTTAGCAGCTTACAGTACAGAATGAAGCCGCTAGTGTTTTATATCTCTGTGGCCCGGAAACGTGAACGATATTAGATGAACAGGCCCATATGTTTTGATGGAGGTAATCTGCCAGATAGATTGCGGTTTCTCCCACCTGTAGACATCTCCCCCCTGTGAGCTGCACACTTTTCGAGTGTGCTGGAGATAAATAAAAATAAATGTATTTTGCAATCTGACAGTAGGGTCTGGCCACTCGTGAGGCGTAAAAGCCAAGCTCATAGTTTATCAACAGATGTGGTGCGCCGGATGTCGTCTAAACACAAAAACAGTCCAGGGTGTTAACAGGGAGTGATATTATTTCAGCTGACGCAGTACGTCTGTCAGAATTGTCATCAAGGGTTGCGTGATTAATTCAGACTTGGTCTCAGCCCACAATCTGATGCTAATTGCACACAAAAATATCAAGAGCTGGTTGAATTGGTCTGTGCAATCTGATAGGTTGTGTTTTTAAGGTACCAGACTGATACAACAAGCACATTTGAGGAAGATTTAGTCTCTGGATTTGCCAAAGTTTTCGAGGTTGGTGGCGTCAAATTGTTGTTCCCTTATCGAGTCGGTCTCTCGACATTACGTATGGGGAAACTCCTTTTCCTCGAAATGCTGAAGCCTGATTGAATCACTCTATTGCTTTGCAATAGCCAATGGCGTCTGAGCATTCGCCTGATTGGCTGGCTTAGCAGCTACATAAGCGATGTCGGGCACCAGAATATCTCAGAATCTTTCTCCTTCACCTGGAGCCTGTTTTTCGCCGTTGACCTACGCGACTAGAGTGGACGACGCAGATAGCAATCCCCTCTTGCGTTCCGGCGGAGTACAAGATACTGACAAGATGTCTCTTTGCCGCATGTGTGGCGGGCCCATTGACTTTCCAGATGCACACGAGGATTGTGTACTGTGTTTGGGCCACGCTCATGCCGAGGCGGCACTGGAAGGATCGGATTGCCAAGCCTGTGAGGAATTGCCAATCAAGATCCTTCGGGCGAGGCTGGCCGTTGTTCGCAGCGGTAGCCCGCCGGCTCCTGCATCTCCCCCGCCCGCCGCCTTCGAGCCTCGGGCCGGCAGATTGCAGGTTGCTCCTTCAGGAGGCTTTAACGAGGGGCTGACGTCGGCCCAGCGCCCACGTCGCCCTCGCACACCGGAGCCTCCGCTCATCTATGTCGAAGAGAGTTCCCGCCCTCCGACAAAAGCGCGGGAACTGGTCTCCTTCGGCTGTGAAGAGGACGACACTATGTCCACGAATGCCTCCGACCCAGATGCCTGGTCGGAGGTCCCTTCGGAGGCTAGCTGCACCCCGACTTCATTGGATGTAGAACTTATGAACATCCTCACGGAGGCTGTAGCAGATCTGGAGTTGGACTGGGCAGCCCCTGAACAGCCGTCTAAACGTTGGATGGACGGATCTTTTCTCGGCGCGAGCCGCCAAGCGGACGTGCCACAGAGACCCGCCCCTTTCTTCCCTGAGCTCCACGAGGAGCTCACTCGTTCATGGCGCTCCCCTCACTCAGCCTGAGCCCATGCACAGGGAACTCAGCTTCTTACGACAGTGGAGGGAGCGGAGAAAAAAGGGTACGCACGACCGCCTCCCGTTGAGGACGCCGTCGCGGCTCACCTTTGTCCGTCGCGGGGTTGGAAGACCGCCTCGTTGCCTTCTAAGCCATGTCGAGCCACAGCTCACATCGCTGAAAAGGCATATATCTCTGCAGGACACGCAGCATCTGCCCTCCATACGATGGCAGTTCTGCAGGTATTCCAGACGCGACTGCTGAGGTCCCTGGACGAAGAAGGCCCGGACCCAGAGTCGTTCCGTAAGTTGCGCACGGCAGCTGATCTAGCCCTGGCCGCATCTAAAAAGGTCGCCCAGGGAATCGGCCGCAGCATGGGCAGCCTGGTGGTTCTACATCGCCACCTATGGCTGACGCTTACGGAAATGCGAGATGCAGAGAAGAAGCAGCTCCTCGATGCCCCGGTGAGCCCGCAAGGTCTCTTTGGAGTCGCGGTGGAAGCTTTTTCCGAGAAGTACACGGAAGCACTAAAGCAGTCGAAGATGCTGCCACACCTTCTTCCCAAGCGATCTAGCGCTCCTCCCAGGTCGCGGTCCAGATCGTCATCAGCTCAGCGATCGGCCGGATATGCTGGTCGCGCTCCACCACCGAACGCGAGCCTGAGCCGCCACTTCGTCAGAGGCAGTTTAAGAAATCCCGCTTCGGAGCGAAGCCGGCACCCCGTCAGCAGGTTCTGCCTGTGGAGAAAAAAGAGCAGCGTTCCTGATGCTCGTGCCAGGAGGAAGAGGGCGCGGTCCGTGCACGACAACGGGCCAGCGGCCAAGAGGGCATGTTCCTGCCCAGAGTTCGCTCGGCGGCTAAAAGCCAAAAATGTATGTTTAAATGTTATGTTGAAACCGATGGATTCTGTTGCAATAAACATAAAACATTACATACCTAACCAAAAGAGCTCTTTTCCTCCACTGGCTATTACCCGCAATATAAGCGAAACCTCTCCTTCGGGGGACGTTTGGCGGAGCGGAAGTTCGGGGCAGCCCGAGTTATCAACGACAAATGCCTCCGTGCGACGCGCCGCAGGCACGTCACTTGTCGTTTCCTTGAGCAGCGGTGCTTCACCGGCGACTGGCACACAGCCCTTGCCGCGGGTAACACCACCGTCTCCGTTATCGAGCCACTTGAGCGCGTGGGCAGCGCTCCCGTCGGCGTCAGATTGGGTGATCAACACTATAAAGCGCGGCTATACTCTTCAGTTCGCTCGCAGACCACCCCGCTTCGGCGGCGTGATTATGTCAGAAGTGTCAGAACAGAGTGTCCCGCTACTACGGGCAGAAATCTCCTCCCTCCTAGCCAAGCAGGCAGTAGAGATAGTACCCGAGGAACAGATGAAGTACGGGCTATACAGCCGTTATTTTCTTGTCCCGAAAAAAGACGGAGGCATGCGTCCTATTCTAGATCTAAGACCACTGAACAAAGCACTCGCGAAGCGCGCGTTCAAGATGATTACAGTGAAACAGATCCTCGCACACATTCAGCCCGAGGACCATTTCATAGCGGTGGATCTGAAAGATGCTTATTTTCATATCCAGGTGGCCCCTCATCACAGGCGCTTTCTGCGATTTGCATTCGAGGGTGTCGCATACCAATTCAAAGTGTTACCGTTCGGGCTGGCTTTGGCCCCCCGTACGTTTACGATGTGCATGAATGCAGCGCTCTCTCCCCTGAGACTCAGTGGAATGCGCGTGCTGAACTATCTCGACGACTGGCTGATCATCGCCCAATCGAGGAGTGTGCTCGAGGAACACAAACTCAAGCTCCTCGCCCATCTAGCGAATTTGGGTTTGTCCGTGAACATGCAAAAGAGCACACTTCAGCCCTGCCAGTCGATTACTTTTCTGGGTATGGTTCTGGACTCGCGCACGATGACCGCGCGATTATCAGAGCAGAGAATCCAGTCCATTCACAATACACTGGCCTCGTTTGCGCTAGGCAAGGCGGTTCCTTTGAAAACGTTTCAAAGACTGCTTGGTCTAATGGCAGCTGCAGCCTCCGCCTGCCGGCTGGGCTTGCTGCATATGAGACCGTTGCAACTATGGTTACAGGACCGAGTCCCGCCGCGTGCATGGAGGGAAGGGACGAAGCGCCTTGTCATAACGCGTTCATGTCTCGAGGCTCTAATGCCCTGGTTCGGCACAGCTATGTACGAACAGGGTGCTGCGATGGGCAGGGTGGTCAGACGCATAGTGGTGACCACGGACGCGTCACTGTCAGGCTGGGGAGCCCTCTGCGATGGCAGACCAGCGTTCGGTGTGTGGGCGAGAGATCAGAAGCGTTGGCACATAAATTGCTTGGAGATGGAAGCTGTTCGCTTGGCGCTGCAGAACTTTCTTCCGTTTGTGAAAGACCATCATGTTCTAATCCGAACGGACAACACGGCGGTGGTGGCATACATCAATCGCCAGGGAGGAATGCGCTCGTGCGCCCTGCAGGGCTTGGCAAGACGCCTGCTCTTGTGGGCAGATCGGGTACTCCTCTCGATTCGAGCAGTTCATGTACCGGGCAGTCTGAATCGCGGCGCGGACATGCTGTCCAGGGAGGGCATTGTTCACGGGGAGTGGAGATTACACCCCCAAACAGTAAAGCTGATCTGGAGTCTCTTTGGCAAAGCGGAGATCGACCTTTTTGCGTCGGAAGAGAACACCCACTGCCCGCTATACTTCTCGCTGACGAATGCTACCCTGAAAGAGGATGCGCTGTCGAGCCGCTGGCCTACCGGTCGGAAATATGCATTCCCCCCAGTCAAAATATTGCCGCTGGTGCTGCAGAAGATCAGAGAGGAGAGGGATGCTGTGCTCCTGGTAGCGCCGAAATGGCCCAACCAACCATGGTTTCCAGAGTTGGTAAACCTGTCGTCGGTCCCCCCGTGGCAGATTCCGCTGAGAAGGGATTTATTGTCCCAGGCGAGGGGCGCCATATGGCACCCCAGGCCGGAATTATGGGATCTGCATGTGTGGCGAGTCAGTATGGAGTGAATCAGTTAACCGTCTCACAACGTGTATTGCGCACGATAACAGAAGCGAGAGCGCCTTCTACGAGGCACCTGTATAATTTGAAATGGAGAGTGTTTGCGAACTGGTGCGTTAGCAGGCATGAAGACCCGATAAGCTGTGATATCCCGGCTGTTTTGACCTTCCTGCAGGAACGTCTGGATGCTGGCAGTTCTCCCTCGACACTGAAAGTTTATGTGGCCGCTATCGCTGCCTCTCATAATATGTTGGAGGGCCGCTCGATCGGTAAGAACCCCCTAATATCGTGCTTTCTTCGTGGGGCGAGGCGGCTCAATCCTTCTCGCCCGCGCCAAATGCCAGTATGGGATTTATCATTGGTGCTCAGAGCGCTGTCTGACCCACCGTTCGAACCAGCTGAGTCTAGCGACATGAAAGTGCTCTCTTTTAAGACGGCGCTGCTGCTCGCGCTAGCGTCTGGGAAGCGAGTGGGTGATTTACATGCTCTATCAATCAATAGCGTTTGTATGCAGTTTGGCCCAAACGATTGCATGGTCAGACTCACGCCTAAATTCGGCTACACACCTAAAGTGCTCTCAACCCCGTTCAGGGCGCAGGTTATCACTATACAAGCATTCCGCTCCCCCGAGCCGAACGCCGATTCAGTGTCACAGAAGCACACTCTGTGCCCCGTGCGTCCGCTGCGTGCTTATGTGGACAGAACTAGCCAGTTTCGAACTTCGGAACAGCTTTTCATCTGTTTCGCGGGCACTAAAAAGGGTAGCCCGTTGTCGAAGCAGAGGCTGTCTCACTGGATTGTGGAAGCCATACGCCTAGCTTATGATTCCCAAGGACTCGACTGCCCGTTAGGAGTGCGTGCCCACTCCACTAGGAGCCTGGCATCCTCATGGTCCTGGGCCAAGGGAATGTGTATTCAAGACATTTGCTTGGCGGCGGGCTGGTCATCTCACAACACTTTTGCGAAATTTTATAACTTGGATATTCCCTCATTTGCACCACACGTTCTGTCAGTGCAGGAGGAGAAGGCTGAGCAGCCATTGGACAACTGAGTCGCCTAGGACACGCCCCAGCCTGGCGCGTGCTTCAGTCCATGGTTTCAACTAGGTCGTCTAGGCGAGACGGTTCAGAATCATATTTATTCTTTGTGTCCGTAAGTCATTTACCAAGTAAAACAAGCACATATCCAGAAGTGTCCCCATTATATATGCCCGCTTATTCAGGCCGGCAGTGTATTTTCAAGCACCAACATGTTTGCTGCTTTATTTCTACCCCTTATATCACACCAGTTCAGTGCTGTTTGAAGGTGTGCAGGGAGGCGCTGATAGCGCCGGCGCAGTGTTGGCTGAATGTTTCAACTAGGTCCGATACCCCACCTAGAGGGGGAGGGGCGAGCGGCGAGCGCTCTGAATTATCTTACTACTGCCTCAGCGCCTTGTCCTCTGCATCGGCTATGTGCGAGCTGGCCAGCACAGTTTTCCACACGGCGGGGTTTTATACGTTCCCCATACGTAATGTCGAGAGACCGACTCGATAAGGGAACGTCTCCGGTTACTCACGTAACCTGGGTTCCCTGAGAGGAGGGAACGAGACATTACGTAGACGGCCGTGTAATAAAAAAAAAAAAAAAAAAAACCCTCCTTACAGTCAATAGCTCTCTCTCAGTCGAAAGATTCTGAGATATTCTGGCGCCCGACATCGCTTATGTAGCTGCTAAGCCAGCCAATCAGGCGAATGCTCAGACGCCATTGGCTATTGCAAAGCAATAGAGTGATTCAATCAGGCTTCAGCATTTCGAGGAAAAGGAGTTTCCCCATACGTAATGTCTCGTTCCCTCCTCAGGGAACCCAGGTTACGTGAGTAACCGGAGACGTTTTGAAGTTTTTAAGGCAAGTAGCGAGTAAATTGCATAGAAAACTGTTTTCCACGCTGATAATAAGAAATGTTTCTTAAGCAGCAAATCAGCCTACCTGGTCTCATGAGGGAAAAGTACCTCTGGGAACTTTTTCGCAAGACGCGATATACTACCAATAAGTACATATCACTACAGTTTCCAACAGAAATGAAAACTAGAGCCGGTAAAACAGTGAGCACTTGTAATAGTTTTCGTACACAGTATATGATTACAGCTCTAAATAGTACCAATAAGTACATATCACTGCAGTTTCCAACATAAATTAACATTACAGGTGGTAAAACTTTGAGCACTTGTAATCATTTTCCTACACAGTTATGATTACAGCTCGATATGTTTCGCTTTCTGGACGTAACAAGTTTGCTCGGTAGCTCAGCCGGCATGGAATTGGACTTAGGATGCAGAATCCTTGGGTATGAATCCCGTCAAAAACATGACTCATGATGAAAGAGTTGAAAGATGAGAGATTGAAAAACAAGCAAAAACAGCATGCTTGCGATTGCTTTGTCACATAACCCATTCGCTTTTGTTCATACTATTGGGTTGGTTGAGGTGTAGTGCAGATGGTACGTTATTTTAAAACATCACGGAGCATTATTCTTACAGCTCCACTTAATGGACATTTCAAGTCAGAACTGCAGTGATGCCTACAAAACCAACGTCACATAAAACTTACGTTCATCTGTTCCAGGGAAAAAAAACCGAACACTCTTTAAGGGCCACCCAGCGGACATTTCACATTGAACATGTCACGAAACGTACACGGCGATATGTATTTCGCATCTCGCAAAAAAGTTCCCAGAGATACGTTTTCGTCATGAGACCAGGTTGAAATCAGCATATTAGAATGATTTCTGAAGGATCATGTGACACTGAAGACTGGCGTAATGATGCTGAAAATTCAGCTTTGCATCACAGGAATAAATTAAATTCTAAAATATATCAAAATAGAAAACAGTTATTTTAAATTGTACAAATATTTCAGATTATTACTGTTTTTACTGTATTTTTAATCAAATAAATGTAGCCCTGGTGACCATTACACTCTTAAAAATAAAGGTGCTTCACGATGCCATAGAAGAACCTTTTTGTCTAAATGGTTCCATAAAGAACCTTTAACATCTGAAGAACCTTTCTGTTTCACAAAAGGTTCTTTGTGGCGAATAAGGTTCTTCAGATTATAAAAAGGTAAGCAAGAGATGGTTCTTTAAAGAACCTTTGACTGAATGGTTCTTTGTGGAACCAAAAATGGTTCTTCTGTGGCATCGCTTGAAGAACCTTTTGAAGCACCTTTATTTTTAAGAGTGTAGAGACTTCTTTCAAAAACATTAAAAAAATCTTACCAACCACAAACTGCAGTGTAGCTCTCTTTTGCCTTCATCAAACACTCACTTAAAAAAACTCTCGGAATCCCTTTTATCAAGCAAATTACATGTACATGAGCATAAATATATATTCTACTTGGTTTTGGAGGGTTTGGATTTCTGTGAAATAATCAGTACTTTTGGTCAAATAGAAATTCAGTCTACACAGATTTCTGCTAATTTCTCCTGTGTTTTTAACCTGGTCTCATAAGATGTCACAATATGTTATAAGAGATGGCAAATATATGAGTTAAGTCCTACAAAAACCTATGGTTCAAATGTTAACCTAGCCATAAAGGCCAACACCAAACCCATTGATTATTGTAGGAAAAAACCTATAAAAGCAGTATATTTTTGTACAATCCAAGACGTACTGTATTATACATTTTTGCCATCTTGAATGGAATAGTGAGTTTTTTTGTTTAACATTTCAGTTTTTCAGTTTAGTATTGTGGAATCAACTCAGTCCTTAAAGGCATGTAAAAACATGCCTTTTGTTGCTTTTCAGCTAGACAGTCTCATCATAACTAGGCAGTTCTTGGCCAGATCAGACTTCATCCCGATAATCTCATTACAAGCACAAACAGTGAAAATAAACACTAAATTGGAGTCCCCATGTAAAATAGCCACCATCTTTTAACTGAACAGCCCTGCCATTTACATTTAGTGGCACCTGTAATAAGGCCCAGTGCATTTAGGTCCACTAAAAGGCTGCTTGGTTCAGTTTCAGGCCCCGTGCCCGGTGAGGAGCCCTGGCAGTGCTGCAAGCTTGGATATTTAGGCTGTTAGAGCACCAGGTGAGTAATAGAGCAGAAAAGGCTAGACGTTTATGCCAGCGACTCGTGAAAGGATGTAATTTTGCCTCATGCAAATTTCCGTGCCGTTCGCTAGTATCAGCTGAGGCATATTAGTGTTATCGTTGGCACGCAAGCAGGAGGAGAGATATATTGAAAATTTCGAAAAGGTCTCACAAAACTCTTACGGGATTACCTTACAGACACTTTCCACGGTTGAGAGCCGCTGAATGGGAGCATTGTACGGTGGGACTCAACCCAGGAAAGTAAACTTTGTCAGAACCCAGTTCATTAGCACCTAGTTTTATGTTTGAAGGGTGTCATTTAGACAGGGCTTACTGGGGAAACCCCGCTTGAGATACACTTATATGTTCAGAAGGCCCAGACCCTGAAGGGGATTTCCAGTGCAAAATCGTTCCAGAGTGTACAATACTCTCAATGTAAGTTTAGAGAGTAATCAGTTGGTAAACGTCATGCTTAGCGAGTGTTAAGCTCTTCCAGTGACATGACATTGTGCTTTTATGTCTTTTTCTTTCCTTCCCCCCTTTTTTCCCTTTACAAACACACAGTTTCCTCTCTCTGTTTTATACAACAGTAAATCAGAAGCATCCAGAACAAGGGATACCCCTCTGTTAGCAACTACTGGAAAAAAAGAGAGTTCTGTTTGGGACGACGGAGTAAATGAGAGATGATTAAAGGGAAGCTTGTTTGCACCTGTTTTCCGACTTCTGAAGAGCAAATGTTTTGAGTTTCCATTTTGACTTTTCCATTCGCTTATTCATTTACATTGCGCTTTTCTAACTTTACTCGATGCCGGATTGGACAGACGTCACAGACAACCTCGTATTTACCTGTCAATCCTATAATCTGCTTTTAAAACGAGCGTAATTATGTGTATGAGAGCTCGCTCACTGGGTGTAAGTTTCCAAAACCAATAATTCTTGGACATCAACTGTCATGTGGGCAGGTATCGCGATGCATCGGGTTTCCTGAATGCTTACGAATTCCGCTGTGGAGGCCAATACTTAATTTAAGCTTAAATTAGAGGTTTAAAAGCTACTTAGAAATAGCAAATCTGAGACCGATTGTTTGAAATGGGAATTATGGAACAGGATGGGTAATGATGATTTGCATTAAGAGTAGTATGATAGGCCGAGACTTCTACCTATCAAATTTAGAAGACGTATAAAAGTCAACCGTGCTACTATATGTATTGTTAGGTTCATGGTTGTTTAATTTATTATTATTGCTTTTTTCTGTATTATTATTATTATTATTATTATTATTAATTTTGTTATTTATATTTCTTTTGAATTATTTTTATTTTAATAAATTAATACATTTAAATAATACATTTTAATAAAATAATATTTTTATAATAAATTTATATTTATTTATTATAAAACCAGTCTGGTTTTATGTGGTTCTGGTATATGATTACTTATTTATTTATTTATTTATTTAGTTGTCAGTTAAAAAAAAATTAGAAATATGAATTTTAGTGTCATTGAGATACTATTATAGTTTTTTTTCTAATTATTTTGTATATATATATATATTCCATTTTCATTTTATTTTAAAGTTTTAGTAATTTTGTTGTGTGTTTGTCATTAAGTTGTTTTTTTAATATGTCTATATTATATATCAGAATCAGAAGAATCAGAATGAGCTTTATTGCCAGGTATGTTTACACATACGAGGAATTTGTTTTAGTGACAGAAGCGCCACAGTGCAACAGAATGACAGTGACAAGACAAGACACAGATAATAAAAAGAATAAAAAGAATAATATACAAATATACAAAATAGACAATGTACAAAATAGCAAAAAACACAATATATAAAGTAAACAATTATATATGTACAGTTATGATATGTGCAAATTTGAAATGTAAATAAGTATGTGTGTTAAATAAATAACGTATAATAGTGCTGTGTGTTGCGTGTTTATTGTTATGTGTTCATGAGATGGATTGCCTGAGGGAAGAAACTGTTCCTGTGCCTGGCCGTTCTGGTGCTCAGAGCTCTGTAGCGTCGACCAGACGGCAACAGTTCAAAGAGGGAGTGTTCTGGATGTGAGGGGTCCAGAGTGATTTTCTTAGCCCTTTTGCTCACTCTGGATAAGTACAGTTCTTGGAGAGTGGGGAGGGTTGTACCAATGATTCGCTCAGCAGTCCGGACTACCCTCTGTAGTCTTCTGAGGTCAGATTTGGTAGCTGAGCTGAACCAGACAGTTAAAGAAGTGCAGAGGATGGATTCAATGATGGCAGAGTAGAACTGTTTCAGCAGCTCCTGTGGCAGGTTGTACTTCCTTCACCAGCTGAGGAAGTTCAACCTTCCACAGGAGCTGCTGAAACAGTTCTCTACTGGGCTTTTTTCACAATGGACAATCTCACAATGGAGATTGTGGTGCCCAGGAATCTGAATGACTCCACTGCAGCCACAGTGCTGTTCATGATGGTGAGTGGGGGGAGACCAGGGGGTTTCGCCTGAAGTCCACGGTCATCTCCACTGTTTTGAGTGTGTTCAGCTCCAGGTTGTTGAGATTGCACCAGATAGCCAGCTCTTTAACCTCCTGTCTGTAAGCAGACTCGTCACTGGATGAGGCCGATGAGTGTGGTGTCATCTGCAAACTTTAGGAGCTTGACAGAGGGGTCTTTAGAGATGCAGTCATTGGTGTACAGGGAGAAGAGTAGTGGGGAGAGAACACAGCCCTGAGGGGCACCAGTGCTGATGGTGCGGGTGCTGGATGAGAATTTTCCCAGCCTTGGAGTCAAACAATATTATTTTTTTATTAATTTTTATATTAATTTTTATTTCAGTTTTAGGTATTTTACATCAATTTATTTTAAATGTTCTTTGGCAATTAGCTGATATGAAATAAGTTTTTAAATATATATTTATTTTTAATTTCAGTTAAAGTTTATTTTATTTCAAGTAATTTTTTTAATGGTTTTAGTTTAGTTAACGAGAGAAACCCTGTTACAGGGTTAGATACTGCTATCCATGAAGTTTCATAGTCACAGCTCATAGGTAGGGCCAAATCAGATTTGTCCTCTAATCCTTCCCAGTATAAAGAACATAGAACTGCTTTGTTATAAATATCTTTTCCATGACTTGAATCATTCAACAGGACCTCTGTGTTCCTTCCAAAGATCTGCTGAAATCGAGACGATCCTTTTTGTAAGCTTCAAAACATGCAAGGTCTCCCAAATGTGGGTATCGTATTTATTTTTTAGCGCTAACAAATTTGGAGCGCGCGACTCGATCGTTCTGGATCGAGTTCTGAGCTGTAAGACTTTTTATATAAGACGAATCCGATGGGAACCTGCTGTAAAATCGCTCAAAATGACCAGTCCATCTCTATCGCTGTTGTTTTTTTTCCCCTCTTCTGGTCAGACAAAAATGCCATGTTGAGCAAAACCTCCTCTCACTTTTTTTTTTTTGGCTCATGTGGGACGGCCTATTTGTACATGCTTAAACAAATTAGAGGAGCAGCTGTGCAACTCTGGCCTATCCATGCTGGCGTTGTGCGATTAAAAATATGCTCTGGTAAAAGCCAGCCTCTCTTCTCCCAAAATATACGGCTGTTTCTCTGGCTCTGAGGTCCTCGCCGTATTTACAATCAGCCTTCCCTTCACTTGGACCCTAGAGAGAGGAAGAAAAAGCAGGAGTTTGGAGAACGAAAGAGAGAGAGAGAGAGACCACCTATGCAGATGTTTTCCAGACATGGAACATGCTAGATGCCAAGAGGCACCTGTTGAATTGCAGATGTGTTTTTTCATTTCCTCAGATATAATTGGGCAACACACATTGGCTTTTACAAAACAGGGTGTATAAACATCACATGCGTAAAGGAAATAACCTCAGACACGGTTTACGAAAATTTCGAAGACAATATGCGTTGATGTGATTTCAGCCGAGCTGTTTTTACTGCTACGAAATGGCATGCACATGTCGAGAGGTGACACAAAGTGGCGTGACGCTTTTCATGCCACGTTTATGACACAGCTGTGTGAATCAAACTCGCAGGGCGTCGACTGAGGTGTTTCCCAAACTTTCCTCAACATTTCCAGATTTACAGCGCACTCTCTCTCTCTCACTCGCTCACTCTCTCTCTCTCTCTCTCTCTCTCCAGGAGACCCGACAAGTCTCTCAACACAGGAAGCTTTGAGTCCCGTTTTGGGTCGCGGTGAAGATACAGCAGGTCCACATCAACACGGAGACACAGGCGGCCTCTGTGACGGCCAGCTGCGTGTCTGGAATAGAAGTCATCTAATTACGTGGAAAAGATGGCCACCGACCGCCAACAAACAAACAGAGTCTCTCTCACCTGTCGCATGACCTACTTCATGATGGAAAATACAGCTGGGTTGCTGTAAAGCACCTTATTTTATGGGCTGAAGCTGGTTTATTTTAGTTGTACAGTTAGGAACTTAAAGGACACAGTATCGTAAATCTGCCTTCATCCTAGATATGTGGAAAACTGTCATATGTACAGGTCGTTGAGGCCCAACTTCTCTTGGACTAACATACTGTTTGAAGGTGTCTGCTTTGTAAAGGTTAAGGTTTTCTTCAAGGAAAGAAGGTAAAGGAACCATTCAAGCACCTGTGAAGGCCAACAAAGACTTTTAGCTCTGTATGAAATCAGTTCTTTGTGGATACATCTCAGAAAATGTAAGAAAAAAATTTCACCACCCCCAAATCAAAATCTATACAGATACACACACAACTCTGTATAGCCAACTTTGTGAAGACATTCATTGACACAATGCAATCTCTAGTTCCTTACCCTAACCCTACCCATCAGAACTAAGAGCCTCACCCAAACCCTTACCCTATACCCTTCACCCAATTATAACCTGACCCCTAAAACCAAGTCTTGACCCTCAAACAGGCCTTTAAAGGGGTCTCAGAAAGTGAGGACCGGCCAAAATGTCCTCACTTTACAAATTTGTCCTCACTCCTATGGTCTAAAACTCAAACCGGCCCTCACAAAGATAGCTGTATATGTATATGTCTGTATATGTAAGAAATGTGCTTTTAGATTTTTTATTTATTTATTTTTTTTGCATTGTAACTTTTAAGCATATTTTTCATTATCACAATGTGTCTGGTTGTTTATTTTTTATGTATTTAAAGTTTTCTTTTTAGATTATTATTATTCTCTGTAAATCTCTTATATAATTGGTAACACTTAAATCCTTTATATAAAATATTATAAAAGTAGTTTTAATGCATTAATTGCACCTTAATGTACCTCATAATGTATTGTATGATCTCATAATTAATTGTAACTACAGTTATAATACATTATAATACTTATCTTTTCATCCTTTAGAAAGTATAATGCATTAAAATACTTGGCAAACAAACCTTCAAATATTATAATGCATTTTAAGTTTTATTTCTAGCATTCGCACTAATAGGTGGTGAGAAGTGACAGACAGTTGTTGTTGTTTTTTTCCGATCATTCAGCTGATTTATTCAACATCACTGATTCATTCATTAATTTTGAGCATGTCATTCACTTAACCAGTATATAATTTTTTTTTAACTTATACACAATAAAAACTTTTTTGTTATTCTTTCTCCAGGTTTCGTTGTTACACCAGTAAGTGGTGAGAAGTGACAGTTTTTATGAGTGAGTCATTCAACAATATTAATTTATTACATTACGAGTGAGTCTCTGAGTCATTCACTTAACCAATTAGTTAAAAAAGCAACTGTTATTATGAAAAAAAAAAAAAAAAAAAAAATATATATATATATATATATATATATATATATATATATATATATATATATATAATTCTTTTTTGCAGAGAAATATATATATATACAGGGCCGTAGCTGGGGTCTGCGGGGCCCCGGTGCAGGTTGTACCCGTGGGCCCTGTTTGAAATTGTTTAATTTGTATGCTTGTTCTATTTAGTTATTTGTGCTATTTACACAATATAAGTTTTTTTTTCAAGTTTGTAGGTGTCCAGGTACAGAAACCGAATAATCAAATGTAAAATAGCACCGCAGAGTCTTCACTGTAAAAATTAAATATACAGCCAAACCAAAATGTATTCAGACACATTTCTCACATTATCACAGTGTATTCGCTATAGTTTCGAAACTGGTAATAAAATATGACAAGAACTCAGAGTTAAACTGTGTCAGAACATATTCATCTTGATAATGTCAGATAACTTTGATAGAAAGGTATGTAATGGATTATAATCAACCAAAAATCCAGAAAACTGTTAGTATGACAATATTTACTCAACTATCAATACTTCGTTGACCAATTACCAAACAATTCTTAATTTTGTTCAGTCTGTAAACATCTGTAAAGGGTATCATTAGCAATTAAAGAAAAAACACTTAAGCAAAACATGCTCAGGACAAATTGTCTAAATTTGTGGTTCCAAATTTTTTATCAGTTTTCTTGTAGTCCACTGTATGAAGATTTTTTGGGTATGTCACAGTTTACTTTATTTTGCTATACTCACTTACATAAATGAACTACAGTGTCCTGCGCCCCCCCCCCCCCCCCCCCCCCCCCCCATTTTCTTGGATTAACATTAAGGTCACCGACAGCGGCTAGTAAATTAGGTGCGGTCACTTTAAGAGACAATGCATACATTATAATGATACACATCTAATTTCTTTCCCCACTGTTTACTTTCACTTTAGGATGCTCTCCAAGACCGGTATTTTGACATAATTTTGTATGTATATGTCGGGACAAGAGTAAGAAGAGGCAAATTCGGTGTTGAAGCGCTTTGAGACGCGTCTCTCTGCGTGCGCCCTGTGCGCACAGAACACCGCGCGCAGGTGCTGAATTGGGCTCTTTCACATCATTTTCTGTTTGCATGTGTAAACTGCGATTTGCGTTTGTTCGTTCAGGTGCAGGAGGACGCGAAGGAGAGCTCGGTTCGGTGTTGCTGTCCGTGAGACGCGGCTCTCTGCGTGCGCACCGAACACGGCGCGCGAGTACTTAGTTGAGGTTTTCCGCGTCTTGTGTTTGAATGCTTTAAACTCTTTTGAATGTTTAAGCTGGCAAGGCTTAAAAACACGCGCAAACGGTAAGCTTTCGTGACGAGGCGCAGCAGTGGCCCATCAACTGTCCTGAGCGTCTTTTTAGGCTGGCCTCAGCCAGTCGGTTGAGATCGCCGGGGGCCCTCCCTCAGCTGTGGGCCCCTAGAATCGTCACCACCTTTCACCCCACTAGCGACGGCCCTGTATATATATATATACAGGTGCATTTCAATAAATTTGAATGTCGTGGAAAAGTTCATTTATTTCAGTAATTCAACTCAAATTGTGAAACTCGTGTATTAATTTAATTCAATGCACACAGACTGAAGTAGTTTAAGTCTTTGGTTCTTTTAATTGTGATGATTTTGGCTCACATTTAACAAAAACCCACCAATTCACTATCTCAACAAATTAGAATATGGTGTCATGCCAATCAGCTAATCAACTCAAAACACCTGCAAAGGTTTCCTGAGCCTTCAAAATGGTCTCTCAGTTTGGTTCACTAGGCTACACAATCATGGGAAAGACTGCTGATCTGACAGTTGTCCAGAAGACAATCATTGACACCCTTCACAAGGAGGGTAAGCCACAAACATTCATTGCCAAAGAAGCTGGCTGTTCACAGAGTGCTGTATCCAAGCATGTTAACAGAAAGTTGAGTGGAAGGAAAAAGTCTGGAAGAAAAAGATGCACAGCCAACTGAGAGAACCGCAGCCTTATGAGGATTGTCAAGCAAAATCAATTCAAGAATTTTGGTGAACTTCATAAGGAATAGACTGAGGCTGGGGTCAAGGCATCAAGAGCCACCACACACAGACTTGTCAAGGAATGTGGCTACAGTTGTCGTATTCCTCTTGTTAAGCCACTCCTGAACCACAGACAACGTCAGAGGCGTCTTACCTGGGCTAAGGAGAAGAAGAACTGGACTGTTGCCCAGTGGTCCAAAGTCCTCTTTTCAGATGAGAGCAAGTTTTGTATTTCATTTGGAAACCAAGGTCCTAGAGTCTGGAGGAAGGGTGGAGAAGCTCATAGCCCAAGTTGCTTGAAGTCCAGTGTTAAGTTTCCACAGTCTGTGATGATTTGGGGTGCAATGTCATCTGCTGGTGTTGGTCCATTGTGTTTTTTGAAAACCAACGTCACTGCACCCGTTTACCAAGAAATTTTGGAGCACTTCATGCTTCCTTCTGCTGACCAGCTTTTTAAAGATGCTGATTTCATTTTCCAGCAGGATTTGGCACCTGCCCACACTGCCAAAAGCACCAAAAGTTGGTTAAATGACCATGGTGTTGGTGTGCTTGACTGGCCAGCAAACTCACCAGACCTGAACCCCATAGAGAATCTATGGGGTATTGTCAAGAGGAAAATGAGAAACAAGAGACCAAAAAATGCAGATGAGCTGAAGGCCACTGTCAAAGAAACCTGGGCTTCCATACCACTTCAGCAGTGCCACAAACTGATCACCTCCATGCCACGCCGAATTGAGGCAGTAATTAAAGCAAAAGGAGCCCCTACCAAGTACTGAGTACATATACAGTAAATGAACATACTTTCCAGAAGGCCAACAATTCACTAAAAATGTTTTTTTTTTATTTTTTTTTTTTTTATTGGTCTTATGAAGTATTCTAATTTGTTGAGATTGGTGGGTTTTTGTTAAATGTGAGCCAAAATCATCACAATTAAAAGAACCAAAGACTTAAACTACTTCAGTCTGTGTGTATTGAATTTATTTAATACACGAGTTTAACAATTTGAGTTGAATTACTGAAATAAATGAACTTTTCCACGACATTCTAATTGATTGAGATGCACCTGTATACATATATATATATATATATTTCTCTGCAAAAAAAAAAAAAAAAAAATATATATATATATATATATATATATATATATATATATAATTTTTTTTTTGCAGAGAAATATATATATGTAGCTGCCAGAAGAAAGAAACAAGTACAGTATTTGGCGCAACATGAGGGTGAGTAAATGTTGTCAAAATGTATATTTTTGGGTGGACTATTTCATTAAAAGCATTTTTCTGACACACAAGTCATTCACGAGAGACAAGAGCAAAGTCTTACAAGAAGGTTACAACAGCACGGTATCATGGCAAGGTGTATGGCAAAGCTCAGCTGTCAGTCATCTCTTCGGCCCATAACTCTGTGTGTCAGAGGAATGCATAAGTACCCATGCCGCCAACCTGCATGCTGCTCAGTGTGGAAATGTAGGCCACACTGCAAATATTTGGCTTGGATTGAGAAATTGAATTATACTGGCACGGAAAGCCAAGAAATAAAAAAGAGCAACCTTGGGAACCATTATACAAAGTGAATGGAGGCTTCAAACCGAGTGCTTCTGGTTTTCATTTGGACAGGAAAAAATCCCTCAGTCGCAAAACCAATCTGCCTAAATAAACGCTTCCCCAAATCTATCTTTGCCTTGGGAGTAAGCTGTTGGGTCCGGAGTGCCTCAGGTAGTTCATTCGGGTTCTTTACTCCAGACGTCTATAGATTTCATCTACATTTTGCTCCGTTTTTTTGCCAGTGGCCCATGTATGGTTACGGTAAGAACTGCAGACTGAACCAGCATGTAGTTATGCTTTTGTGATGGTCTGATACAGGTGACAAAACATAAAAGCTGTAAGAAAGGAAAAGCAATTAAGTTACAGTAAACCAGCTCTCAAAACTAGGAGCAAATTGGGAGTAAAGCGAGGAATAATGTCTTGCGCTGGTTGCTTTAGCATCTCCTTTGGGTCGTTTGGCTCTGGAAATGTTTCCTGCAATGAACATAACAGATAACGTTTCTGCAGAGTTGCTGTAACATATCGCACACTGGATCTGCAAATGCACGTGTGTGGTACCTTGTTTCTGTGATATTTTTTGCCCTGAACTCAGTAGAGTGCTGCAGTGTTGACGTATTTTTGTAGGCCAACCCGGAAATTCGCTTCACCCTGGTTCCTTCAACAAAAACCCAATGGGATTTTTGTTCATTAGCTTTTGGATTACTGCAGAAAATAAGCTCTGTGACCAAACCAAACTTTATGATTCTTACATGTTTTGTTCATCATTATGGTCTTTGCATATGAGGCCTACATGCATTCAACAAAATTAATAAGCTAAATGTAGGCTAAAAACGAACTAACCCATTCTGCATAACTTACGACAACTCTTTAAGTATTTTCAGTCAATAGCATGTAAGAGTGTGATTTTGAACACAACAAGGGTGTAAAAGCGACAGTGAGCAGATGAGTTTACCTGATTGACGTGATGTTGTTTAATGCCCTCAACAACCTCTGGTAGTCCCATTCAGCTACTTTTTAGCAACCACCTTTTTCAAGACCATTAAAAGCTTTAAAAAATCCTCAAGGGTGTATTACTGATTTATTTTATGTCATAGAATAAAACATAAAAATATCCTGAGGATACAGACCTTATTTCAGCCATTTAACTATAAACCATTGCGTTCAGAACGATTGAACCAGAAGTGCTAAAAATACATATCTTTTTGCGATTTTTCAGATTGAATAAAGCCTATCCTTTTGCTTTGTGCAATTGCATAATTTAAATACACCAACTTGCAAACTCATCGCCTTCAAATTATGTGTTAAGAAATGCGAAAAGTGTTTTATTCTATACTGAGCAAACTCTTGTATTTAGGCATTCCTGTTCTAACAGTAGAGCATGGTTTGATTGGGTTCAGTTCCAAGGGAATGCATGAATGATACAAAATGTATATTGCTAAAGTATTTGATGTTGTACGATAAAATGTGAAAATATCTTGAGCTTATGCTCCCCACAGACCTTATTTCAGACATTTAAAACCCATTGACTTTGGGATGATTAAACCAAAAAGTGCTAAAGTGCAAACTCGTTTCTGGGATTTGGCCTACAAAAATACGTCATTCCTGCAGCGCTCTATTCGGCCACAAAATAACGACCTCGCCGGAATCCGTAGCAATGCACGACTTACATTCTCCATGCCCAAAGCGAAATAAAACCACATTGAGACAAAAATGCCAACACTTCTAGTAATTGACAGGCATTCCAACATGGCCGGCTGCATAGAAGCGCATGGCCTTGGAGCTTGCTTTGTTTGCTCACAGCTGAGGCACAGAAGAAAGGGAGGACCATCAGGAAAGGGCCAGCTTTGACAATTCCACACAAAGGCAGCACTGTTGTCTAACAGTGTCCAGTCTGTTTCAGTGAAGTTTGCACTGTTCCACAGGCACATTTCATGGAACAGTAAGCAAGCAAGGCCAGAAACAGGCCTATTGAGTAGGGTGATACCACTCCTAACAGGGCCAAACCAGAGCCTGGTTCTCCTCCCTTTGAAAAGGTCAGAGGCCTCTAATTGCCCAACAGTCTTACTGTGTTGTGCAGGTGTTCATCCACAAAGTCACATCAGGACTGGGCTGGGAGAGGGTACTGGACTGTGGGAAGAGAATGATCTGGGCTGCTTTTGAAGGACAACGCTGAGTGTTACAAAAGATCTCAGCTGTTCATGGTGTCTTTTATTGCTCAGGGGTTGATCTTTAATAGCTCAGGAGATGTTATAAAGTTCTCATTTATGTTTAGTTTCAACTGTCTCAGATGTTTCCTCTTTAGATTCCTCTTTTAAAAAAAAGGACAATACACTGTGGAAAAAAATTATTTTTGAAGTTGTAAATAAAAAGATTGTTTTGTGTTTAATTAAATGTGTTACTTGGCATTTCTTTGTAATTATTTATAAAATTTACTAGCAGTTTCTAAATGATAATTGTTTCAAAGTAAATCCTACACCATTTTTTTCAGTAGAAAGACAGAAAGATACAGAAAAATACATTTAAGGATGCATTAATTTTACATTATTCTGTGAAATCTGTTATTTCAACAGGAATCTGGAATTTTGCATGAGGGCAAAGGTTTCCCCACACAGATTTCGCAACGGATTCAAATTCATCACAAATTTGCACAGAACAGCTTAGTTTGAAAGTGACTCCTGTGTGAGCTGTGCTTTATGCATTGCTACACTAATAGACAATGGACTGTTTTTGCCCACAAAATAAAGGATTTTAATGTGTTAAATATAGTCTTTGAACACCGACTGAAATGTTCAACTAAGCTGTCTCTTTAAATTCATTGCTGTCTCTGCAACGTAATTGACATCTCATTTGTTTTTTGTTTTTTCCCCCTGTATAGGTATATTGACCCAATGAAGGCAAAATGCAGTAACTACACATTCAGTCAAAACTGAGCAGAATCTGGGCTGATAAGAGAATAGCGCACTGAATGCAGCAAGCAGACAACATACAGCATCCTAAAATTC
Source organism: Spinibarbus caldwelli (assembly GCA_039654775.1). NCBI lineage: Eukaryota > Metazoa > Chordata > Actinopteri > Cypriniformes > Cyprinidae > Spinibarbus > Spinibarbus caldwelli. The sequence goes on along the minus strand of CM077241.1, from coordinate 27,302,577 downwards.
AAAACCATAGTTTTCTGTGAATGCACGCACACCAATGTCCAGCTACGACTTCAGCAGCTGCTTGCAATTCTTTCATGCAACTGATCGCCACTTGCATAGTTTTTCATTAGATTCAACCTGAAACAAAACCTTCCTAAAAGCATAAGCTGGAAGATACATATATAGCATAGGTACATATATATTGTATAGGTAGCTTGAATAGTTTTTCACAGCTTGAATAAAGCCTACGTTACATATAGAGAAATTGCTTAATGAACGTTACCATTTTGATTTGCACATCTGCACAGTTTTTTAATGCACCAACTTGTAAACTCGCTGCCTTCACTTTGTTTATAATTGAGTAAGTGTGAAAACCTTCATATACTATTATTTAAAAGGTGCAAAAACAGTGCTAACAGCGCCAATGCAATGGTTTTGATTCCCAAGGAATGTATGCACTGATAAAGAAAAAATATGTATATATACCTTGAATGCAATGAAAGTCGCTTTGGATAAAAGTGTCTGCCTATGCATACATGTAAATGTATAGTGATTAGAGCTACTGATTCAGACTGCCACTTAGTGGGCGTTAAAAGTAGTACCTCACACTTCTCTATTGTTAACATGATGAAAAATTGATCAATGAAATATATGCCCCACACCCCAGATTTATCAAAGGCTGTCAGCTGGTGGAGGAAGATTGCTGAGGTTACTCATAATTCAGGTAAGCTTCACAATTCATTATATATAATACCATTATTTTAAGAAAAGACTTCGCCAGTCTGCAAAAAATACATGTATTTACCCCAATGTTATATACCCCAATGTTTTTTTCCTTGTACACCATTTCTGTCTCTGATAGGTCTAGAAAGTGATGACGTCGTCACTGGCCACCCATCGCTATAGCTGTGTGTAGTTTTGGAAATGACTGGCAAAAGGAAACAAGCGGACAGGACCAGAGTTCCCCACATCAGTCACTCTGCCTCTGATAGGTGGTTTCCAGTTTCATAATGACAGACTGAGAGACTTGTATTAAAAGTCTCCCATGCCTCTTCCACTCTTTGACTGACGTCAGACTTAAAAATACATGCATGACAGCATTTCATTGGGAGACTCTGTCCTCATAATGTACATTTCCAATGAGTGGCTAAACTGAGGAGTAAGGGCTGCCCAAGGGAAAATTATTGGTGAGATTTTCATTGCTCAGGAAACTTAATGGAGTTCTCAATTATGTCTCATTTAAGTCTCAATGATGTCTCAGCTGTTTCTCCTAAGAAATAAAAATAGAAGCAAATTAATTACATACTATGAAAGCCCATTTCTGCCACATAAGGAAAAGAATCATGCTGTGGTACATCATAATAATGAGGTAAATCATAGAAATTATGACATAAAATGTCAAACTCTTGAGATTGGAATTTCATAATGTCAGTTTGGACCTAAGTATGTCATAATTATTACTTTGTCATAATTTTAACTTTTTATCTCATAATTATGACTTAGTATGTCATAATATTGACTATGACTTAATTGTGACATAAAACGTCAACATTATGACATAAAAAGTAGAAAGACGTTAGAAACAGCCACAATATGGGATAAAAAGTTTGTCAATTTTGACTTTGTATCGTAATTATGCGTACCATAATTTTGACTTTTTATTTCATAATTATTTTTAAAAGACTTAATCTCCATGTAATGCATATAGGAACCATAATTGAGATATTTAAGAAATCTCATTTGTTATTTTTCTTTTTCTTAAGGCCATGCACTTTTTCTCAGTTCATCATTTACCTATTTGCACAGATTAGAAAATACAGTTGGCACATTCAGTACAATTTTCAGGAGTAACACAATGAAATCTGTGAGATGACAATTTTTTTAAACAAAAATAAGCCTAGGAAGAATTTTTTTTAACTGAATATATCCTGTATCCCATAACTTCGGAGCCTCAGGGAACAGATCTCTACCTCAGAATTTAATTTAGCCCAAGCCGCAAAACAAAACCAACACAGGCGATTATATACACAGGTATATATTTAGCTCTGTTTGAACAGATCTGCTCCATTCCTGCCGGTTTCTCAAGAAGTGTCCTGGAGGAAAGTAACACGAAATCAGTTTGGCTCGACACGCCATCATAACAAACACAACCTTGTTTCTGGAAGTTTGCAAACAGGCTGGGCCCTTGGTTTTCTCTTCACTGGCAGCCCGAGTCGCAGTGACCTTATGGCAGCACCTGTTGCACAGTGCGCTACCTTAAATGAAATGCCATGATCTTTAATGGCCCCTGACCTTTTGTAGCTAACATAAACTCATTATGCACCCCGAGCCTGAGGGAGGTCGCTTCGGAGGCTCAGAGAAAGGGAACGCATCACCTAATCAGCACTCGCCGCTCTCGATTTGGAGCATGTAATTGGGTGCCGTCCTCCAACAAAAACCACCCCTCATTATCTCACACTTTCAAACGGGTCCCGCTGCGAGGTGGGCTTGGAGACGGGCCCGTCAGGGGTCTCGCATCCCATCCGAAGGAAATCCCAACTCGCACAAAGGCAGCCTTTGTCTACCATCACTTAGCAGCAATTACAGCCCGTCAAAATAGTTTTTTTCTGGGACGCATCGACGTGTTAATGGGCACAGGGTTGGGTGTGAGGAGCAACCGGGTCCGTACACAGGGAACGGGGGTCAGAGGTTAATAGAGGCCCTATGATGAGCTTTCGACAAGCTTTCCTTGCAGAAGGATGCAGAGAACAATGGCGAGATAATGTGATACAATTAGGCGGACAGCTACTCGCTCCGATTTGATCCCAGATCAAAGCCGACACCGAGTCGGGACGTGCCTGTCCGATCGGGTGTAGCGAACATCTAACAGCAGGGAGTCATTTGAACAGACCATACAGTTTACGTCAATCTGATGTCAAGCATTTTGACAGCATTTCATTTGGAGACTTCGTCCTCATAATACGTTTCCATTCAGTGGCTGAACTGAGGAGAAAGGGATGTCCAGGGGGAAATATTGTTGGCGATGTTTTCTTTTTCAACTTGACTTCAATTCTTTAAATTGAATTTTCAATTAAGTCTCATTTAAGTCTCAACCTTGTCTCAGATGTTTCTCCTAAGAAATAAACATAGGAAAAAAATAATGCTGTGGTAAATCATAATCATGAAATAAAAAAATCTAAATTATGAGATAAAAAGTCTAAATTTTGTCATATTTAATACTTTTTGTAATAATTTTGACTTTACTTCAGAATTATGAATTAATATGCCAGAATTATGCCACAACTTATTTTATGACTTAATATGTCATAATTGTCTTCATCTCAGAATTGTGACTTGTCATAATTGTGATTTTTTTTTTTTGGTCATAATTGTCTTTTATCTCATAAACGTCTTTTTATCTCATAACATTGGCTTTTTATCTCAGAATTGTGAGTTAGTATCTCATAATTTTGACTTGTCACGATTGTGATTTTTTTTGGTCATAATTGTCTTTTATCTCATAAACGTCTTTTTATCTCATAATATTGGCTTTTTATCTCAGAATTATGACTTAGTATGTAATAATTTCAACTTATTTAATGTAGTATGTCATAATTATGTCCTTTTATGAGGGGCCGTATAGGCTATAATTATTGAAAAGCCTCATACAAACACTAGTGAAACAAAAAACATTGATAAACCTTAGTGAAATTCATTAATATGCATTACTGAAAAATTTCTTACATACACTAGTGAAAACATTGATCTAACTTAGTGAAATTCATTCATTCACATTACTGAAAAATCTCTTACATACACTAGTGAAAACATTGATCAACTTTAGTGAAATTCATTTATATGCATAACTGAAAAACCTCTTACAAACTAGTGTTTGTATGAAGCTTTTCAATAATTATGGCCTATACGGCCCCTCATATCCTTTTGTCGCATTATTATGAATTTTATTTCAAAATTATGACTTAGTATGCCATAGTTTCGACTTATTTTAGGACTGAGTATGTCATAATTATGACTTTTTATGTTATAATTATCTTTTTATCTCATAATTTTGACAATTTTTCAGAATTAAGACTTAGTATGTCATAATTGGGATATTTTTTTCATAGTTGTCATAATTTTGACTTTTTATCTCAGAACTGACTTAGTATGTCATAGTTGTCTTATCTAATAATTTAGATTTTTTTATCTCAGAAATAAGACTTAGTATGCTATTATTATGACTTTTAATGTCATAATTGTCTTTTTATTTCAGAATTGTGACTTACAGTAGTCAACATTTGAAGTGGATCAAAACCTTTCATCAAAGTTGTCCTAAAACTAAAACAATACCTGTTCTTGTCTCAGGACAACTTTGATGAACTTTTTTGATCCACTTCAAAATACTGTAGTATATCATAATTTGAACTTATTCCTATTATGACTTATGTCATAATTGTTATACTTTTTGTTGAAATCTTTGACATTTTATCCCATAATTATGACTTAGTATGTGCTAATTTTCACTTTTGATAATTATGACATTTTGTGTCATAATTATGACATTTCCCAAAGCATTTTTTCATTTAACAGCAGGGAGTCATTTGAAGAGACCTCAAGGCAATACACGCTCCGGCACAGTTGTGCGAGTTCACATGTGGAGGAAGCGAATTACGCCAGAGTGAAATAAAAAACATTCATCGAAAGTCTAGAAAATGCATTTAAGCTGCCCGATTTAGGATGCACCTGAAACACAGCTCACAACAATGTTCCCTTCATGGTTGTGGCTCGTATTTCAAAGCTGTGAAATTCAGCGTGAAGATTAATGTGGGACTATATCCTCTATTGATATAAGCTCTACCACATTAAGGAAAAACCTGGAACCTCTCAGAGATGAAAAGATTTCTGGCTGATGTTTACAGCCCGACTGGATGCGGTTTTCACATGCAAAATGAACGCTTTATCAGATCTTTGAATAACGCAGCCCACTAATCACGCTGAGATTAAATCACTTCTGGTCCAAGTGTGGAGGTAAGTCACGGTTCATAGGAAACAACCGTTTTGTTGTTGTTTCTGTTGCACGGGTGGGCGTACTAACCTTTGTGATTCATCATCAAGGCAATGTGTATGTCCTACTCAAACTCTGAGCAAATAGGAAAACATGGATCATACGGACCATAAATACAGGCTTGGAAGAAGTTATGACTTTCTCTATAGCTGTATTTACATGTGCCCAAATAATCTGATTGATGGCTCAATCGGACTGAAAAGCCTTTGTGTAAGTACCTCAAATGATCTGATTGAGCTGATCTGAATGGATTTACAATCGGATTGAAAGCGACCTGAAAAATTATGACTATTTTCTGAATTGGATTCAAAAATACAGTGCTTACATGTGCAGCACCATGATGTGTGTTTACATATGTTTTATGTCATGCAAACATGCATATGTTTATTAGGGTCTCATGTCTTACAAACTGGTAGTAATGTGAGAAACCATGATTTTTAAAAATTTGAGTGAATTGAACGAGTTGCTTTGCAAAATCATTCACTGTTTTGAAGCTCTCGAAATGCCACACTTTGGTAACGCCTGCTGGCCAGAATGGTGTAAATGCAAAGAAACCATGCATAAAAACAGCTTTACAAACCAATTGCAAATGTTTTGAAAGTGTAATCTATTGAATGCATTTAACAAATCATCTAATAACATTAAATATGAAGTGTCTGTATAATATATCCTGCAAGGATCAAATTGTAGAGCTTGTTTTGTTTGTTTTATGGAAAACTTGATCAACTCTTCCACTTCATTATACAAAATCATCGAAATAAGTATATACAAATGTATAAAACTTGATCCAATATCAGGTAAAAACACTGGCTCATGGATTCACAGAGATCCTAGCGGCAAACCATTGAAATTTCAAATGACATTTGACAAAAAGAAGCCTCGTTTACTGAAATCAAATGACTCTGGAAGTTTTGTATGTGCTACAAATGACTATTTTGAAATGATTGATTTCAAAGTTTCATGAAACAGTGTTTCAATAGCGCCCTTCACTATGAATTTATCAGTGGATGAGACTGAATGTTTACTAAATATCTGATTAAAAAACATATATATATATATATATATCTGTTTTCTTTTTAGATTGGTCATCAAGGCCACAGCAATTATGTGACTTTGGTGACATTATTGCAGCAGCTTTCACCAGTTCTGAACATGGTGAGGTTTGCTTGGAATGCATGTAAACAAATATTCATATATATTTACGAATATATAACAGAACTTTCAGAATCTGACATCAGATTGGATTCATTCCGAATGACGAAATGTGACACATTACCATACTTTCTATTTACATCCTCAGGATAAATTCGTGTTGCAACAGCCATATCAGATTTGTTTAATCTGCGCTGACTGCGAGTGGAGATCAAGAGAAGCGACGATTCCCCTTAAAAGCAAACCTTCATTAGGCCGAAAACGAGGAGCGGCGGAAGTTACAGGCAGGGTCGCCGAGGTTAATGCCGATTCGAGCGTCCTGACAGCACATCTCCTGTGATTGAACAAGGTCATGCGTTTGCTTTCACTGGACCTAATGAGCTCGAACAGATTTTGACTTTCTCTTCCCCTCTCTGCCAATCACAGGTCGCCCCTTTTCCTCGGAGATGACATTCCCGCTTGTTTTTCGTGGTGCATCACAGTGGGTGGGTTCAACTCTCCAGCTCTGAAGTCATGCAAGGAAGAGGTGGAGGAGATGGGCATAGATGCGACACGGGGCGCTTTTATGACATCTTGCATCTGCATGCTTGTTTCCCTATTTAGTTTTATACTAAACAATGTTGTTATAGGATTTTCTAACTTTGAAAGGAAGACAAATGCAGGGCAGACGAAGAAAAAGAAGGAGTTTGTTCTCCTCGAGCCGTGCCAACACACCTGCTACTATTCACTTCAGAGGAAATGGACACTCAGTGGATGAGAGGCTGCTGGCCAGGGGACAAAAACCACCGCAGCTCCAAATTAGAAACAGGAAGAAATGTGGGTAAAGCTCCGATTAAAACCGTCTTCCCCACATGGACTCAATATACTCGAGCCCAGCTCCCTCTCTGGAAACCCAAAACCCCACAGCACAATTTTATATCACAGTCAACAAACACGCTGTGTTCGAACGCCGATGGCATTGGCTCTCGCTGAGACGCTCAACGATGTTTACAAACTCTGCAAATACTCTGCACTCTTATAGAGCGCTTCAGTCGAGCTATATGATTAATGCTCTCCTGTGCCATGCGCAGCCTTTTCACTCCGATCTAAATATTTAGGGAAATGTTAGTAAAACTGTCTCGGAGAATGTTGCACAACTGTTTTACTGAAAGAGTTATGGGATGTCCTGGTACGTTCTGTTACGCTCGGCTAGAAAGGGTACTGACATGTCCTGCCTATAAATGATGACTAAAAGGAGGCATTTTCAGGTTTTTGTTTAGTCAGGCCTTATCTCATGCCATCTGTGAAGAAGCCCTTAAGGGGTGGGTAGGGTAAAAAGATGTTCCCTGCCTTTAATTTTTAAAAGTTGAAAATGAACCAGATCTCAATTCAGAGCATTTATCAAATGATTATGCTGTCACTAATCTAGAATTTTCACCTGAAGATCAAATTTTGTGACATTTTATCTGAACATATATGTTTGCGTATTTAATGATTTATTTATTTATTCATGAATTTATTTATTTATTTATTTATTCATGAATTTATTTATTTATTTATCCATCCGTCCATTCTCCAAAGTCTATCCCACTATTTATTTAACTGACCTGAAATAAATTAAACATTTAAAATATTTATAAAAAATTTTGAAAAAAAAAAAATTAAATTTTTACATCTCCCTAAAATTACAATGAAAATGGAAAAAAATACAAATTAAATCTGATTCAAAATATTAAAAAAGTGAAAGAAAAACAATATATACTGGTTAATGGAATTATCTAATGTAATTCATTATTCAATTTTTCTCAGTTTGTGTCATTATTCAATCATTCAATGAATTGTCAAAATGCATAAATTTACTTAATTGCTTTAGTTAAAAAAAAAATGTTAGATATGTTTTACATATTATGCAAAAATGAGTTTGAGGGAAGAGGGATATGTTTATTCTGTGGAGCTTGTTTCTGCCCAATTTCATGATTTTGAGACATAAGAACTAAATTAGCAAATGTTCCCATTTTTTCCCCTGAATAATGTTTTAGATGATGTATTATCATGTTGTGCTAATCATCTCTAATTTTGTTGTAGTTTAACAGTAAATGCACATGGCATCTTCCCCCATCTTGCTCTACATGTGGTGCACATTTACAGAATTCATGGTCTCTTTCTTCCTTTAAAAACCTGCCTTTGACAAACATGTAGATTTCAAAACAGCCAAACACAAGATGGCTCAAGAAGAGCTTGAGAATGTGTTTTAAGCCAGAGAGGGACAGAAAAAAAGAGAAAGTTAGCGCTTGGCCCTAACCAAACATTCCCGTCCCGTACTCTCACACATCTGTACGGATATGTGATCTTTCAACCGTTTTGTCGAATAGATTCTGGTATTCGTAATGCCCTGCACTAACTTTCCCACAGCAGACTATTAGTGCTACACTGCTGTCAACAGGCGGCCAGTGGGGACAAATGGGGCGGAACCGAATGAAAGAGGAAACACGAAAAAAGCGATGCACCGAAAGCATGAATTAGGGGGGGGGAAATGAATGCTGAAATATGCCCATTGCCCTTTTGCTTTCACCTCCGACCTTTGACCTCCTGATACTTTCCTCCTCTTTGCCTGACGACCACTCTCTCCGGCATTTCCTGCCCTCCTTGTGAACATAGAGGTGTCGACTTGGAGACGTTGAGCCTTAGCGGCATGCGTTGGAATGAATTATGCTGTCTTTATCAGGAAGGTATGCCAAGAAGAACCAAGTGCTAGAAAGAACCTTAAAAATAAAGGTTCCAAAATGGAGTTTTTTTTTTGCAGTGATTCATAGAAGAACCATATTTGGTTCCTCATAGAACCTTTCAGTGAACAGTTCTTAAAAGAACCACTTTTTCTTATAACATCTGAATAATCAGAAGAACCTTTTTCCACTATAAAGAACCTTGAATGTTAAAGGCTCTTTTTGGAATCATCAATGCCAATAAAGAACCTTTATTTTTAAGAGTGACTTTTGAAACAAAAAAGCATGAAAAGAGTACAAGCATGAAATGTTACACACAAAACGAGCTTTACTCTTGGTAATAAATCAGTTCCCCTTTCAGTCGGTCACTCCGAGTCACGTCGGATGACCGATGAAATTGGGATCTCGCCAGAGAGACCAATCCACTTCAAGTGTAACTAAACAAGCCAATGGACATTGGCATGAGATTATTGTATCCAGCTGCCGCTGATCACAGCGTGAGTATAAGAGGCAGCAGATGCACTGCATTAATTCATGCTTTCACTGAGGAGCCGAGCTCCTCGACCCAACAGCAGCGGTGGTCATGGTCTTGCGGCTTCAAAAAAGATTGTGCAGACAGCCACACCAGGAGTGTGCGGTGGCCAGCTCCCTGCGTGCATCAATAAAAGAGCGGTTTCCTCAATCTCTGGGTCTCAAGAGGAGGAGAGTGGTGAACCGTGCATCACGGGATCGCTTCCTTCCTCCTCTCTCGCCAGCAGGCAGCGGGTAGTTGCCCAAGAGCACCCCTCCTGCCTGTTCGTGGAACCAGGTAAGGGCGGAAGCACTCGAGTCCCCGCTTCAAGTCGTCACATGCCGGGCTGTCACAAGCCTCAAGCCGGGTTCCTGTGTTTCCTCCCACACGAGGAGGAATCAGGTGAGTGTTACACTGCACACCCAGACCCCGCCCCCTGCCGTCACAGGCCCCGGGCCGGGTCCCTGTGTTCCACCTCGCTGCCCCACCACGGGTACTTCAGTGGGCCCGTTGATCCCGCTGGCACGGTCTCTCGGAGCCTGGCTAGTGCTCCCCAGTCCGTCTCGGTGGCTCCTGCGGACCATCAGACTCAGCTACGTGATTCAGTTCGCCCGGCGTCCCCCCAAGTTCAGGGGCATCCGGTTCACTTCAGTCAAGGCCATCGATGCCCCTGTCTTGCTTGTGGAAATCGTAGTCCTGTTGGCGAAGGATGCGATAGAACCGGTTTCTCCAACCGAAATGAGGTCAGGGTTTTACAGCCCTTACTTCATTGTCCCCAAGAAAATCGGCGGGTTACGACCGATCTTGGATCTGCGAGATTTGAACCGTGCACTTCACAAGATGCTGTTCAAGATGTTGACACAGAAACGCATTTTTGGGTGCGTCCGTCCTCTAGATTGGTTTGCAGCGATCTGACCTGAAGGATGCGTACTTTCATGTCTCGATCCTCCCGCGACACAGGCCATTCCTGCGATTCACATTCGAGGGTCGGGCATATCAGTACAAGGTCCTGCCTTTCGGGCTGTCCCTTTCGCCTCGCGTCTTCACCAAAGTCGCGGAGGCGGCCCTTGTCCCCCTGAGACAATGGGGTGTGCGCATCCTCAACTACCTCGACGACTGGCTCATAATTGCACAGACTCGAGAGCAGTTGTGCGCACACAGGGACCTGGTGCTCAGGCACCTCAGCCAGTTGGGTCTTTGGGTCAACTGGGAAAAGAGCAAACTCGTGCCAACGCAGAGGATCTCTTTTCTCGGCATGGAGTTGGATTCGGTCAACAGACAGCACGCCTCACCCAGGAACGTGCTCAGTCAGTGCTGAACTGCCTCAAGACTTTATCAGGAAGAACGGCGGTCCCACTGAAACTCTTTCAGAGGCTCCTGGGGCATATGGCTGCAGCTGCAGCGATAGTTCCGCTCAGTCTGCTCCATATGAGACTGCTTCAGCACTGGCTCCATGGCCGAATCCCGAGGTGGGTGTGGAAACGCGGTACTCACCGGGTTCAGATTACACTGGCCTGCCGCAAGACCCTCAGCCTGTGGACAGATCCCTCATTCCTTCAGGCAGAAGTGCCCCTGGAGCAGGTATCCAGGCATGCTGTGATATTCATGGATGCTTTGGCCACTGGCTGGGGAGCCACGTACAACGGGCACGCAGTATCAGGGGTATGGACGGGTCCCCAACTGCATTAGCATATCAATTGCCTCAAGTTGCTGGCGGTACACCTTGCCTTGAGCCGCCTCAGAGGGCGCCTTCTGGGCAGGAACATTCTGGTCTGCATGGACAACACTGCGAACCGTTGCGTATATCAACCGGCAAGGCAGTTTACGCTCCCGTTGCATGTCGCAACTCGCCTGCCACCTCCTCCTCTGGAGTCAGAAGCATCTGAGGTCCCTTCGTGCCATCCACATCCCAGGAGTGTTCAATCAGGCGGCCGACGAGCTGTCTCGAGCGGCACTTCCTGGGGAGTGGAGACTCCATCCCCAGGCGGTCCAGCTGATTTGGAGTCGGTTTGGAGTTGCTCAGGTAGACCTGTTTGCATCTCCGGAAACCACCCACTGCCAGTGGTTCTACTCCCTATCCGAGGCAACGCTCGGCACGGATGCACTGGCACACAGCTGGCCCCAGGGCCTGCGCAAATATGCGTTCCCCCCAGTGAGCCTGCTAGCACAGACACTGTGCAAGATCAGGGAGGACGAGGAGCAGGTCCTGTTACTGGCTCCATATTGGCCCAACAGGACCTGGTTCCCGGAACTCATGCTCCTCGCAACAGCCCCTCCCTGCCCGATTCCTCTGAGCAAGGATCTGCTTTCTCAGAGACGGGGCACCCTCTGGCACCCGCGTCCAGACTTGTGGAAACTCCATGTGTGTTTGTCGAATGGTGTTCCTCTCACCATGAGGACCCCCGGAGATGTTCGGTCAGAGCTGTGCTTTCCTTTTTGCAACAAGGGTTGGAGTGTAGGCTGTCCCCCTCCACCCTTAAGGTGTACGTTGCTGCTATTTCCGCCCACCACGACCCCATAGAGGGGAGGTCAGTGGGGAAGCACGATCTGGTCGTCAGGTTTCTTAGGGGGGCCAGGAGGTTAAATCCTCCTAGGCCTCCCTCCCTACCCTAATGGGATTTGGCATTGGTGCTAAGAGCCCTACAAACTGCCCCCTTTGAGCTGTTGCAGTCAGTCAAGTTGAAGTTTCTCTCTATGAAAACCCTACTCCTGACTGCGTTGGCCTCGATCAAGAGGGTGGGGGACCTGCAGGCATTTTTGGTCGACGAGTCGTGCCTTGAGTTTGAGCCGGCTGACTCCAGTGCAACACTGAGGCCCCGGCCCGGCTATTGCCCAAAGTTCCTACCACTCCCTTCAGGGACCAGGTAGTGAACCTGCAAATGCTGCCCCTGGAGGAGGCAGACCAAGCCCTAGCTTTGCTCTGTCCTGTATGCGCACTGCTACAGTACGTGGATAGAACTCAGAGCTTCAGGACCTCAGAACAGCTCTTTGTCTGTTACGGAGGACAGCAGAAGGGGAAGGCTGTCTCCAAGCAGAGGATGGCCCACTGGATAGTGGATGCCATCACCTTGGCCTACGAAGCTCAAGGTGTGCCCTGCCCGCTCAGGTTGCGTGCTCACTCCATTAGGGGTGTCGCATCGTCCTGGGCGCTGGCTCGTGGTGCCTCGCTAGCAGACATCTGTAGAGCTGCGGGTTGGGCAACTCCCAACACGTTCGCTAGGTCCGGTACGTGTCGAACCGGTTTCCTCCTGTGTTTTCACCTGAAACGGGTAGTGGCACTGAGAGGCCCGGCTCAGAGTCGGCTTGCGGCGTTCTTACGCCGAATTCTCCAGAGAGTTCCTTAGCCAGGCAAACCCTGTCGAGTCCTCCAGCACTCCGGCGTCCGGACGTGGCGGAACGTCCGGCGCCAGGCCTTTCAGCCAATGAATTCTTGAAATCTGGTGTGAGGCTAGTGCCCATATGAGAGACCCTGCTGGGATCCCATATGTGTATTCCACGGTATGCTTATTAGAGCCGTGTTTCCCCTGGCAGACCACATTCTGCCGTCTCTAATGATGCAACCTAAGCCATCTCAGAGACTTCCATGTGCAGTAGGGCCCTACGGGGTTACTTCACATGTCTAAACGTCACTTAACCCCCTCTGGGAGGAGGTGACTCCGCAGTGTGCCTCTTCCAAGTGGAAGGGCACGCTTCCCAGTGTTATCCTAGTCCTACTGTTTGGGTTGCTCAAGGAACAACAGTAGTTGACCTTCTCTGTGTAGAGCCCAGTTCTATCGTCTGCCTTATAGGAAGGATCAGGAGGCCTACACAGGGCACTGGGCACTTCGTCGGTCATCTGACGTGACTCTGAGTGACCGACTGAAAGGGGAACGTATCGGTTACGTATGTAAGCCTCGTGCCCTGAAGGAGGGAACGGAGACGTCACGTCCCGTCGCTGTACCACCGCTGAGCTGCCGGGTCACCGGCTCGGCTCCTCAGCGAAAGCATGAATTAATGCCGTGTACTCACGCTGTGATCAGCGGCAGCTGGATGCAATAATACCAATGTCCATTGGCTCGTTTAGTTACACTCGAAGTGGATTGGTCTCATTGGCGAGATCCCAATTTTGTCGGTCATCCGACGTGACGTCTCCATTCCCTCCTTCAGGGAATGAGGGTTACATACGTAACCAAGACGTTTTTGACTATAATGTGCTAGGATGCAGTCACTAATGGGGTGGGCTGAAGCAGAGCGCTGGCAGTCGTCTCTGCTTTATGATCTTATGGCCAGATGTTTATGTTCCATAGGCTGGAGTGGAAAACTGCCATGACATCAGCCAGAGGACAGCAGGATTCTGGGCCTGCGACAGGAAGTGACTCACAGGAAGTGAGCTGAGGTAAGGCAGGCAGAAGGCAATCCATCTCTTCTGCACACACACACACACACACACACACACACACACACACACACACACACATACGGTTAAGTCTACCTCATCGCAGCCACATGTAATGTAAGGGGCCGTTGCATACAAAAGTTTTAAGAGCTTAAGCTTAGAAAGGACATGGCATGCATTAAAAACTCTGAAATTGCACTCAAACAAATATTTAGGCCTAAATTTAAGACTTATGTACTTGAATTGCATATTGCACTTGGATTACAGTTTCAACATAAACACAAAGACTTAATGTGATGCATATTTGTCAGTCATGCATAAATGAAACGAGTAAGACTTCCATAATAGTAATAGTAGATTTATTAGTAATAATGCTAATAAATGTAACATGATTTAAATACACAATAACCAGGTTTATATATTTATCATCAGTAAATCATAAAATCACATAGATTTTAACTAATTGAGTATTGCTTGTTCCACATCTTGCCATATTTACATATATTTTTTAACTGAATGAATTTAATTGTTTTTACAATGAACAGATTTATGGCGTTCCTGAGCCATTTGAATGCATTTTGAAAATATTGTTTAAATAAAACCAAATAGATACAAATAATTCATAATAAGCTATGCCATGATTTTCTGGAGTGCAGAAATCTTACCTGTTTCATTTATGTTTGTTTGGCAAATATGAATCACATTAAGTTATAAGTTTGTTGATATTGAAACTGTTTAATCCAAATTGATGGAAGTTTTATGCAATTCAAATATGCTATTCAAAGGTCATAAAGGTCAAATGCAAAATTTATATATTTAATGTATGTAAAATTTGTATTACAATTGCATATTTGGAAACATATTTGGAAATTATATCTATCTATCTATCTATCTATCTATCTATCTAATCTATCTATCTATCTATCTATCTATCTATCTATCTAAAATGTATAAAATTTCCCGATATGCAATTTAAATGTATCAGTCTTTTCAAATACATTGTGAACACAAATGTAAGTCCGAATCGATGCAATTAAAATATATAGTCACCCATTACTCTTATTAAGACTGGCAGTGAAGATAGTATTTACCGCTCATGTTACTCAGTCAACTTCCAGATGACGTCCGAACAAGAAGCGTCATGTTAATTGGTTGGTATGGCATGACATTACTCATTCTCTGAAGCGTATGGTAGAGTTGGGCTCAAACTGATCGACACTGACTGGTGCCATGAATCAGGCTGGGCTGGGATGCCTTGTGTCCCTGACCAGCGTTGCCTGGTGCTTCATATGTAGCCTGTTACACTAATGAGAAACGTGTGAGGAGAGAATTAACGCCATACCACCCAGGGTAGCGAACCCTGCCCACCCTCCAAGGTCCTGCAGCTGGTTGCAACCCCATGTTAATCCATTCTAAGCAGCAGGTTCAAAACTAGGCTTTGCCGTTAGGCCACCAACGGCGAGGTGTGTGTGTCCTTACCCGGACTTTTTCAACACAAACTAGCCTGATTAGTCTGACTATACACTGAATGCGTTTACTTTTGAGAAAGAATCAACATAACATTGATACAGTCCTTGAGTGTAACACATTTGCAGAGAAAACTTGGAGCAGATGTATCCAAAAAAAATCTTCAAAAACATTTTTTCAGCAATATAGCATATTGTATATCAGCTGTTCCATATGTACGGTGAAGCCACCGAATCAGCTGGGTTTGTAGCCGAAGGAAAAGTTAATGTGAAAGATCAATGCCATCTGCTGCTGGGATACTAACATCTGTGATGGAATCGGGATTGCAAGTGTACAGCGAACTATAGGATTACTGTAGTAATCTTATAATCCATCAAGCTTTAGCATTTGCAGGTGAACTATTAATGTTCTCAATCATCTGCTGCTTTTTCTCTGGAAAAAGTCATATTCTTACTCTCTGTTTCAGATACAAGGTGCCTGTTGTTTGGCGCACTGCATTCTTCTCTGGCTCAGAGGAATTAAGAATTGCAAGAAATCCAAGAAATGTCCAGGTCACCCTAAAATCAAATGAAATTTGCAGAAAGAAAATGAGCCCTATTTTTTAGGTGCATTAATATTATAATGGTACTGTATTGCAAAATAATCTTGTTTTCATTCATTAAAAAAGGGGGAAAGTATTGTATTATTGAAGCATACTAAATAATAAAATATAATAATAACAATTAAAAAAAAAAAATATATATATATATAACTGATCGTAGATTTTGATGAAGATTTTTTAATGTTTTTTTTTTTTTTTTTAAATCTCCTATTCTCACCAAGGCAACATTTATTTGATCAAAAATACAGTAAAAACAGTAATAATGTGAAATATTTTACAATTTAAAATAATTGTTTTCTATTTGATTATATTTTAAATATAATTATCTTATTATATTTAATTATATATAATGATTATCTTTTTCATATCTTACTCCTCTTGATTTGGCAATGAAATGTGACCTGGACATGTCTTCGTGCAATTCACTTAAACTCATCCATTAGTTGAGCCATCCAAACACGACCTTACCTAAGTGCGTGCATCACCAAAATTCTTGTAAAGATAGAGAACAGATAGACCACCAACCGCGTCTAGTGCTGCGCTACAGCTGCCCTTCAGAAACAAACACCCCAAATATCTCCTTTGACCATCTGTTTACATGCTTGCTCACTAGAGTATTCCAAACTGAAACATCCTCCACGCAAAGCTTTTATGAGAAACATCAAAATGCTTTCATACACCAAGTCACTGTACTGCCATGGTTACCATCAGCCAATAAATGTCAAGAAAAATGACCAAAGTTTACTACAACGAGTCTCCAGGGAACATGAGCGATGTGGTTTACTGTGAGGGGAAAGAGGCCTGTGTCCCAACAACAAATAGTTCAAGGTATGAGTCGTAGTGTGCTGGCGCTGAATCAGAGCAAACAGTGGATCTGACATGAGGCCACGAGAGGGTTCTGACTCGCTCGGTCTGAGGCACCTGTCCTGTGGGTGTATGTACGTGTGTGTCCATGTGTTTGCTTGTGGGTTTGTGTGTTGGTGCGATGCAAAATGACTTGACTCTATTCTGAGTGGATGCCATGGTCATTAGTGTGCACAACAAATGGTGCATGGGTTTGGGACATATAAAAACAATTTTAGTAGCAATTTATTTATGCATTCTAAAGACAAACACATGGTTGTGCATTTGATTGTCCTGCCAGACAGAAAACCCACTCATAAAGAGATTTTTGTTGCATGTTCTGTTTAACTAATTCAGATGAGTTCATGCAACACAAATCTTGAACATTTTGTCAACTTCATTTCTTTGGGTTTAATTTATGTCACTTCTGAGCTTATGAGGGTTTCTGCAGGTCTTAAAAAGTCTTAATTCACTCCTTCCACATGCATGCACCGCAAAAAATGAATGTCTACTCAAGTGTTTTTTGTGTGTGTGTTTACCAATATAAATATTTAAACATCTATAAATCAGGGTTTACTTGAAATGCAAAATTAAGTGAGTTTATGATTAAAACAAGAACAAACTTTGAAGTGTTTCTAATAGTTCCCTTCAATATTGACACATTGTGCCCTTCAATTTATTCCTTACATTTTTTTACTTGTGCTTTTAAAGGTCTTAAAAAGTCTTAAAATTGTTAAAACTGTCACGGTGCACACACACAAGGTAAACAAGGAGACGAGGAGAAACTCAAAATACAGTCTTTAATAAATCCAAAACAGACAGAGCAAGACCAGGCAAGGCTGGGACACACAGGAACACCGGGGAGTAACGAGCAGACCAGACAAAAACTAACAGAACAGGCTGGAACTAAATACACCAGATAAGTAAACACACACACCTGAGTGAAATCATAAACAATCAAACTTGATGAGGACAGGAACAGGAAGGACCAAATAAGGGCATGGAGGGGGAAACACACAAGACATGACAGACTTGACTGTGACAAAAACTTGCAGAAATCTCTATATAAGTAATTTATTTATATTTATTTATTTGTTTTTTTTGTTTGTTTATTTGAGGACTTAATTCACTCAGGTTTCTATAAATATTTTTAAAATATGACACGTTCAAACTAGATTTTTACACTTTTGGAATAAAATGTTGTGGGTGCCAGATTGTTTCAATATAAGTCTATTGGATCTTTCCTCAAACCAATTTCATCATATTGTATGCCAGTATCATACATCCGATTGCGTAGAAAGTTTGTAAACAAACCACACAATTTGTGGAATCATAAATGTCTTTCTTTAATACTCAGGGTTAGGGGTTTATTCATTTCTAACCCTAAGTATGAGCAACAGAAGTGACGCTCGCCTTAGCAAACACCACTAACTATAAAAAATGATTTTCAAGGGTTTCTGAGGGAAAATACAGGTGGCAACAAGATTTTCCAGTGACACTTCTGGTCAGCTTAACCAAAGCAAGAAAAGCCTTGGCTCTGTTCACCCACGGCCTGTAGCAATGAATCCATCTCAAAGATTTTGTGCCGGGTTAACCGGTTGATGTGCAAATAATCTGCTTTTCCAGGAGCCGAAGTGGAAAAAGCACAAACAAACAGAAGACTTCATAAATACAACTGAGTCATTTCCTAACATTTAGCTGGCCTGGCCTTCATATACACACACAGGGCCTCTATTCCGTCCCGTTTTCCAAAAAACCAACCCCCTCCCCACTCACACACACATACACACACAATCAAATCTAATAATGTAATAGAATAATGTGTTCTTTAAAGGGACGTAAGAATTAGACCCATCATTTCTGGGTTTGTCGGTCACTCTGGAAAAGTCATTTCTGTGTGTTTCTTTCCTCTTTCAGCAACATGTGGATGCGTGGCTTTTTGATGTGTTTTGAGCTGCTCCACAGCTGCTCCGTTTCCAAGTGTGCTGGACGTCATCGTACGGACGCTTCACAGAAAGTCGTAGTGAACCTCCTCTCAAATTAGCGTGCCGCTGTGGGATAACAAAGGCCTTCCGATCCGCCGCAGACCCTGTCCGAACTTCAGCGTCCCTCTGGCACGCAGCCAGCAGTCATATTCCAGCTCTGTCGGGTTCCCCTCATCAAAGTTACACGCTGCATAGTTTCCAAACGTCGACCGCCAGAAATCTGGAAATCGGATTCTGATGCTGCATGAATCTGGTCAGAGGAACTACAGATACTTCGGTGTGGTTTGCACTCAGTGAGACAAATTAAATTACTGTTCCTTGCCAAACTGAATCCCTCCCAACCGATGCCCAGACTGATGCTCGCAAAGCCATATGGTTGTATTTCCCGACCTTTTTTGATGCTTTAAAAAGAAAATTGGCAGAACGGACTGTTCTATTCGCTAAGGTGCATCTTTACTCAGTGTCATTGTAAAGTTTAACTGAAACAGTCTGAGTTCATACTGTAATTTTTAAAGGCAGATTTTCTTTTTAGACATCAGTGAGTAGTTAAAAACATTGGAGTATAACTAGTAGTCTCAGCGTTTCTGTAAAATAACTTCATTGCGAATGGCGACCATCTAATGACCAAGATCATTTCTGCTGTACAGTAACTTTTGAACTATGCAATTTAAAATGAAAAATTTTAATTCAAATTTTTACATTTAAATGGTAAAAAAAAAAAAAAAAAAAAATGCAGGCATTATTAAAAATGATATATAAATTGTTGCATGCCTAAAATACATTATTTAGCTATTATTTTAAATATACAGTAACTTTTTAACTTTGTAGCTTTAAAACAATTATGCATGCAACAGTTATTAAAAATAACAGTAACAGTTATTAAAAGTAATATAAATTAGCACGCATGCTATTTTTTACATAAAATAATAATAAATAAATAAAATAAAATATATATTTTAACTTTTTGAAATATATATATATAATGTTGTAGAAATTAAAAGTTTATATTTGTGAAATATTACTTTTAATTGTGTTCATATATGTATATTTAAATGTAAAAAAAATCATATATATCTCTACTGACATTTTTCTGTGAAAGTGAAAATGCAATATTTTAATATAATTTTACTAAATTATATATATATATATATATATAATTTTAGGAAAATATATTAATATTTATTTGAATTTTATATTTGATCTCATATACTAGACAAATAATGGGGACATAATTTTTTTTTTACTTAATAGTAGGATTGGCCCAGCCGAGGTACGTCCATGTGAAACCATAGCATAGTATGCCACTGATGTAGTTGTTTGGCAAATGTAAGGAATGAAATGTTTTATGGCTCTCTGGAGTGACCCTGACCCTGCTCTAGTATTCCCCTGATCTCTTGGGTTGTAAGAAGTCAAAGGGTCAGATCTTGTAGGCTGACAGAACAGGACGGACGAGGGGAAATGCATGTTAAATGAGAAACATGGCAGGGGAGTTGTATTGCCATACAACTCAATTAAAGCTTTATGGACTCTTTAAAGACAAACCATTAAATCTAACACTCCCTGAGAATGTTTCCCTACTCTATGAGCGCTCGGAAAGGAGGAAGTCAGCTTTTACCGTTGCATGAAATGTTATTTTCATTAAAAGCATTCATTCTGGGGTTTTTAAAGGAAAACAGTTCCTTCTGGGGCTGAGTGAATATCTGGTGAATAGAAACCACAAAGGCTGTTGAGTTTTTCCATACCAGCGCTGCGGTTTGGTCTATACAATGACAAACTAACGTAGCAGGAAATAGAAAACTTTTGGGTAAACTTCAGATTTTTAAAGAAATAGCCAAACACACATAATTATGCTAAAATCAAAGCTGCTCAGTCCTCAGTGGGCTCCAGGGTCATTGTGATTTATTATTTAGAAAACACATTTCAATGTTTCTGAATGAATATTTGAGTTTAGATGAGATGTGAATCATGTCTAGAGTACCAGTGCAGTAGTTTCCTAGAACTGCATCACAGAATGACACTTGATCTCTCATAATTACATCTGTGCTTCTGATGTGTTCCAGATTGATCCATCGTTGGACAAACCATCCAATGGGTGTGAATGGTAAATCTATTTAAAACTAAAATAATAACTTTGTGGATATATTTTTGGATTTACTTCACCAAAGTTGACAGAGCCAAAAATTCCACTAATATGACCATGTGTGCTTATAAAACAAAACGTAAAAATACAATTTCTTGTGTTTCTTTTGAGGTTATACAATGCCTTCCCAGAGTTTAGAAACACTCTAAACAAAGTAGTTTTGGACAAAATCAGAATGCATTTTTTGGCATAAATGTATTGAAGTAACTTGCTATTCTAAATGAAAAGCAATAATAAGGATTTCCTATTCGATGACATCATAATGGTAATTTATACAAATCAGCAGCTGCCTGTGATGGCTGATTACTGGATTAAACTCTGCTTAGGTTTCTTTTTTGAAGATTATAAAATCAACACATCTTTATAGCTAGCTGATTGATAGCTGATTTTAATTTAGTCCTCAGCAAACCAAATAAAAACCAATTAAAGATGCTTAAGTATAGATGCATTTTCTGTTTTTAGTTTGTTTTTGTTACACTTTATTTCAATGGTCCACTTTTGACATTCTACTAACTTTGCAGTTACATGTAAACTAACTCTCATTAATTTACAACTACATGTCAACTAACTCTCAGAGCATCAGTAGACTGATAGGTTAGTAGATAAGTTGACGTACTTGCAAAGTTCATAGTCTACTAATACTCTAATAACTAGTAGTTGACATGTAGTTGCAAAGTTATTTATAGTTAGTAGAATGTCTAAAGTGGACTATCAAAATAAAGTGTTACACATTTTTTATTATATAATATTAAAAATTGGTTCATAGATTGTGTCATCCCTTATCAATTAAAAGTAATCACAAAATGATAAATAGTTATACGGCTATTGCCTTCAAACTTTCAGAGCACACTGTATATGGCATTCTGGTTTCTGGCTTGTCTCCGATTCTCTGAATAATCGATACGATTATTAAAACTTTATAGTTATAGTCTTTGTTGTGATCAGGCCTTTACCCAATCAGACTATCACCGTTTTGAACTATCTGCACGAAATCCAGTATTGCATAAGTAACCACAGGGTCTATGCAACAGCGTGTTTGTTATATCATGACTTTTAAAGAGAACTTCATCCATGGTTTATTTTTTGGTTTCAAAGAATGTATTCCCAGATGCACACTGAATGAAGATCATATATTTTTTCATGATAAATACACATCATTTACAAATAAAGTGGTTATGCAATAAATACATCATAAAAATCTGAGCATTATACTTCATGTGCAATTGCACTCATTTTGAAATGTACATGGGACAGGAAAAAAACATCTTCAAAGGCACTGGAAAAAGCAAGCACTCATTAAAATATTTATTTTCCCATTTTTTTTTTCAGTCAACATAAATATATTCATATATATTTCTTTTCTTCCTCCAAAATAGCTCTTTGAACGTTCTTTTGTATAAATAAAAGTCTTCATTGGGGAGATGTAGCTCTCATCGGCACCCGCAGCCCTCAACCACCATGTCCTGGTAGTTTTTAAGAATGACTTTCTCGTACTCATCCAGGTACAGCAGCGATATGGGACTGAGCTCCGTCGGGACGCAGCAAGCTCTGGGAATATTGGAATTGACCGAGTTCACCAGTGTCTGGACGATGGCGTGATTGGTGGAGTTCAGGTGGTCCGACAGCGGGAAGGGACACTCGCCGTGGCAGTAGAAAGCGTGGTAGCCAGGGGGCGCCACAATCCACTCGTTCCAGCCCACATCACTGAAGTCCACGTAGAGAGCGTGCCGCCTGCAGTTCATGCGCTGCTGCTGCTTCCTGCGCTGCTTCGGCCTCTGCCGCGCCTGCCGCTTCTCTCGGTTCGAATGCAGGACAGTGGAGCCCTGACCGTCATGGCTGTAGGTCACCAGCAGGGGTCGGGCCTGCGCCCACGAGTCCTCGTCCGCATGAAGGGAGCGACTGACCCTCACGTGCCTCCTCCGGCTCCTCTCGACCTCCTCAGATCCTTCCGACTCCTCGGGATGGAGCACCTCCACCAGGAGCCCATGGTTGTGCTGGGATTTGCAGGCCCAGCGAGCCACGGCTGAACCCACGTCGAAGCTCTCCCAGCGTGTGTGAGAGTCCTGCACCAGACGGGTGTCAAGAAGTCTGGTAAGAGGCTCTTTGGAAGGGGCCAGTGCCGGCCTGAACACCTCGTAAATGTTAATTCGGTGGAAACCACTCGCACCGGCGTCACCGAGAACCTGGTCCCTGAAAACGCGTAGTTCCGCGGCTGCGATCAGCTCCTCAGCGGGAACAGAGGTAAGGTTGAAGAAAAACTGCTGTGTTGTTTTTCCTTTCAGGCTGGACAGTGCCTCGAAAGCCTCTGGAAGGGCAGAAGAAAGAGTGCGTTAGGATCGTGTCAACAAATTGGGCTACAACAAAAGAATACTATTGGATTCTGAAGCACTTCAGGCTGAAACCTGACATTTTTGCTTTGACTCTGAATAGGATTTTCCACTCAGCATTTTCTTGTCTGGCCTGAGTGAGAGATTATACGGTAGAACCAGGTGTTAAAATGAAAGGCTAGCTGCGAGCGTGAGGCTGTTTGTGGCTGTGGAGTGACAACATTCTCTTGTTTCCAAGTCTTTATTGAATAAAGGTTGCAATCAGCGAGGGAACAGCTACTCCTACGACTCAATGCTCTAAAAATAAAACACTCTCAGACCAAAGAGCTCGCTTAATCTCTTTTGAAAAGAGACGTTTTGGAAATTCCATTCCCAATAATCCAACCTATCTGCTTCATAATCACAAAGAGCCTACAGAAGATAAGCAAGCTTTATTTGATGTGGGAAAGCCTGGCTCTTTCTTTCCCTCGTTCTGTCTGTCTTTCTTCACCTTTTCCTTTTTCTCCCAGTCAATCCGTCTTGAGGGGGAGTGACTGCGAACATGTCGGGGCTTGTCGAAAGCAGTCAGCTACAGTTATGAGTGTATTGACATTCCTAATTTCTGTTTGTACATTATGCCAAAACAGCAAGTCGTACATTTATGATGACTACCTTGAAAACTGACTGCGTATCTCAGCTGAGAATCTCAACGTCAAATCAGAGATATTTCAGCAGCGCCTTAATGGATGGAACTTCAAAAACGATTACATATTATTACGTCGAAAACGTTTTGAGGGATGTAATAAAAATCCAGTCAGGTCCTCAACCACAGAGTTCACCAAATTAAGACAATGAGAGAAGCCTGAGGCGTAGGAGGTGCTCAGTTACTACAGAGGGCACGAGAAAAGCCTCATTTGGAGTAAACAAGGAAGACATTTAATACAAATGCTTAAATTGTTTGTTTCAACATGAGCACACAAAAAGCATCCTTGTTTGCAGTGTGCCAGCTCGACCACTGGATGTCATCCATCCGAATCTGTGCCATTTTACAGGGCCGCCTAAACAGCCTGTAATGACTCTCGTATGGATCCCTCCCCCTCTCTTTACCACAGTACAGTGAGTTAGCGTGATTTTTCCTGTGTTGCCATGAAACTAAAGTGAAATGTTTCTAAATTGTGTCCTATAGTTTATGCTGACCTCTAAACAGACTCCACAAAGAAGACTTCATGAACAAGGCCAGTGACTTTCACAGGCTCAGCTCTTCCAGAGCAAGAGAGGGCATGTTTCACGACTGTTTAAATCAGATAACACGGCTAAAAGAGACTTAATTGACATGCCACCTGATCACACTGGGGTTGATTTCATTATAAAAAAAAAACAGATTCTGTTTCTAGAAAATTCAGATCTGACCATTCAACAAGGCCACCCACAATCCCCTGACTAGCTCAAGCAGTTAGGCTAGAATTACTCGGGCATGTGATAAAGAGTTGAGCAAAGCTTAACACACACATGCACACAATATCTGTACAAAAGTTGGTGCAGAAACAAGCCCCCCCACTGATGGCTCGAAAACATCAATGATAGAACTTGATGGAGAACAGCATAACTACCATCCTGGATTTCCTCATAAGGCTTGTTACTGTAATCTGTGGATTCTTGGAAAATAACTAGTGCATGAACTCCAAACCTTGTCTAGAAAACTACTCTAAGTGCACTCAGACACTATCAATTATTTGCAGTAAAGTCACCGTTAGGATGCATTTTTTTGCTTCTTTAATAATAGAGAGAGCTGTTTGTGGAATGTCAATAGTTTCCAAATGGTTGCATCACACCATTTCTTGGAATTTTAGAATGTTCTGGGAATAAACAAACGTTCAAACTGAAAATGAGAATTTTCAAATTAGAATTTTCAAATTAGAATTTCAAATAAACCTGGAACAGCATATCCACAATCAAAATCAGGCCTCACCTTCGTGATGAAAGCTTCGTATTGTGTTCGCTCTGCTGGCCGCCCGTTCCACATGCTTTCCCATAGTGCTCCTCGGGCGCCGGATGTTCGGGTCATCGTTTTCAGAGTGCATATAATACAAGTCCAGCATGTACTGAGGGACCACCGCTGATTTGCTCGGCGTGGGTCTTCGCTTCAATCCGAACATGTTGAGCAGCCGTAGCTCGAACTCGTTCAGGAAGTTAATGTCAGATTGCTCTGGCGTGTGTCTCCCCGAATCACTGTATTTCCGTCGGTCGATCTCGGGAATGAGTCCAGCGGCACCTCCCAGCAACACCTGACAGAGCAACAGCACCGTGAGAGCGCGGACCACGGCGACCATGATCAGTCAGTTCCTGCGAAGAGGAAAAGCGAATTAGTCAAACTGACCATTTTTATTCTTCTTAGAACCATTTTCATGGTTTAAAAAACAGTTTTACAGCATTATGTCATAGGAGAACCTTTCTAGGTTCCACAAAGAACTTTTTATTTTCTGGTTTCTTTAAAAGAAGAAGAAGCAGCCAGAAACCAATACACTGATCTGAAGAACCTGTGATGTAGCATCTCAAGAAACTTGAACAGTAAAAAGTTATTCTATACAAGAAGAAGATTGTTTGCTGAACCTCAGGTCCTTTAAAGAATCATTAAAGAACATTATTTTTTAAAAATACACAGTACATTTCTTGTAGCTACAGCCCCTCTGGAGCAATCAGGTGTTAAGTGCTTGCTCAGTGGCACAGTGGTTCATAGATCAGCCCTAGATAGGTTCAAACCTCCGATCACTCTTAAAAGTTTAAGGTTTGTTTGGTTATTCTGGAATACCTGTTCCTTTAAGTCCTAAAACACTTGAATAGCAGCCCAGAGCTCCAACCACTTATATGCATGGAAAAGATCCCTAGCCACATTCAACCTGCGGCTGCCTCAAACCACAGACATATCTAGATCTTTTGGAGATGTCTTTGAGGCGATGAACACACATGCACACAAAAAGATTAAGAATAATATCCCTGCCGCAGGCTATAATAAGAGATTGATCTACAGTGAAAGCACGAGACTCCAAAGAGGATGTCAGACAAATGGGATGAAACAGGAAAGAGTGAATCAAAAGAAATCGAAAGAAGGGAGACATGAAGACAGCAGACATGAAGTCTGCAATTAAAGGGAGATAAGAGAGCAGTGTCTGGGTGGGGGTCTGCCTTTAGATCATGAAAGGAGAGTCTTCAAAAGGACTGAATGTCTAGCAAAAGACGTTTCGCTTAGGGAGAGAAAGAGTTGTGAGGCTACAGGTGGTAGATCTTACGCAAAAACAACTCAAGCAACAAAGACGACAAAGAGATCTGATGATAAGGAAGAAGAGAAGTGTTTTCTTTTCATTTGCGCATACCTTCTGACCTTACAGACTACATGTATGCGCTTCTATGAGGTGATACACAATGCACTGAGGTATAGAAATGTCAAAGTTGGCTTTAAAACACTCGCACTGCTTGCAAAAGGTAATAGTAAAGAAATAAGTTGTAGCGTTACCGAAAGAGGAAGCGCTGTGGCCGGTCTGCGTTCCCGTCGTCTCTTAAATTCCTCATGAATTCGTGTTTTAATCCACAAGCGACTTTTTTATCCCACGACAGAGAGTCGCCGCAACTCAGGTCGCCTCTTCTTGTTCATACTTGAGCAACACTTCAAACTAGACTGTACTAAACTCTAATAAAGTGCGCAAACGCTTAGGTCAAAGAAAGCAGCAATTCCAAAAGTGACAGCGCGAGTTCGCAAAGTCCTGGATTTGTCATTTTTCGCTTAAAATGTCTGATCAGCAGAAGTTTTTGGAGGCTGCTAGGAGACTCATCCCTGCGTGCAGCACGCGTCGCGTCTGTGCCATTGATTGGAGCGCTTCGCTCCGCGAGCGCAAGTCTTTTTGTTGTCTGGTGATGTCACAATGACTGTCATCATTCAAGTCCATTGAAACGCGCAGCGCACTCTCCATTCAAACGTTTGAACATGCCCACAGTTGCGTGTTGATTGATCGAATTTGTCCTTGCGCATATTTTATGCATTCTACACTGTAAACATGTTAGTAATTTTAACGGGAAAGGAATATAAGTATGACTCAGTTAAAACGTGTAAACACCAAGTTACCTTACTAAAATACTGTAAAAAGTAATATTACAATTTGAAATGGGGATTTTCAAACTTTATGATGCCAAATGCCAAATCCCAAAAATAATGGCCCCGTAACTATAAATAGTATATTGTCACCTGTAGAGAGCCATGTATAATGTACACATATTGGAAAATAGTAAACGTCATGTAGAAAATAACTAAACAATTTCCTTTTTTTCTCATTGCTATATATTGGCTGTAAAATATTTATTTTGTTTCAAATTGACAATGAATATTCTTTTAGATGTATAAATTTGAAGGAAAAGAAAACAGTTCAATTTTTATAGAATTTAATATTTAGTTTTTACTTCACTTCTCAGCACAACAGCTTTACAGGAAATATTGCCTGAGGGAGATAGTGGTCACTGGCTAGAAAAATACAAGATAACACCTCTTTACGGCCCCCCTGGGAGTCCCCGGTCCCCAGATTTAAAACCCCTGTGTTATAAGAAAATAGTGTAAAAATATACATTACTTTATCTTTTACAGACATAAACACCAAAAACACTCCCAAATATGATGATTCCCCTTAATGTAATATAAACGCATGAATATTTGTATGTATATATAAAATAATAATAATAATAATAATAATAAATGTGAAAAGAAATAATAGTTTACTTTTTTTAGTTAAAAACCATAAGAATTTCTTAAAATATTGTCTGGAAATATAATTTTTCTTTGACATTGACACTGTTTTGAAAAATATTGATAATATTAAAATACAGTTAGATCTATAAACTTACAGATAAACATTTTAAATAAAATTTTATTTAAAAAGATATTTGACTTCTCTATATATTTCTGTCACACTATTTATTTATTTATTTATTTATTTATATTTTATTTTATTTTTAAAGCAGCTTTATAGAAAAATTATTACCTAAGGCAACATAAAAAATACAAGATAGCACCCCTTTATGCCCCCCTGGCCCCTAGTTTTAAACCCCCTGTGTTGATAGAAAATGTGTGTGGTTGTACTGTAAAATAGTGTAAAAAATACATTATATTTTACTACTATATATTTTATTTTTATATAATATATTATGTTATATATATTATATATACATCTACCTATCCAAAACAAAACTTACATCACAAATAGTTCACACCATCAAGGTGTGAATCACAGTTAGATCCCAAGCAGACAAGGCTCTGGTGAAGCGTTTCTTCGCTATTTGAATAACAATGATCTGTGTCTATCGACTGGTGAGGCTATTACACAACAGTGTGTTTGTTTTGCATAAATAAGTTCTACTTTTTCTCTTGAATCCACAGGTAACATACTATATTATGAAGAGGCTAATGCCTTTTGAAGCACGACATAATATTAACCCAATACTGAGAAGAAGATACCTTTGGCCATTCGCGAAGAAGCTACATCCCTGGTTATCATTGATCAAGATGTGTTAATGGCTGGTTTAGATCTTGCTTTACGACTGGATTATGCTCATTAACAAGAGTTTGCAAATGCAGTGCCCTTTGCTCTCTCAGACCAGGGGGTTTAAAAGTGATCGTCTCAGCTGAACCCAGATTTAGAACAAGAAAACAGAGAGAGAAGCAGCCTTTAAAATCATTTTAATAAAATAGATGTTTATATATTTAATCTAGATTTTATTCATACTATGTATATGGGCTATAAAATATTGTTTTGTGCCCCACAGAGGCAAACAGGTGGGGCATAAATGTGCCGAGGATGTCAGATGTTACGACTCAGGAACATCAGACTGAAATCATTACTATTAGACAAATCCGCGGACGTCTGCTTAGTCAACAGCACGTATGTAGAAGGAATCCGCATATGAAAACCCCTCATTGGTTACAGGTATTCATTTCAATTATGTGTTGATGGCAAGTTTGTTTTGACAAAAGCAACTGGGCCACTGAGAAGGGAGAGACAGCAGTAGATTAAACCCCATTGAGATCAAAAGATATCTTTGTGTGCTTCCAAGACAATAACATCTTATGAGGGATAATCCCTGGATCATCCACTTAGCAATTAAAATACACTGATGCATTCCATTCTTCAGGTGATACTGGTCTCTACCAGTCCTGGCCAGTAAAAGTGAGCTGGGTGCACAAATCAGATGATCACTTAAACGATTACAGATAGCTTTCGGGAGCACTAGTTTAATAAGGAATATGTAGCCTGTTAAAGTTGCAGTAAAAAACATTTATGTGCTTTTATTCCCATTTGCCGCTCCCCTAACATTCACCTTGTTGCCTAAACAGTAGGTCATGAACATAGTGCTCTAAGCTCTCCATTGGCTAAAGGTGCTTTAGATTCAGGGATAACACTTCACAATGCATGTTAATCAGCCTTAATTACTCAAAACAAGAGGACCGCGGAGAGTGAAAAGAATGTTTATCTTTGCCTTATTGTCTACCAGTGTGGGCTGAACCCAGGCGAGGAGATTGTGTCCACAAGGTCTGCTGGTGTGGAGGGAGGTGTTTGTGTGCTTCAATTTTGCCCCAATGCCCCATTAAAAAACCTAAAGTCATTATCTACTGAATTGATGGTTGATCTAATTATTCTCTGATTGGATGAAATGTTATCTTTTAAATTCCATCTCATTATTTGCTCAAAGTTATCTGTTTGGTTCCCCAAATGGCTGCAGCCTGTGGGTAAAAATTCCGCTCCGATGCTTGCTTTACTGGGACTAACGTCACTCATTTAAAATGGCAAATGAAGAATTGACCTGTATGAAATATTGTGCTTATGCTTTCAGGGGCTTTGCAGAATCTTTGATCCGTGGCTGAGAAGAGCAGCAACCTCTGACTTTTCTTGCATCAAACTTTAAAGATCATTTCTGTTTGGAGCTGCGTGCTGGAAGTTGTAGCATTTGTCTGGTAAGTCAAATATGAAGTTTGCTGATGCTGAAGAAACCCTGAAAGTTTGTTGACTAATGCGAGATAGGTGGGTTTGGAATTTTTATTTTATTTTATTTGTTTTTGAAACAATGCTGATTATGGCTGCATTTATTTGTTTAAAGATACAGTAAAACAATAATATTATGAAATATTATTGCAAATTTAAATAACTGTTTTCTATTGTAATATATTTTAAAAATGTAATTTATTCCTGTCATGCAAAGCTGAATTTTCAGCATCATTACTTCAGTCCTCAGTGTCACATGATCCTTCAGAAATCATTCTAATATGCTGATTTGCTATACACAAGAAGCATTTATTGTCATTATCAATGTCAAAAACAGTTGTGCTGCTTCATATATATATATATTTTTTATCAAGTAAATGCAGCCTTGCTGAGCCGAAGAGACATAAAACTTTAATTATTCCAAACTTTTGGCCACCAGTGTATGGATTTAAATATATTTAATTGAACAGATATATTTATTTAATTGATTGATTGTTACTTTTTAAGCCACTAGGGATCCAACTGGAAACTGGAAAAAAATAAAAATAAATAAATCCAAAAAGCTTCCCTCAAAACCCTTTGTCTTCCATTGGTCGGAAAACTGATAGCCCTGGCCCAAACTCACACGATTGGGTAGCCAGTGTCTTGCTGCTTAGGTGAAACAAAGTAATATTTTGAAAGTGCCAAAAAGCCACAGTTTTTATACTTTTTGGGGGAATCAGACTATAAACGTCTCTCTCTTATATTTGTCTAATTTGTAAGCTTGAAGTATTTTAACATAAAAATACACACATCAACTCTGGTGTAGGATTTACTTTGAAACAATTCCCATCAGAAATTATTAGTGAATTTCACAAATAATTACCATCCCACCAAAAAAAAAAAAAAAAAAAAAAAAGGGCAAGTTGAATCAAACAAGAAATTTTGATGTAGAAAGACAAAAATAGTATTTTCTTGTAAAACATACTCCTGTAAGCTTTGTTTTATTTACAAGTTTGAAAAATTGCTCTGTACATTGTATGCAAAGGGAACATTCAGCTCTTAAGACTTTTTATTTACTGCCTGTTGGTCACTTTCATTCTGACCTTAAATAAATCCCAGGCAATTTAAGCCTGGCAACCCTGAACTCAGAACAACAGTCAAAGAATTTTGGTTTCCTAACCATCACAGCTATTTCAATACACACAAAGCTGCATGCAGAACGAAATCTGAGAATTCCACCCACAAATCCTCTTGACTCCATCCCAAACCTCCGTGAGTGTAGAACATGGGGTTTTGTCAGTCATCTGTCTGCATGGATGAATCAAGCAGCATGTTATTGAGCGCTCCGGCTAACCGATGAAGAGCAGCCATCATTAAGGAGCATCAAAGTGCCAGAGCGTCTCTCCTCTGTCCTCCATCGGAGCTGAGTAGAGCTTCTATCATCACCTACATTCCATGGGTCTGTCTGGGAAAAGGCATGGAGATGACTCTGCAGACTGTGCCCCTTACATTGTGCTAACAGTTGTTTGGCAGAATGCTACACTACACATTCCACTGGTCATCGGACAAGCTTGTCTTTGGTTCCCTTAAAATCTGACCTGGACCACCACCATGAGTCTTAATGATAGTTAGGACCCCTTTGGTCATTTCAAGCAAACATAACAATGGGCCATTGTTGTTTTCATCCTGTGTCCCTTCAAGCTTAAATTTAAAGTCTTTTTGTGAATGATTCATACATGCATGAAAATAGTGAATGAAAATAACTGCTTGCATCACCTATATCAAAATTATAGTAAAAACTACTGTGAAAAATTATTAGAATTTAAAATAACTATTTTATAATGTATTCCTGTGATGCAAAGCTGAATTTTCAGCATCATTACTCCAGTCTTCAGTGTCACATGATCCTTCAGAAATCATTCTAATATGCTGATTTGCTGCCCAAGAAACATTTCTCATTAACAACAATGTCAAAAAGTGAAGTGCTGCTTCATATTTTTGCTTTTTCAATATTCTTTGGCAAATACAAAGTTCAAAAGAACAGCATTTATTTTAAATATATATATTTTTTGTAGCATACCTTGATCACCTTAATGTGTCTTTGCTGAATAAAAGTAAAAAATCCTACTAACCCCAGTTTTAACAATTTTCTACTTTCTTCTTTTGAACTATATATATGCTATATATATGCTTTTCAGGCTGAAGTTCTCTGAGTTATAGATACACTCTCTGTATTTGCAGAGTTATATTGATAGGTTTATTGGACTATGTAGTGCTATATTTAGCACTGGAAATCCTTTTAGGACAAGAAAGCAATTACAGAAATATTAAAATGGATAGTAACGGTCTGTCTAAGAACAAAAGACAGACTGTAGTAAAGTTCAAGCAAATTATTAAACAAGTGCAGGTTAGACAGGCTTTCATCACAGTTTTACTCACTTCCAAGAAAATGTATCATGTTTAAGTGTTTTATAGAGAACGCAATTTCATAATGCTGGAGTAACAGGAGTTTTGTTCTCTTTGAAACTTTTAAAGGAATAGGAATGAAATTCTGTCATTATCTTCATGTATTTCTAAACCTAAATGTTATTTATTTTCATAGGGGCACAAAACTAGAATTTTTTGATAAATATTTATGCAACCATTTCCATGTGTCACTTCATAGAGACCACATCTGTCAAGGCCAAAAAAGCACCATAAAAGTAATAAAAGTAGTCCATATGACTCATGTGATACATCTCAAGTCTTTTGAAGTCATGTGGAGGATTTGTGTGAGCAGTAGAGCATAAGTTAAGTAATTTTTTAATGAAAAACTTCATTTCTGTCATAGTTTTCAAATATAGTGCCTATATGATTCAGGTTGGACATTGATACATTTGGTCATCTGTGTTTTGTAACCAAACATCACTATGGAAGTCTGTTTCCGCCACTGAATAAAAAATAAAAGAAGGTAATTACGACTTTTTATCTCACATTTCTGACTTTTTTTCATAACTGCAAGTTTATTTCTCGCATTTCTGACTTTTTTTCTTAAAATTGCATGATAGAAATTCACAGTTGCAAGTTATAAATTCAGAATTGTGAGACATAAACTCGCAA
Organism: Spinibarbus caldwelli; assembly: GCA_039654775.1. NCBI lineage: Eukaryota > Metazoa > Chordata > Actinopteri > Cypriniformes > Cyprinidae > Spinibarbus > Spinibarbus caldwelli. The sequence goes on along the minus strand of CM077241.1, from coordinate 27,269,372 downwards.
TTGCAAGTTTCTGACTTTTTTCCCGCAACTCTGACTTTTCTCGCAACTGCGGCCTATAAACTCTAAACCAGGGGTGTCAAACTCAATTCCTGGAGGGCCGGAGCCCTGCAGAGTTTAGATGCAACCCTAATTAAACACACTTGATCCAACTAATCAAGTCCTTCAGGCTTAATTGAAAACTGCATAGTATGAGCAGGGTTGGAACAAAACTCTGCAGGCCTGCGGCCCTCCAGGAACTGAGTTTGACACCCCTGCTCTAAACTATAAACTCTTGAGGAAAAAAAGAGACTATTTTCTTACTATTGCGAGTTTATATCTCACAATTCTGACTTTATAACTTGCACTTGCGTGTTATAAAGTCAGAATTGCGAGATATAAACCCGCAATTCTGAGAAAAAAGTTAGAGTTGTGAGTTTACATCAAGCAAATCTGAGAAAAAAAAAGTCAGAATTGCAAGAATGTAAACTAGTCAGAAAAAAGTCAGAATTGTGAGATAAAAAGTTGCAGTTCCCTTGTTTTATTTTTTATTCAGTGTGAATTCAGAGGACTTGCAATATAGCGCTCAAGTTGTATGGAGCTCTTATGGCAGTCCCTCCCCCCCCATGGTCATAATGAACTGTTATTTAAAGCAAAGAACCGTGGGCTTGGAACAACACAGCAGCGAGTAAATAATGATATTTAACGAATAAACGAATATGAATAAATAAATCATTATAATTTTCGGTGACCTGTTCCAAGATCTTTAGCGAGTTTCCTGCCACTACTGCCAAAACTTCATGATATGAAGAGTTAAGATTATTATAAGATTAAGTTAAGAGATGTAACGCACTCGGGGTTCAGAGAGAGACTGGTAAATACAGGGATCTGCCCTTTGAATCAAACTGGTCTCGTAAAGACACCACATGTCACTGAATTATACGTTCGCATGATTAGAAGCTTGGGCTGCATAAACATCCCGTGTCAAGATTTACATTTCTCCGCTTAAGCACATGCAGCTGTTTATAGACTCCTCCGCAGACATAAGAAGCTCTGGCTATACATAGCAGCAGAAACCTTTAAAAACCCCTATCCTGAGGGGGCTCTTTTAGATTAATGGATGCAGTGGCAAATTAAATGTCAATTACGGAAAACGCGGCTACCGATTGGCTGCGCTACGACGGAAAGAACCGCCGAGTTCAACGTTCGTCAAAGTGGCAGTTGAAAGCAAACGCGACGCAGTCTGCGCGTTCCGCAACGCGTACGTTGGCGTTTCTCAGGAAAGGCCAAGTGCTCTGTTTTTCCCCCACAAATATAATTTTCTGCTTACGGTTAGACATGACCTCGAAATGGGCAGCCTGCTTCGTACCTATTCCACATATATCATCTGACAAGTAGAGAAAACAAGACATTAATCTTTCCTCTCGACTTTGACAAAGTCTTCAACAGACACTTGAGCTCGACTAACTGACACTACGTCTGCACAGAGGGATATTTGGAGGCATCTGATGGTGGGTTGTGTCTCCTGGCCTGCAGGTTTACACTTGAGAGGCAACCTTAAGTGCACATACCAAAGATAGACAAACCTAAACACTGCATTTGGGTACACGTCAAACAAAATGGGGAGAGTTCATGTGAGAGGCTTGTGTTATTTCACGGAAAGATACACAGTTTACATCGAATCTTTACAAGTAGGTCCCATACCTCAGATGGACTTGTTAAAGGCGTGATTGTCAAGTATTTCCGAGTTTAGAACTCTTCGTTTTGTCCAAATCTATTTCTGCCCTTCCGCTCACCCCTGATGGTACAAAAACATGTCAGCTCTTTTGGGCTGGAGGGCTTAAACACAAAAATCAAGCGAGTGGCACTTTAAACTTAAAGGGGCAGTTCACCCAAAATACACTTCTGTTATTATTTACTCAACCCCTTTTGTTTCTTTTTTTCTTCAGGATGTCCAAGCCGCTCTTTTCAATGCAGGTGAATGGTGACTACAGCTTTCAAGCACTTTTCAAGGCAAGTTTTGCAGTAAATAATGCACAAATTGCATGTAAGTATGAAAGCCGTCTCCACCACGAAATAAAAATAAAGAAGGTAATTGCAAATTTAATCTCACAATTCAGACTTTTTTCTCGCAACTCTGAGTTTATATCTCACAATTTGGACTTTTTTTTAATATCTTGATATTCTGAGTTTATATATCACAATTCTTTGTTTTTCTCTGAATTCTGAGTTTACATCCTGCAATTCTCTTTTTTATTTTTCCCCACAAAAAAAATAAATGCACAATTTTGACTTTTTTTCTTGCAATTGCGAATTTCTGTCTCACAATTCAGACTTTTCTTCTCAGAGTTGCGAGTTTATTTTTCATAATTTTGCGTTTATATCTTGCAATTCTGATTGCAATTTCTTGCAATTGCAGTTTTCTCAGAATTGCGAGAAAAAATAAAATTGTGAGATATAACTTCAGAATTGCAAGAAAAAAAGTTACAACTTGTTACAAAAGTTACCTTTTTTTTTTTTTTTAATCTTGTGGTGGTAACAGCTATCGTATGTTAGTCATATTAAGTCAAGTCAGTTTTATTTAAATAGCACTTTACACAATGTACATTGTTTCAAAGTAACTTTACAGAAAATGTTGCAATACTGTCCTAATCCCACAAGGTAAATATTTAGCAATTCCATTAATAGCTTCATACTGCCTTAATATATTTGCCATTTTATCAAATTAACTACTTTTATGATGCTTTTTATGGTGCTTTTTCCCATTGTAGAGCTTGACAGTCCCTAGTACCCATCCACTTTAATTTTGTGGAAGAAAACAGCCCAGACAAACAACTTCTCTGAGGTCAAACAGGGTTTTTTTAACCAAATTTCTGCATGAACTATCCCTTTAAAACCAGTGTCTCTGTACCGTTAGAGCATGCCAAGTATTTGTAGGAAGGTTAAAAAACAGAGGGCCCAGTAAGGTGCAGACGACAGACGTTTTCTTTCGTAAAATCAGCAACAACTTCTTTATTTGTGTATCTAAAACACAGCCGGAAACGTGCGATATAATGGCCGAACGTTCACCGAATCTCCTATGAATCTGTCACTTTGCGCTCTGTGCAGTATGGAGAGGAGTTGGAAGTGCTCAGAAGGGAGGTAAAGAGCAGACACGTCTTGGCATCCACACAGCAACATTAAAAGTGTGTGGTTTCACAATAATAATAATCTTGAGAGCAGCTGTGTAAACATTTAACTGAGCACGCCTCTTGTGGCATGGTACGGGATCCTCATGTTCAACTGTGTATTTTCCTAGATGCGATTGTGCACTTATCAACACTTATCTAAATGCCTGCGCTTGTCTTTTCTGCATCGTAGCTGATATTGACATAACCCTGGACCGTGATGTTTTCATAGCGACCGGCTGGAGGAATTTAACAGTTTCATATAATCTGCCTCATGAAAGTCTGTTTATACTTTCAAATATTATGTAGTTGCATTCCCAGTAAAGAATGGGACTTGAATCATGGGTCTTGAAAACCTTTGGCTTTTAATAATACTATTAATAATACTATTACTATTAATACTATTAAGAATATAGAAAAAAAAAAAGTTTTCTGAAGCCATACGGTTTTTTTTTTTAAGAAAGAAATTATTTTAATTGGATCAAAAGTGACAGTAAAGACATTTGTAATGTTGAAAAAAATATATATTTCTATTTTAAATTAATGCTGTTTTTTCACAAAAATGTTAATTAGAACAACTGGTTTTAGCATTCATAATAATAAGAAATGTTTCTTGAGCAGCAAATCAGCATATTAGAGCGATTTCTGAGGGATCATGTGACACTGAAGACTGGAGTAATGATGCTGATAATTCAGCTTTGTGTCACAGGAATAAATAGCATTTTAAAATATATAAAAATGGAAAACTTATTTTGAAATTGTGTGCTTTTTACAGTATTTTTGATCAAATAATGCAGCCTTGGTGAGTATCAGTGTTTGAAAATGTAAAAAAAAAAAAAAAAAAAATCACAAACATAGCCAGTATTACTATATAATGACATACAAATCAAATATATGCAATGTGAATATATAAAAATATATCCCTCAGTGAATATACAAGCTATTTTTGTGCGTTTTTAAAAACCTTTTTTTCATGGAAAAAGAGAGTCCTGCTCTTTTCACAGAAAAAAGAGAGTAAATGAAGACAGAATTCACATTAAGTAAGTCAGAATCAGTATGCAGCAAGTTTCCAGCCCTCTCGGGTCATGTGACTTAATTGCCTGTTTGCTCTATTTATCTCTGTGAAAAACTGCTCTGGGTTCACAAAGTGTAGAGAATAATCAGCTGGATCAAACACTGCCTTAAATTACAGCAGAGAATCAAATAGCGGCTGATGTCTATTCATCCGCATGGGTAAACAGTGTGCCTGTAATTCGCTTTTTCTCTTTCCCTAACTCTCTCTCTCTCTCTCTCACTCTCTCTCTCTCTCTGTCTCTCTCTCTCTCTCTCTCTGTCTCTCTCTCTCTCTCTCTCTCTCTCTCTCTCTCGTCACACACTCCATTACCGTGATGTGCCACTAACATTGTCGTAAACAAACCCCAGATGCTCAAGAACACACCTCTTTGATCCGGGTTCGAAGACCTCCCTGAATCTGCTGGTACCCCTTCCACCTGATGTTTCGGGACCACCTTACAGAGGAAACAGGAAGAGGCCATGTTCAGTAAGTAACTTGCTTTGTACTGAATTCTGAGTAGAATAATATGTATGCTATTAAAAAATAGTTAGTGAAACAGTAGGCATGCAGCAACATTTCAGTTGCATACTAAGTTGTCGTCACATGACCATGTCACTTTGAAATAAATATGGTCATTTTGCATTTTTAATAAAATTGTAATGTCTAAAAATGCAGTCCGGTCAAAACTGAGATTTGAATACTAAAATAATACTAAACTACTTAATACTAAGTCGACAGAATAATATTCATTACACTGGACTTAGAAAGTCAGTTTGAGTGCATTGCATTGTGGAATATAGTATTACGTAAGTATGCTTTATTGTACACTTCATATTTTGGCAAATGCAGTTGGTCATCTAAGCATTGCATGCATACAGAAAATATGCATACTAAGTATGCATACTGTATACTGCAAAAGTAGTATGAGTAGTATGCTATTCTGAATATAGCTACACACTACTGCTCATCTCTGTGGAAATGTTTTAACATGTGTCCTGAAAATATAGCAATAAAAACCTTTAAAGGAATATTCCAAGTTATTTACAACTTAATGTCTGTGGATAGCATTTGTGGTATGCAATCGATTACAGTGATAGAAATAATTTTCACTGTCCCTCAGTGAACTTGCCATGTATTTACAGTAATACACTTACTTCAGTCTTTGTTAGGGAATGAACAGTAAAAATGCACAAGTACAAAAAAAGAATTATTTTTAATTAATTGTCAGTTCAAATAATTGTTGTTTTGAGACAAGTATACTTTAGTTGGATAAGTGTCCAGTTGTGTATTTTCACTATGTAAATAAACACTATGTTCTGAATAAATACTACTGCGTACTATGTGTTTACAGATTTAGATATCTAGGGATTCAGATACTGATGCTCACCTTATTTACTAAAATGTGACACGTAACATTAATGACAATTTGTATTGGATATACTGCAAACTTATGAGTATTATGCTAGTATGCTATTCCAAACATAGCCGGATTGCTACATCATGTCCCTTCCTTGTATCCTTGACCAGATATCAAGTGTAAGTAACCAGGTTTATTGTTTTTAGGTGATCATGACATGGGTTGAAAGATTGTTTAAAACTTTGAACAGACAAGGTTGGGAAGTGATTCTATTACACTGGACTCAAGCAAACACATGTTATGGTTATACTTTAAAAACACTGTGATAGTCACATACTTGAAATGTTTATTCACGGTGCTGCCCTCTTGCCTGCTGTTTTACTGTTTTTGTCTGTGGTAATCGTCAGCATGCCTCGAATGCTCCCCATAGACATTAAGTTGTAAATAACCTACAATATTCCTTAAAAGCTAAAACCAGTGAAACATTTTAATTCTTAGAAATGCACTACTGTTCAAAAGTTTGGGGTCTGTAAGATTAAAAAAATGTTTTGAAAAATGTCTCTAATACTCACCAAAGCTGCACTTATTTGATCAAAAATACAGTAAAAACAGTAATATTGTGAGATATTATTGTAATTTAACATAACTGTTTTTTATTTGAATATATTTTAAAATATAATTTATTCCTGTGATGCGAAGTTGAATTTTCAGCATCATTACTCCAGTCTTCAGTATCACATGATCCTTCAGAAATCAATGATCATTATCAATGTTAAAAACAGTTGTGCTGTAGTTTTATGGATTTTTTTGCGAAATTTTGTTGAAAAATATTTGAGTTCATCTTGAGTTTGTAACATTGTTCAGTCAAATTTTGTAACTCTAAAAGAGACACGTGAGAATATTCTGCTCTTTTTCTAATTTAAACAAAAAATCCTTTCTAGGAGAAACAATTGAGATTACTGAGTTCAGTAAGTGCATAATTTTAAAAGATGGAGTGCGTAATCTGCGCCTCATTTCTCTGCATTGTGCCAACACTATTAATCAAACAGAAATCCCGTGAAGCATTACAGAGCGAACTCTAGCAGGACTTAATTCATGAAAACCTAAGTCTGGCTCAAAGTCAGTGTTCCCAACCTTAATTCAATATTCTGCATTGCAGGACTGCCTGTAGATCAGCTAATGTGGATGTGAGCCATGCAGCGTTTTCTGAAGACAGAAGAGGAACTGAATGAGAGGAGACAGAAGTCCCATTTAAAAGTAAATAAGACGGGTAATTAATTCTCAGATCGCACAGTTATCTCATATAAAGGCCGTAATTCATCTTTGATTCATTTGGCCCCAGTTCCCGTCGCTGAGAACGAAGGCCCTCTCGCTTGGTTTGTGTATGGATCATTGAGAAAGACTGGGCCCCCTTTTCATTATGTCAAATTCTATCTAAGAACGAAACATTCTGTTTTCCTAACCTGGTTAAGTAATCATATTACCTCAGGCTCCATAAAGTGGAACAAACAGTAGCATAGAAGTTCAGCTCCTTTTTTTATGTGCCTTGAGTGACAGATTGGCTTTCATCAAAGGGGCCAGAATCGAACTTATGGAGTCATTTCGCTTTGCTAAGAATACTAAATTGATCCTCACATGCGGAACATCTGGTGAAAAGCAATTTCCACCCAAGTGTTTTAGTATTTCCTCATAATTAATTTCACATGTACATGACAAGAGCTACTGGCCTCCCAGAACAGGCTCACAAAAGCCAGCTTTGTTCCCCTCTGTCAAAAAGTACGCTGTGGTTCCTCGTTAAAACGTGCTTGTTCTTTTGACGCTCGAATTGATGATGAAAGGTCTGCTCAGGAGACACAAGCATATCTTCTGCTCCAGAAGCTCCAGAAAGCTTGTTGTGTTGGCCACCAACTTGAGCTCTGTTTACACCTGGTATTCAGATGCATTTTTGGCGATCTGATCACAAGTGGACAGTGCTAAATACAAGTGCAAATGGGGTTTGAAACATTTTGAGCTTGTCCACTTTTGAGGTAGTCGAAAGCGCTTTCGACTGTATTGCTTTCGTAGTGTAGAGATAGCCACTAAAGATCACCTCCTCTCTGCCTACTGACCTAATTTATAAACATTAAACTTTGCCGTCTAAAATCATAAGTTTGGTTTGAAGGCAAAAAAAAATGTAGAAAAGTGGTTGAAATCGACAAAAGAGAGCAATTAAAACACCAGGTGTAAACGGGAATGTGTCTCTAATTGTGATCCAATCAACCAAAAGGAATTTTAATACCAGGTGTGAATAGGGTCTTAGATGCAAAGTTTAGAGTGAGTGATCTTTGATTTGAAGTATGTTTGAATGTTTGTCGATACAAAAATTTCAAATAAAAAAAAAATTACATTTAAATATCAAATACCTTCAGTAAAGAAAGGTGAAGGTTCTTTATTGGCATTGATGGTTCCAAGAAGAACCTTTGACTCTGTTGTGGAGAAAGTCTTCTATTCTGTACAAAAATCGCTCAAATCGCATAGTTCCAGATATCAAAATTAGACTTTATTGGTGGAAACAACAAAGCTGAGATGCTTGCAGAACATCTGACCATCTAAAAGTGTAACTCACACTTTTATACAGTTTTTAACCAATAATCATATTGCAGGTGTTCTCTTCCTTTTCTCTCATGGGAAACTCCCCAATATTGCCAACACAGTCACCTCATTAATTGGTTAGCTTGTTTTCAATGGTGGCCTCCTTCCAATCAGTTAAACTTACAACAAATTATACTTTAATTGGATTAAAGAACATACCTTCATGTGATTAGAGAAACTGGTGCCCATTTAAACATTGAGTGAATGGTGAACTTACAATGTCCTAGCTTGGCCAATCTTCAAACGCACATGATAAAACATCATATATATCATTTTTAATTGTGCCACAAAATGATCAGTGTGAGAAATGGAGGCATAGTGGCCTCATAAAGGCCACAAAAGCTTCATTACATTGGACAAAGGTTCTTTAGATAATTAAAATGTTCTTCACACCAAGAAAAAAATAGTTATTTTATGAACTGTTCACTGAAAGGTTCTTTGAGGAACCCAGAATGGTTCTTCTAGGGATTGCTGCGAAAACCCCTTCTGAAACCTCTATTTTTAAGAGTGTGAATAAATTGCATTGAAGTAATTAGTATGCTCAAGTGCACAAGTATGGTAAATTGTGTGATTGTTTTTATTTTTCAAAACATCTTCTTTGACCCCTACAATCCTCCACAATGCTCTTGAACTGAGGAGAATAGAGGCCTACGACATGAGACATAACAGCACCTGCTCTTACTTGTCTCCAAACGGTGAGATGTCTCCAGATAAAAGTCACTCACTATCAGATTAATCACTAACGCCACCAGGGAAGATGCTGTCCGATCAAACGCGTCTGTTTGTGTAGCGTGTCTGGGACCACCTGCATGTGTGTATGTACTGTAATGCTTTCTTGGCAAAACCATTTGTAAGCATATTGTTTTTTTCCCCAAGCGGACTTCCCCCTCTTTTGAGGTCGATGTTTCATGCGCAGTCGTTTTTTCATACGTCTGATGTTGCCGAATTGAGACTTGAATGGGTTGAAGTTGCTATACACAAGTGAACAAGAATGGAAAATATGTTCTTGTTCCGATACCGAGCCCAGATAAAAGCAGGTGTTTCAGGTGTTTTGGATAACTGCTGTATTTAAAGCAGTGGAACATCCTGTTTGCCAAGCAGACTCTGAAAGCCCAAGCGTTCTTCTGGTGTTCCTCTCAAAAATCAAAGTGTCCCATTCCTCTTTATCTTCATCTTTTATGTCAGCCAGCTGTTTATCTGTTTTTTCAGTTTCATTCTTAAGGATTGGTACACTCAAAAATTAACATTTACTTCTTTCTTCTGTGGAAGAATTTTTTTTATATAATGCACGGGTCCTCATCCACTTATATTGTATTGAAAAAATGTGGCCAGGATATCCTTTAAAAACTGACATTTGTATTCCACAGAAGAAAGTAAGTCATACAGTTTTGGAACAAATAAAGGCAGAATTTTCATTTTCAAGTGAACTATCCCTTTAAGCAGAAAACATGACATATTCCTATTCCTAACATGCCTGTTTTGAAAAAACATAACAATAACTTGAGATGTTGCTTCAACATCATAATCCTCTTTATTTCCTTTCTTAGGCCCCGATCACACCGAACGTGTTTTTTGCAGTGAGAGGCGCCTTTTTTGAAAAGTTTTCTATTGGCAGTGAGTGTTCTTCGCGCTGTTTATGCACCCCGGGCCCCTCGCGTTTTCGCCGCCTGGTGTACCTCACGTTTTTGCAGGAACGCTCTGAGGGCCTGAAGTTGAAAAAAAAGCAACTCTGAGTGGAAAAGCACCCCACGTCATCGCGTTTTTTTCCATTGTCCAATCGAATGAATGGAGAGGCTGGCCTTCCGTTGTGGTGACGAAAGTTTACCGTTGCTTAGAAACAGTGTTGCCAACTTAGCGACTTTGTCGCTAAATTTAACAACTTTTCAGACCCCTCTAGCGACTTTTTTCCAAAAAACCGACTAGCGACAAATCTAATGACTTCTTGGACAAACTTTAGCAAGTCTCTGTGATCGCTGATACTGCCGCTACTGTGCGAGGTCAGCACGCATCTGCTCTGTTCAGCGAGCGACGGAAAGGAGCAGCATGTTCAGTTAAAATAGATATTATGTTGCTTCTCTAATTTTACATGCAAATATAGCCTAAATCACAGCACAGGAATTGTCTTTGTCTTATCTTGTGTGTATTATTTGATTTCATCAAGCGATGGCTCAATTATAAATTAGGATTTTTGTGCAGACTAACTTCTTGGAAGGGAGAACTGGTTATGTATTCTTAAAGGGCTGCGTTTCAGTCACTATTTCATATTTATCCCATTGACTGACAACAGAAACAGTAAAATATATAAAGGAAAACAGTTTGATTGAGAATTTGGCTGCATTAAAATACAGTATGAGCACAGAGAGACAAACAAATGTAAAAGGCAATAGGATGCGATGACGTTATGAATATGCTAATTAGCGTATGACGTCATCTAGCGACACTTACCAACTTTTCAAACTGGCTTTAGCTACTTTCCATCGAAAGAAGTTGGCAACACTGCTTAGAAAGTTCAGAGACTGCAATAATAGATGAGAAACTTGTGGTGTCTGTCGCAGGTTTTACCCGGAGCTGTATTTTTTAAGGTTTTTGTTAATATGACAGTTTACTTAACAGCAAAAAAACTAAGATTTTAGAGCGCTGCTATAATCCTTTGATTAGACTGACAGGACAGCTTATTTGGTGGTTGCCTAGCAACATAAAAAAAAACGCAGCACACTGCTCTTTTTTAAATAGTCACCAAAAAAGGCAGTGCCTCGCGTTTTCAGAACTAAAAAACACATTTTGTGTGATCGGGGCCTTAGGCAGCCAACTTTTCCGTTTGTTGCCAGACTAATCTAGTGCTAATAGTCTAGTTCAGTGCCTCCCAAACCTGTCCTGGAGGACCCCTAGCACTGCACCTTTTGTATGTCTCCCTTATCAGACACACCCAATTCATGTCTTGCAGCCTGTACTAACGAGCTGATGAGTTGAATCAGGTGTGTTTGATAAGGGAGACATACAAAATGTGCAGGGCTAGGGGTCCTCCAGGACAGGTTTGGGAAGCACTGGTCTAGTTAGTCTGTTTCACTTCCACATTTTTAATTCCCGAACGGCAAGTCTGCTTCCATTGTTAAGGGCAGCAGAAATTGCATTGATCCTTTAACCCCACTAACCCGGCCGATGACCCCCGGAAGGGATAGCATGACTCGTAGGTGATGAGTGGAGCGGTAGGAAGAAAAGAAGCCTTACAGTCATGGGGGAATCTTGTCCCAGAGAGGTCAAAGTCATGAGGGACCACTATTATCCAGATGAACTCTGTTGTTTGTGACTTCAAAAGCATTTAAATACAACAGTAGACTCTCTCAGAGAACCTTTTGTGACCCGAGCCCTTTGTACCGAGGTCTGGAGGGTGACTGGTTTCACTCAGAGCCGTGACAGGTCTGGTGCTCAGAGACGTTTAAGCGTCTAATGTTACCCGAGCAGCTCCGGTATTAGAGCCTGATGACGAGCGAGAAAAACAGCGAGGCCGCTTCATTTACCCCTAACAAAAACACAAATAAGAATGAGCGGAGGGACACAACAGTTAAACAGTCTTCAATCTGGACTCCTGTTATTGGAAAATAATAGCTTTGTGAAAAGGAAGTAATCTAGAGGGCCTTTAATCAATTTCTGCTAGATGAGTGATCGGGATGAAAGCTCTGGGACGGGGTCGCCAGCTCCAGACATTGTGGGCTGCTTGGTGTATAGGAAGGATGGGCTTTAATTTGTCTTTTCAGGGTGTCCAGGCATCTTTAAAGGCTTAATTGTTACCATAGACAGCCTTGATGCCATGTGTTTGCGGAAATGGTTTCAAGGCCCGCTGTGGTAAAATCACAGTCCGAGTGACCACTGACTAAATGCCAAGCACTGTATAGTTTAAAAGCCCATTCCAGAGCCATTACGCAAATATTTCACCAGGTTCCGGTATCTGTGTGTAACATTACCCAGGCCAAAAGCGGCAGAAGAATAAAGAGTCTGTGAATCGTGGATCGATGTGTTTAATCGCTAACTTTAAAGTGAACGTCAGATTTAAACATTAACTTTGGAGGCCGGTGATGCCGCGAAAGCTCGTTTTGCTTTCTTCATTCTATAATGCGACACTAAATGGCACAACAAAAACCAATCTGACGCGCTGTACCCTGAGGATGATCATCTAATCGCTCAATCCTCTCTCGTTGCATCCACAACTAATGAAAGTCTAAGAAGTCACTTTGTGCGCAATCCCGCGAGATCCAGGGTCAGATAAACATGCATTGTTTGGTGAGACATCATTTCTTTCTTGTGGTTATGATGTAAACTCCCATTGTGGGATTTGGTGCTGAGAGGGGAAACTCGGCCTGGGTTTTGTTCAGCACACAGAAGAGCGGTAATCCCTGCACCTGAGGCCATTTTCAGGGAGGTTCCTGTAAGCCGAGAGCTATCCCAGAACATCTCCAATGAGCTGCTACAATACAGACCTGCCATCTTGAGATCCATTACAAGAGTCGGCTCTGACAGGAATGTCAAGAATTCCGATGCTCTTTCACTTGAAGAAAAAAGGAAAAGCTGATAAGTCCATTGTTGCTTAAGTTTTATTTGCAATTCCAGTGGCGGGAACGGAATACGTCTGCAGGCGTTTGTGATGACCTCCATAATGTGACGTGATATTTTAGCTCAAATGTTGGGAAATGCTTTGTGCTGAATATATATTTTTAGTAATGCTCCCCATAAGTACTCTTTAGCTTCTGTATATACTAATGATGTTAGTGATCACTGCGTCGTTGCCATAGTCACAGATACCAAATTACCTAAGCATAAACCACGTATTTTCACTAGACGATGTTTGAGACATTTTAATGAACAAGGTTTTCTTCTTGACGTAGCACATTACAATTGGGATAGGATCTTTCTTATCCCCGATATTGAGTCTGCCTGGATATATTTCTATGATGGCTTTATATCGATCATCAATAGGCATGCACCTTTTAAAAAATTCCGTGTTAAAGGTAGGGATAATCCCTGGTTTTCTGAAGCCCTATCTGCTCTTATTCGTGAGCGTGATGTTGCTTGGGCAAAAGGTAGATAATCTGACTTAAGATCCAACTGGATTTATTTTAGGCAGCTTCGGAATAAATGTACAGTCGCTATCAGAAAGGCTAAGGCTGATTATTTCACTGCAAATTGTACTCTTAACGCAAATAATCCCAAGAAATTTTGGCAAAATATAAAGTTGATAACAGGTAGTAAAAACACCTCTAGCTTTCCTTCATGTATAAATATGGATTCCACTAGCATATCAGATAAAGATCAAATGCTTAATTGTTTTAATAAGCATTTTGTTGCCTCCGGGTTTTTATTTGAATAACAAAATTTTGCATGTTCCGATTCTGATTTTATTAATGCAGAAAGTTGTTTAAAAAAGGATGACAAATTAAGAGTTCTGATGTTTATAAAGCACTCAAATTGCTTGACACAAACAAATCACCAGGCCCTGATTGTGTGGAATCTGTTTATTTGAAATTAGCAGCTGACTTTATTATATCTCCTCTGACTTATATTTTTAATCTTTCATTAAATACCGGTGTCATTCCGGAAATCTGGAAATCAGCTTTTGTTTTTCCTCTATTAAAAGGGGGAGATTCATCTATATTAGATAATTACAGACCAATTTCAAAGCTCTGTGTTTTATCAAAGATCTTAGAAAGCCTTATCAGTGAATAGTTGATGTTATTTGAACGTAAACAAAGTGTTGTCTATTAATCAATCTGGGTTTCGTAAAAAACACAGTACTACAACAGCTGCATTGAAAGATCTAAATGATATTGTGGGCTCGATTGATAATGGTGATGTCTGTGCTTCTCTTTTTATAGACTTATCAAAGGCTTTTGACACAGTGGATCATGAAATATTGCTGCATAGATTGAAGAGTGTTGGTTTATCAAGTGATGTTATTCCCTGGTTTAAAAACTATTTAAGTGGAAGAACTTAGTGTGTACAAGCTGAGGGTAAACTATCCGATTCTTTGGTGATTGCCAAAGGTGTTCCCCAAGGATCTGTGCTGGTTCCCCTTTTATTTACCATTTATATAAACAATCTTGATTACGACATTCAGGATGCTAACTTTCATTTCTATGCAGATGACTCTGTCATGTATTGTAGTGCTTCTTCTGGACAACAAGCCATTTACAAGCTTCAATCAGCCTTTGATGTCATTCAATCACGGATTTACAATCTAAAACTTGTTCTGAATGTTGATAAAACCAAGTATATGTTGTTCTCAGGTTCAAAAAAATTTGATAATAATTTATCCTCTCTTCAGACCTTACAAGGTACCGTGATGGAATTAGTAAAAGAGTACAAATATCTTGGCATTATTGTTGATGAGGTCCTATCTTTTAGTTCTCACATTTCTCAACTGAAGGAAAAATTGAAAATTAAGCTTGGGTTTTATTTTAGGAACAAGTTTTGTTTTTCATTCAATGTACGAAAGAAATTGGTTACTGCTACTTTTCTACCTGTGCTTGACTATGGTGATGTAGTGTATCAGTTCGCACCATCATATCTTCTATCCTCTTTAGATGCCGTTTATCATGGTGCTTGAAGATTTATATCAGATTGTAAACCCTCAACTCATCACTGTATATTGTATAACAGAGTAGGTTGGTCTTCTTTGCTTATCAGAAGAAAAATGCACTGGTATTTAATTATTTATAAAGCCATTCTGGGGATGTTGCCCTCATATCTCTGCTGTCTCATAAAACAGAAAATTGTTGAGAAATACTTCCTTCGCTCACAAAATTGTTATACTCTTTCTGTTCCTTTTGTTCAATCTGAATTAGGTAAAAAGGCTTTTATGTACGCAGTTCCGACAGACTGGAATTTTCTGCAATCGAAACTGAAATTACAAAATTTGCTGTCTTTGGATCATTTTAAAACAGTTATTCGGCAAATGGAAATTGACTCAATGATATGTAACTGTTTTTAAGTGTTTTTAGTCGGTTTTTGTTGTAATATTTTGTGATGAAACTGATGTATTGCTGCCCATTTTGGCCAGGACACTCCTGTGAAAGAGATTTTTAATCTCAGAGAGTCTCGTCTGGTTAAATAAAGGTTAAATAAATAAATATATATTTATTTCCAGTGACAGTAACTGCAATTGTCTGCAAGCATTTCTGACAATTATCGGCAAATGATTTATAATGAATATTTAAGGTAAAAACATGATAATTCCATAATTTATGATTTTCTTGTACTTCCAGTGGCAGTACATTTAACATGTACATGTGGATAATTTAACATAACTGAGAAGCAATCATTAGCAAATGTGTTGTAGTGAATATTTCAACACATTTCAAGTGAAAACCTGATAACGTATTTTTTTCTTATGTTTGTGTGTGTGTGTGTGTGTGTGTGTGTGTGTTTCCATTGTCAGGAACTCCAAACATCTACAGACGTTTCTGACGAAGACTGTAGTAAAACACCATAATTGAGAAGCAACTATTAGCAAATGGTTTGCAGTCCAAATTTCAAGTGTAAAGCTTAAATTATGTATGGTTTTTATAGTCCAGTGGCAGAAAATGCAGCATTTATGTACAGGTGCATCTCAATAAATTAGAATGTCGTGGAAAAGTTCATTTATTTCAGTAATTCAACTCAAATTGTGAAACTCGTGTATTAAATAAATTCAATGCACACAGACTGAAGTAGTTTAAGTCTTTGGTTCTTTTAATTGTGATGATTTTGGCTCACATTTAACAAAAACCCACCAATTCACAATATCAATAAATTAGAATACTTCATAAGACCAATAAAAAAAAAAATAAAAAAAAACATTTTTAGTGAATTGTTGGCCTTCTGGAAAGTATGTTCATTTACTGTATATGTACTCAATACTTGGTAGGGGCTCCTTTTGCTTTAATTACTGCCTCAGTTCGGCGTGGCATAGAGGTGATCAGTCTGTGGCACTGCTGAGGTGGTATGGAAGCCCAGGTTTCTTTGACAGTGGCCTTCAGCTCATCTGCATTTTTTGGTCTCTTGTTTATCATTTTCCTCTTGACAATACCCCATAGATTCTCTATGGGGTTCAGGTCTGGTGAGTTTGCTGGCCAGTCAAGCACACCAACACCATGGTCATTAAACCAACTTTTGGTGCTTTTGGCAGTGTGGGCAGGTGCCAAATCCTGCTGGAAAATGAAATCAGCATCTTTAAAAAGCTGGTCAGCAGAAGGAAGCATGAAGTGCTCCAAAATTCCTTGGTAAACTGGTGCAGTGACTTTGGTTTTCAAAAAACACAATGGACCAACACCAGCAGATGACATTGCACCCCAAATCATCACAGACTGTGGAAACTTAACACTGGACTTCAAGCAACTTGGGCAATGAGCTTCTCCACCCTTCCTCCAGACTCTAGGACCTTGGTTTCCAAATGAAATACAAAACTTGCTCTCATCTGAAAAGAGGACTTTGGACCACTGGGCAACAGTCCAGTTCTTCTTCTCCTTAGCCCAGTTAAGACGCCTCTGATGTTGTCTGCGGTTCAGGAGTGGCTTAACAAAAGGAATACGACAACTGTAGCCAAATTCCTTGACACGTCTGTGTGTGGTGGCTCTTGATGCCTTGACCCCAGCCTCAGTCCATTCCTTGTGAAGTTCACCCAAATTCTTGAATCGATTTTGCTTGACAATCCTCATAAGGCTGTGGTTCTCTCGGTTGGTTGTGCATCTTTTTCTTCCACACTTTTTCCTTCCACTCAACTTTCTGTTAACATGCTTGGATACAGCACTCTGTGAACAGCCAGCTTCTTTGGCAATGAATGTTTGTGGCTTACCCTGCTTGTGAAGGGTGTCAATGATTGTCTTCTGGACAACTGTCAGATCAGCAGTCTTCCCCATGATTGTGTAGCCTATTGAACCAAACTGAGAGACCATTTTGAAGGCTCAGGAAACTTTTGCAGGTGTTTTGAGTTGATTAGCTGATTGGCATTTCACCATATTCTAATTTGTTGAGATAGTGAATTGGAGGGTTTTTGTTAAATGTGAGCCAAAATCATCACAATTAAAAGAACCAAAGACTTAAACTACTTCAGTCTGTGTGTACTGAATTTATTTAATACACGAGTTTCACAATTTGAGTTGAATTACTGAAATAAATGAACTTTTCCACAACATTCTAATTTATCGAGATGCACCTGTATGTTTCTTACAAACTGCATAGTGCAATGCCAAAATGTGTACGATTTTTGAGAAGCAATTGTTAGCAAATGCTTTAAAATAAGTCATTCAACATATTTTAATTAAAAAGCTGAAAATATCTAATTTCAGCACTTCTAGTTACAGAAACTGCAAACATCTGTAAGCTCCCTGCAACATGAATGATTCTGTGTAATTGAGAAGAAATCATTAGCAAATGATTTGTAGTGATTATTTTGACACATTTCAAGTAAGAACCTGTACAGGAACTTTTACAAATGTGTACAAACGTTTCTGACAAAGACTGTGATGCAACATGGGGGAAGTCACCATAACTGACAAGCAATCATTAGCAAATGGTTTTACTTGAAACATTAAACAACAACAACAACAACAAAAAAGCTTATAATGCTATTATGCACTTTTTTTTCCAGTGGCAGTAACTGCAATATTTTTATACGTTTCTGATGAAATGCACAATGCAAAGACGCAGCTTAGGGTTCTTGAGAAGCGATTGTTAGAAAATGCTTTCCAATGTGGAATTCAGCATATAATTCAATGAAAAAGTTTATAATTACTTATTTCTGCACTTCCAGTTGCTAAAAGTGCAAACTCCATGCAACTCCAAAATGTGACATAATAATTCAGTGTAATTGCAAAGAAATCATTAGTAAATAACTTGTAGCAATTATTTCAACATAATTAAAGTGCAAAGCAGATAAATCCTGCATTGCTTACATATTATTTGTGAATCCAGTGGCAGTAACTGCAAGCGTCTACAAACGTTTCCGCCAAACTGAGTAACGTGATGCGTAATTGAGAAGCAATCATTAGCCAAAGCTTTGTAGTGAATATTTCAGCATATAACGAAGGGGGAAGATAAAGTCATTTCCTCTCCGCCAGCCAAAGATAACATCCCATCAACGGAATATACCGTAGCCATATTTCTTCTTATAAGGACAGTCGAAGGGTACGTGAATAATGAAGTGAAATTGCGCCAAGAGGTGCTAAATCGTTTGTGATAGGTTCAAATAGAGGACACCTGTGAGTTTTGTTCCTCACGAGCGCACTTCAAAGTTCTCCAGGCGGGCTTTAGGCAGGCTAAATGTGTCCATCTGATGGACGTGCATTCAAGGAAGAGATGAAAACAGTAGCTTCTCTGTGTATTTGAGCAGCATGTCATGATGATCCCTAATGCGACAGTAATTGCTCCTTGATGCCTGGCTTGCCAGCACAGAGAGCAAGACCTTTCTCCCATGAGTCAGAGAGAAAAGATTCCGAAATTGGAATGTCAACGGGATAATCCTCATGTTGCCGCTGATGGATCCTCTTGACCTTTGACTGCCAAATATAAGGTGGAGTGAATATTTTACAAACAGCTTACGTTAACAACGCTAGCCTTAAATGAGAAATGAAACCTTTTAACATGTTTCAGGCGGCGCATAAACACAAAGGAGGTGTTGCCGGAGGCGTTTGGCTCGTTTGAAGATGACCACAGATGAGTTTGGCATGCCATCCGACTGAAAAATGTGGGGAGTCTTGCTATAGGGTGGCCCGAAGCATGTGGAGAACACTTGAATATATATATCTGAGTATTTAATCTCAAAACAGTGTGGGACGGGGATCTTTCAATGGTCTGAATTCCTTCTCCATGTGTGAGAAATCTGCCCTCCGCAACCTGCAGTTCAAAACTCGCAACTGTAACAAATGTCTGTGGATTAGTTGGCTGTAACCATGGCTATAGAAACAGGAAGGAACCAACTCCAAAAGCACTAGAAACGTCTAAACTTGCAGTGCATGGCAGAAATTCAACTGACACTCGATAAAGTGTGCGAGACATTCAAATATTTACTTTTATTCCTAGCTTGGAAACAAATTTACCATAGAAGAGTAAATTACAATCCATAAATCTTATTTCCTGTCACTTCTTGCCTCAAGCATTGCAGCTAACAGTTTACTGTTGGCTTTTTTTTTTTTTTGGTCTGTTAGGCCCCCCTTTATATGATTCTTCATGTCAGTATTAGCTTTTTAAATTATTTGTTCATCTTTCTGGAGAATTATGGCTCATTTCATTCCAAAAACTTCCATGTTCATTGGTTTGCTTGAATGTCTTCCATTCAGCTGTTGCATTCATTATGCCAGTCATCGTGAGGGATATTTTGATTGGCTCTTGTAGGTTTTTTTTTTTATATTGTATAAAATATTGTTTTTATGTTTTTAAAAAATATTAAAAATATATATATATAATAATAAATAAATAATAAAAATACATTTAAATAAAATTTAAATGTTTTAAATTTTGAGCTATTTTATTTGCTTTTTAACAGTTGTTGTTGCAGCCCTACTGGATATTCTACCAAAAAAGAAAAAGAAAAACTATTTACCACATTTCTTGAGTATCTCTGTGCTGAGAGGAGCCCTCCAAAGTGATCTACATTTCAGCATGCATGGAGGGCTCTGGGAAGCCATGCCAAAAAATGTCAGGAGCTTGTCAGCAATTCTTCTGATTTGTCATCAGGCTTATCAGATTTTGCAGTGCATCTCCTTCCTGAGTGTGAATGGAAAAATGGAATCCATTCATTCAGCATTGGAAACTGTATGGCCGCTTCGAGTATGTGTGTCTTTGCCTCTGGATAAACAAAAATGGATTTTGAAAAATGCCAGATCTCTTCCAGATGGTTTCACACAACACCTCGCTTTGCCATTTCAGCCCTGCATCTAAGATCACGACTCAGTGTGGCACTCTGTGCATGACGTCCCTTGAGACATGTACAATAACAAATCATTTTTCACAGCTATCATTTGTTTAGCGTTAACTTGCCGCTGAGATATATGTGAACTATTACAACAAACAATTACAAACCATCTGAACATTAACTCATTTGTCAAGATGTTTAAACAAATCCGGTGGCTTATTTACTGGGCTACTATATGAGTAGTTAACCAAAAAATTTGCATTTTGTCATTTTTGGTTTGTTTGTTTGTGTTTGTCATTCCAAACACTTTCTTTCTTGAGTGGAATGTACTGTTAAAGTTAAAGTTGCTTTTTTATGAAATTAATGGAGCTTGCAGTCTTCAAAAGGGATGTAAAAGCACCATAAAATGCTAATAGACTGTGGCTACTATTTATGACTACTTTACTATTTTATGACTTTGTGCTATCATGAACAAATCTAGTTTTTGAGTCCAATGTTTTTAATGAATCAGTTGATTGAATGATTCATTCATGAATGATCTTGTTCTCTAGTTCAGTTCACTGAACAAATGATCCATGGCTCTCAAGCTAAAAAAAGTCAATGGAAGGAAATATTGTTAGTGAACAGTAACTTTAAATTCAGTTTGTACTTGTGAATATTTGGCAAATGCTTATGTCCTAAGCATCTTATATTTCATTCAAAGTATATTTTTTATCAGTTGATGCATATTGAACCCATGACCTTGGCATTGCTGGTAACATTCTCTACTATTTGAGCTTCAGGAATGCTTGCATGCAACCATTTTTTGTGGTGCTTTTAAAGGAATAGTTCACCACAAAATTAAAATTTGCTGACAGTTTACTAATCCTTAGGCCATTCAAGATCTAGATGAGTTTGTTTCTTCATCAGCATATGATTTGGAGAACTTTTGCATTACATCACTTGCTCACCAGTGGATCCTCTGCAGTAAATGGGTGCCGCCAGAATCCAAACAGCTGATAAAAACATCAACCACAAATAATCTACATGACTCTAGTCCATCAATTAATATCTTCTGAAGTGAAAAGCTGTGTGTTTGTAAGAAAGAAATTCATCATTAAGACTTTTTAAACTTAAGACCTTCTGGTCAAAATGCAAGTCCTCTGTCCATAATATTGCTTTCTCCAGTGAAAAAAAAAATCCTCTTGTTTGAACCAGGAGAGAAATATGTACAAATTAAGCAATGTTTACAAGAGAAAACAGTCCAAAACAGTTCTGAACAAACATGTCAGTGGATTTTGATGTGACAACAGAAGATGGACTTTTTCACTGAAGGAAGTGTTATGGATTGTGAACTCATATTTTGGCCAGAAGCGATGGTTTAAAGTTCAAATGCCTTAATGATGTATTTATTTCTTACAAACATGCAGCTTTTCACTTCACAAGACATTAACTGATGAACTGAAGTGGTGTGGATTACTTGTGGATTATTGTGATGTTTTTATCAGCTGTTTGAACTCTCATTCTGACGGCACCCATTCACTGCAGAGGATCCACTGATGATGAGCAAGTGATGTAATGCTAAATTACTCCAAATCTGTTCTGATGAAGAAACAAATTCATCTACATTTTGGATGGCCTGAGGGTAAGTAAATTTTCAGCAAATTTTCATTTTTGGGTGAACCACTTGAAGTTCTTTCTGAAGCTTTAAAGATTCAGTCCTCGTGTTGAGATTGCATTGTGATTGCTTGTCCAAATCATCTACTTTTGTGCTCCACAGTAGAACATTATCGGGTTTGGAAAGGCATGAGGGTGAGTAAATGATGTCAGAATTCACATAAAGCTAAACCACATTTCAGATTTCTTATTAGAAAAGTTTGGTGCCCAGAAACAATCTTGCAAGTAGCTCTTGTACTGTTTGTCTCTGTAAATTGTCAGAAACGTTTGCCGCAGAGCCCTGCTAAAGCTGCGGTTTGAGCCAGACTGCTGTGGGACAGGAAATGTCTGAGCATCACTGGATGAGAGTTCGAACCTGCTGGTCTAAGCAGTCCAGAAGTATGGACTGTCTTCACTGCCTTTCCTCACTTTAAGAACAAGTTAAAAAGGAAAAGGCTGTGGATTTATGATTTAGCACCGTAAGAATGTGCACATGTATAAAAACAGGAATATTTATGTTCGAGCAAAGGTGTAAAGTGATGTGTGACTGCTATATAAAGGCTTTGTTCGTTCACATCTGTAGCCATGCATGTCAAGATAACGTCACTAGTCTAGTGTTCTTTTTTTTTCACTGCTGCACCAACAGTTTGGTGCATAAGCATGCAATTAGCTCCAAAAAGCCATTTTAGTTCACTTTAATAATATTTTAATTAAAAGTCTGGATTATGGGGAGCAGCAGCACTTTTAAATCAATGCAAGCAGTAACGTTTAAAGTCTTATTTGCAAGCGTTCAAAGCAAAGTATGTATGGGACATGGGAAACGTGTGCCACCAGAGCTGTGCTCACATGCACAGGCGGCATTACACGAATTCCTCCCTAATTGTACATTTGACATCTTTCAAAGCCGAAGAAGTGGCAGTCCAGCAACAAGGAATCTGGGGATAAGGCGATATACGGACCACATCCGTCCCGCTTCTCCCGTGGGCTATTTAAAAGTACAGTAGGCTGTATTTTCCGCTGCAAAGCCAAGCACCCACCCTTCCGTCCTTGCACCATATTGGAAACAGATGCCGTTGGATGCAAGGCCCAGCTAATTTAAGTGGACAGGCCAGATGGAGGAGAATGATTGCACACTACCCCCTGTTGGCTTTCATTTCATAAGGTTTCAGAAACATGGCAGAGGTCTGCAGAGAGGTAGTGAAGAATTGTTTTACTGTTGAACATTTCAGCCCCGTATAGGACTGGATCCAGCGTGGGTAGCCGTTTCCTAAATTAGACTGTCACACGTACAGCCTTTAATTGCTTTAAGCACTCAGAGACTAGCATGCAGATATGCAGAAGGGAACTTTTTTTATTCAAAATAGATCTAAGTATAACCCACTGGTTAGTGTGTTTGCGTATGTTGTATCCACCAAACCTTTAGTTATTAAAAAAAAAAAAAATGCACCTAATTGTTCTTTCTTTTTCATTTAGCAAATCAATTTATTTCAAGGAACAGGTAAAAAACATTCATTAATGAAACTTGGTACATCTTTTTAAGAAAGTATTTTGTTAAATGCTGCTGTTTACCAGGTTTTTTTACTCTTATATAAATTAGTTTGTTTAGTTGTTGTTGTTGTTTTTGTCAGTTGTATTCAGTATAAATTTATCACTTCTACCTACACCACGCCTGTTTAAAACACCTTCAAAAGCATATAAATCATTCTTAAGAGACTGTCTAGAAGAATAGTTTATGTTTAGGAATAATTCTGTCATCTTCTCACCCTTATGTTGCTCAAACCCGCATCACTTTTTTCTTCTTTTTATCTTTTATGTTTATCATGTTATCTTGTGTATATATACAGTATATAGAAAGAAAGAAATTAATGCTTCTATTCAGCAAGGACAAATTAAATTGATCAAAAGTGACAGTAAAGGCATTTATGAGGTTACAAAAGAATTATTAAATTAATAAATAAATTAATAATAAATGAAATGCTGTTCTTTTGAACTTTCTATTTATCACAGAAATCTGAAACAACATTTACCACAGTTTCCACACAAACATGAAGCAGCACAACTGCTTTCAACATTAATAATAATAAGAAATGTTTTTGAGCAGCAAATCAGCATATTAGAATGATTTCTGAAGGATCATGTGACACTGAAGACTGGAGTAATGATGCTGAAAATTCAGCTTTGCATTACAGGAATAAATTACATTTTAAAAGATATTCACATAAAAAAACTTATGTTAAATTGTAATAATATTTCACAATATTACTGTTTTGACTACTGTATTTTTGATAAAATAAATGCAGCCTTGGTGAGCATAATAAAAAAAAAAAAAATCTTTTGAACCCCAATCATTTGAATGGTAGTGTTATATATACACACGTGTGAATGTATAGAAATATAATGTATAAATAGTATTGACTACTTTAATAGTGCTGTTTTGAAATTTTTTGAGCATGACAGGCCCAATCTCCACTTGCATTTATGGTATAAAAAAAGAATAGCTTCTGCAAAATATCTTTGTTTATATTCCACAGATGAAAGAAAGTTTTCCATTTGGGTTGAACTATTGCTTTAAGGTTTCCGTAATCTAAATATTAAGCTCGTCTAGCTGAAATTCAGTCCAGCAACCGAGCATGTATCATCATCATCATAGCGTGGTTGTACTATGTAATTTGTGCTTGTGTGTGCGAGATAGAGACAGTTAGCTCACTCGGTGAGGTCTGTGGAATAATTGTACGGTGTACGCACATGCCAACGTCACTACAGCAAACATTTGCTCGTTTAATTCTATCGTAACCTGAGCCGGGCTTTATTTTCACTACAGGCCAGTAATATTTACTTAGCCAAGCCTGATCCGTGCACACAAGTGATCTCAACTGTTTCCTAAGCCATGTTGACATGTTTGACTTGAATTAAATCTGTGGCTGTAAATAAGAAATCTAGAGGGGGTTCATCGCTAATCGAGAGCAGAGGCACATTGTAAAACTGAAGTTGTACACAAATAATGAGTGTGGGAACGTCGGGACGGCATAAATCAGTTTTAACTAGAAAGTACTCCACTGCTTAGAGTCTGTAAACCGTAATTCTCAGCGTCGGCCCTCTGTGCAATACATTTGCTATCTTTACCACAGTAAATGTGTTTTAGCTTGGAGAGACTCGTCTAGTTTGGTCGCAATATGTTTTGTTCAGAGCTTCCAGCTAACAAAAATATGTTCTAAGAACGATTTGCTAATGTTCCATTAAGTTAAAAAACGGTATTTCTGAATGTTTTCTGAATGTTCTCTGAACATTCGAAACATCCAGTTTTTTAAATGTTTCAGAATTTTTTTTTTTTTCTTGAATATGCGAACATTAAGGGAACACTCCATTTTAGCATTTTGTAAACATTTTGGGAACGTTTCTTTTAAATGTTTACTGAACATTCTGATACAAGTAGAAACATTTTTAAAAAACTCACCATCACAGCTTATAAGAAAAGCCAATGCGTTTTCTATTCTTCTTATAATAGTACAATTTAATAAAACAGTATTAATTTAAATAAATTTTGTTCATCATCATGGACATTAAAGGGGTCCTATTATGCTCTTTTACAAAGTCTTGATTTCGTTTTAGGGGTGTACTAGAACATGGTCTCATGTTTGGTGGTACGAAAAACGCATTATTTTTCACATAATTTACATTATTACAATACCATTCTCCCCAGTCTGGCACGGACCGCTCGATTAGTTCCGGGTTTGATGAAGGCCCGCCTTCCGAAAAACGAAATGTGTTGTGATTGGTTAGCTGTCCCAGTGCGCTGTGATTGGCGAACAGCTAGGCAGAATGACTAAAAGCAAATCCATTCTCTGCCAGCGGGAGGCGCTGTTGGAGCGGGAGAGAGCGAGGTTTCCCTGGTAACGCTGTACACAAAGCAGAGCTCCGCTCACAAATGCTGCTTTATCAGACATTACATGCAAGATGAAATGAAAATGACATCCAAAATTTTCTGAAGACAGTCGGTTTCCTTCAGAAATACAGTGATATAAAAACACCAGCACTGAGTTTAGATTTTGAAATGTGCATTCGAATTTCAGGAGGCGGGATTTATTTTAATGATATTCTAATGGGCCAATTTGTGATGTCACAAATTGAGGAAATCAACTTTGTAGTCCAAACCAGCCGTTCGTTGTAGTTCTTAAAAAGGGATTTTTTAAAAACTAAATATCTCCCTTTTGAGTGGACTTTGAGATTTGTCAAAATGATATTTTGTAACTTTATAGATCTTTTTTATGCCTAAACATACACACTACACACTGACTAAAATTCAAAAAGTGAAAAAGCATAATAGGACCCCTTTAACATCAAACAACATTGCAGTTACATTTACTAAGAAAATTGTGAAATAATAAATTGGGAGCTAATAAATATGGAGCTATTTAATTTAAATAACACGTCGCTTGTGTTAAATTTAATGCTCAAAACTGTTAAGAGTTAAATAACCAGAATTTTAAATGTTTTAGAAACGTTTTTTTTCTGGGTTATGTGAATGTTAAAGGAACATTCCAATTTATGATTTTTCAAACATTTTGGGAATGTTACTTTTAAATGTTGTCTGAACGTTCTGAAACAAGGAGTAACATTTAAAAAACGTTAGACAAACGTTCTGAAAACGTTCCTTGTTAGCTAGTACGGTACTAAAGACTTAAAACAGGTTCAAAGCTTTTCTTGTCCTCTCTGTTTTCTGTCGGTCTGCGCTCGTGCTTCATCCCGCTGTGGAAACTCATTTGAGCGTCAAAACTCAAGTTCATAGGAGAGGCCCTCCCGGCGTTCGTAATTATTAAAATAACATTTTCAAAGAATCATCCGCCGGGTTCGCAGGGAGCGCCTTTAAAAGGCGAGAAGAGAAAATGAAAAGGCTGATGCGCAGATGGAGCGGCATCCATCACCTCCCTGAACTCTCAGGTTAAGAAGTTGTTTTGTTATCTCCCGCTCGCCCTTCGGGTGTGATTAAGCCTTGTTTTCCCTGTCCGCCTCGCGTAGGGCCTACTTGCGCTTAAATGTCAAAACTATGGCAGGAATGCTGGAGCGGAGAGGTCAAATGAGGTCATACGGAGGATGTAAACAACAATGTTTTCTTTTCTTTTTTCTTAATGGACTGATCCACTTTGGGAAAGAGCGCACCGCGAGCGTAGCTTGATCCCAGCGGCCTCCGTGTGTGGATTCCGAGCAGGGATTTAGGTTTTAGATCGCAATCGGACCCGACCTGAGTTTTAACACTGGAAGGATCTAATCATCCACACAATAGACTCTCTATTTGATGCCGCTGACTGTCTGATCAAACTATAATAAACTGCGTAATTGGTTAAGTTCAGTGAAGGGGTCACCTGTCCTCTTCTTCATGATGAAATATTCCCGCTGGTGTTCCTGTAGGAATCTGAACGCAAGTCTCAACATTTTCAAAGAGAAAACAAAAGATCATAAGCGTTGGACATGGTTTGAATTAGCATAAACGTAAGAGGACACTTCTCTCACGGGAGTCTGCTTTAACGGCGCATATTTAGGGTTTTTAGCCTGAGCCTTGACACTTGATATTTTGGTCAAGTCCACATTCCGTGTTAGGTTTACCAAACCATAAAATAATGTCCATAGGGAGACAGAAACTATGTGAGTCTTTAGTTGAAATTGTGGCTGAACTCTGGCACAACACCAGCTGTACAGCGCCACCTAGTGTTGCGCTGCAGAGAAACATTTTGGCGCATTTTTGTTGATTAAAATGTCATGGTTACATTGTAATTGCTTAGAAATAAATATGTATTTATATGGAAAAGTTGTTAACAGCCTTTCTGTTTCTCACAAACTAATAGTTTCCTCCCACTTCGTGACAAAATGTGTCAGTGTAGCCCAGGCATCCTCAAATCTGGACCTCAAGATCCACTTTCCTGCAGAGTTTGGCTGCAACCCTAATCAAACACACCTGAACAAGCTAATCAGGTGAGTTTGATCAGAGTTGGAGCTAAACTCTACAGTGGATTGGACCTCCAGGGTAAGATTTGAGGAACCCTGGTGTAGCCTATGCCTCTCTGTCATCAATGAGTAATTTACGGTATTGCATGATTACCATATTCACATACCATGGTATGTGCATGCTACTCCAGGGTGCTTCAAAGAATGCTTATGGCCGAAAAAAAAGCATATGAATTCTGTTTAGTGGTTAAATTTAAATTTTCTTGTAATCTTAAAGTGTTTTATTATTTTCAGTATACTAAGCCTGACCTCTGCTGGACAGATGAACCAATGCAATCACCAATCACAACTTCTAATAAAAAAAACGTGTTTGTGAAGATTTAGATATGAATTTGTTCAAAAAAATGAAAATTATTCATTTAAATTCAGTTCATCAACTTGAACAGCATCAAACATCATCTTTACCATCCCTGTTATATTTATAAGTCTCTTGTGAAATAATATCTAAACTTGGACCAAATTGTCTAATAACATATCGATGTTTCATAATTTGGATTTAGGCTATTTGATTTAAATAACATGTGGCTTGTGCCACACAATTTTGTAGTTTGTGTATTAAACCAGCCACCAATCATAACCGTAGGCCAGTCTTTATTCACGGCTGTATAATTCGGTTTAAGTCTTTACAGTTGGTTAGAACTGGTGTAAAAATATCACAGTCACAACACGACACACAAGTTAGTCATTATGTGGTCTTTATAGCTTGAGCAACGATTACAGCCTAGTTGGTGTTCAGGTATGTTTAGTCACTTCCGTTACGTGCCCTTCCTGAACACACCGGGCGCGAATTCACGGATGATACTATGGTGAAGACTGTTCTTAATCTTTATAACCCAATACTATACTAATATTCATAAAACAAGCCTTGAGCGTTGAAATCGAATAGCGCAACGTCACACATGTTCAATTAACATACTCCTTCGTCATTGGAGAGTTTGCAAGCTTTGAAGCACTACTTAATTAATTATTCATGAGTCCAGCCTTCGCTGTAGTAGGATTCTGGGCGTGGTTTCCTCCAGCGCGCACACCTGGACAGGAGATGTGTTTCACTTTCCAAAGGGAAAATCTACGAGAACGCATTCAGGTGAGTGGAATAATTTAGCGTATAGTTTTATTCAAATTAGATTATTACAATTGTTTGCTGTTTCGTTTTTATTATTATTATTATTATTATTAAAATAAGTTTTAAAGATGCTAAAGTTTGATATTAGATACCTATTAAAGAAATGTTAATACCTTGGAAAACATCGGATTATATACGTCAATATATTTTGTACTCTTTCTTTTGGCAAAATTAAGACATTTAGGTCTTTTCTGAGAAAAGGTTTGTTGTTGTTTTATCACTGTAGTACAGATATTGAAGACTAGTATTTTTACTGCATGTTTGCAATAGTATTCTCTTTCATATATGGTTTTATTTGATTAAAAATTCCTTGTTGTTACAGTACAGATCGTTCAAATTAACCTACTCACCAGGTTTGCCCTTGGGCTGCATAAATAGTTTATCTTGTTAGTTCAGAGCATGTGTGTGATCTTTAATCTAGTGAAACATCTCGCCCTCCCCTGCACTTTAGTGAACGTGGACAGACCTGTTTTTTTTAAATAATGATATTGTGGATTCAAATGCAACTTATAAAAAACACTCATACTTTCCCATCTTAGGTCACACAAAAATACCCTTTTTAGGCCTTCTTTAGTTTACACAGTAGACCTTGACTGTGTTTTTGTGTGTAAGACCTGGGCTTTGTTGTTTATTGATGTACAAGCCAGCAGACAGCAGGATGATGGGTCTGTGTGAGTCGCTCTGTTGTTTCTGCTCTTTCTGCCTCTGGTCTTGTCTCTGCTTGTCAGGAATTTTAAGCTGAAGTCTCCCTTGTTCTGAAATCACATCCCTCCTCCACCGTCTACCTTTAGTTTTCTGTCTGTCACTCCCTCTACTTTAAGGAGATGTTGTCATTAGAGACATTAAAGGAATAGTTTATACAAACAACAAAAAAAAAAAACTTCTGTCATCAATTGTGTACAGTGACTAGAGGTTCTCAGTAAGCTCCAGAAAAGCACAATCAAAGCAGTCCTGTGCGCTCATATTTCAAATCATAGAAGCCATTCAACAAAGTGCAAAATATGATTTTAAAAAGATAGCAGTATGCATGCATTTGTTTCCGCCATAAAGTAATCCCCTCTTTTTGCAGAATTTCAAACCTGCTCACAGTGTTGCCAAGTCTGCAGGTTTCCCATGGAATTTGGCTAATTTTATTCTTTTTCCACGGGTTTATCACTTTGGTGTACCTTTTGCGTATTGAAAACGTTCCGAGGGTGTTAATCATTCTTCATTAAACCATGGATGCCAGCAAAGAACTTTTAGTAAGAGTGTATAAAGCAAGTACAGCCTGGGCCTGTTGCATAAAATGCTTAGACTAGTTTTACAAGACAAGTATCTGATTTTTTTTTCTTTAAGACTGGACATAACTTTTTCAAGTCAGTTACATAAAAACGTAGATATCTGAAGATTTATTTTACACTTTGAATACCCGCTAGTTGGTCAGACTAGTTCTTAGGACACGTTTATGCAACTAAAATAACTGTTTGTGTTTGTCTGTGATTTGATTTCAGGCAGAATCATGGCCACTGCTGCTGAGTACGGACACAACTCCTGGGACCTCAGCATCCAGGTGGACCAGCGTGAGGGAGATGAGGGCATGAAGTTTAAATTGCGGGTCAAAGGGGATCTTCATGTTGGGGGTCTCATGCTCAAACTTGTGGAGAAGATCAGTGAGTAATTTACAAAGTTCTGTGAATTTAAATAACAGCTCCCTTTCATTTCATGAGCGTGAATTTGAATTGGCACAAGGGATGTTGAATTGTGAATGGGAATTGAAATAACAGGAAGTAGAATTTGCAAAATTGTAAGTTAGTCACACATCAGAGTAGTCTGATTTATAGTTTTGTGACAAAAAAAAAATTGCATTGTTATACCTTGATGTGTACAATACATTTTTCTCAACTGATGAAGGCATTTCTTTTAACTGAGTTCAGTACTATCAAAACAAGTAACACATTTTTTGATGCATAAAATTCTGCCGTACACTATAAAAAAGATTTCTCGAGGTGTGAATAAAACAAAGATTATTGGAGTACACATTACAAAAAAATACTATTTAAGTTTTTCTACTTAAAAATTTCACATATATTTCAGTCTTACTTGCCCTTTCTTTGTAATCATTTCTAAAATTTACTAGAAAATTCTAAGTGAAAATTGTGTCAAGGTGAATCATACACCAAATATTTTCCAACTTACAGATAAGTTTATAAAATAAATATGATAATAAAAATTTGGGGAATTATTTTATATAGCATATTACTTTATAAAATTAAATAAAGAATTCTGGGAAATTCTGGAAATAAATATTTTTTTATAGTATTTATTAAATATATCTAAATGAAATACACTTATAGGTTGCATTACAAACATTTATTATTCATTTAATTTAATGTTTCTAAAAAAAATACTTAATACATTGTGTTAAAAAAAACATTTATTGGTAATTCATACTGAAAATGATGTCTATTAATACCATACTTACAGCATTCAATTTCTATACATTTCATTCAATTTTAATTGCAATTCTGTTGCAAATTCTAGTTTTCTACTTGAAATTCAGGAATTTTAATTAAAAGGGGTTCTTAGTGCAATTCTGGAAAGCACAACCGTCTTAGGAACACATCAAAAGCTCTTCAAAGTAAGGTTTTGTAAGGTCCAAATGGGTTGAAAAAATCAAAACAGGAGTCAGAGTTTATGGACTCCCGTTTAAAAAACAACGACAAAATCTACCCAAATAACAGGAAACATTCTCAGAGCTTTGGTTAACATTCTGGCAAGATTCTCTCAAAGTTATGAACTAATGCTTATTCACTCATTTTAAATGGCACATTTATTATTTATCTGATCCTCAACAATGTTCTCAAAATGCAAAAAAAAAAAACCAGTATTTATACATCGTTCATGGAATATTTTTCTTCTAAAACATTTTAGTTCGAAATTAGAAATGTTCAGAGAACATTCAAAAGTAACATTCTCATAATGTTTGCAAACTGATAGAATGAAATGTTCCCTTAACATTTTATAACCAAGAAAACATTTTAAAAAATTTAAAAATTGAACATTAACATTTTCGGAACTTAATGGAAACATTAAAATAAAGTTCTTAGAACATATTTTTGTTTGCTGGGTAAAAGCTAAAATCCCAGTGCAGTTCTAGAGTGTAAACACTGGTTGAAATGCTCAGGTATGCCCATGTTTGCCTAGCGTATCTTTGTATAGCCTCGTGCTAAGAGCTATTGTTGTTTGACTCGGGTGTTGCTTGCAGACGCAGGGTCTGAAGTTCACTGTGTGACTGTGTCAGCCAGAGAGAGACGCTAGCAAAACATCCTGCTCTCCTCTACAGACTCATCAGATGACCCAGTGCCTAATTATTATGGTTTACCATGAAGGTCTTTTATTGGCAATGGCCATTCATTAATTTGGTTGAACAAAATGTGTTTATAGTCAACTTAATAGGTGTATTACAGTACAGACAGCCCAGGATTTCTTTAGTCGGTAATTACAGCAGTGAGTCAAATGATGATCACTGCGGAAGGATGAAGGAAATGTGAGTAAAAGAGGACTCATCAAGGTTTATATGGATTTGTGATGTCATCAGACATGTTTGTATTACTAAGGGACAACTGGTTTGAACTGATTTATTCAGGTGTAATGTCATCGTTGTAGTTTAACGACACATTAAACCTCTCCACATAAATATGTTTCTGTTCACCTCTTTAATATAATAATAAACTTCATCTATAAAGCGGTGGCTCAAAGTCCTACACTGCCATGGGCAAAGTAAAATTGAAGAGTGCAGTTAACAGTTTTTTTTTAGTGTTATTTAATAATATTTGGAATAGCTTTTTTATATATATTTTCAGTTTTAATATTTTTTTGCGGGGATTTTGTTATGTTTTTGCCTCTTTTCTTTTACTTTTGGAGCTCTATACTGTATTTGTGTTTGTGGAGATGAATTGTCTCAGACTCATGTTCTAACAGTATGTGGTTCTCTGTGTATCAGAGGCTCCTCAGGACTGGTCAGATCATGCCATCTGGTGGGAGAAGAGGAGCTGCTGGCTGCTGAAGACACACTGGACTCTGGATAAGTATGGAGTCCAGGCAGACGCTGACCTCCGCTACACTCCACAACACAAACCCCTCTGCATCCAGCTGCCCAACATGAAGACCATCCGGTTCCCTGTTAGCTTCTCATGTGTGGTCTTCAAAGCCGTGGCTGAGATCTGCAAAGCACTCAGTAAGGACAAGTGCAAAGGAAAATAATATGTTTGTTACATGATAAAATACAAATATAATATTTCTGTAGGATCAAAACATTATATAAAATGTGTAAATGTAATACAGATTTGTTATTTTGTGTAATTTAGATGCCACAACAGCTCCTACAAACATTGTCAAATATTTATGTGTGTGTGTGTGTGTGTGTATATATATATATATATATATATATATATATATATATATATATATATTTAATACATAAATTTAATACATAGTAATCACATATTCATTTAATACTTAGCACATACTTTTTTAATTTTAAAATGGTTAGAATATTTTATGAATATATGTATTTATATATTCATGGATTAATGAATATTTACAAACAAATAATTTGTTTTTGCATGTGAAAAAATGCAATGCAATTTTCCATGATTTCTTTCTGCACATTAGCCTATTCTCTACTAAACTGTGTATATTTTCCATCTTTGTTCACAGACATCAGACGATCAGAAGAACTTTCTCTTCTGAAACCACCAGATGATCAAAAGAAGAAAAAGAAAAAAGATAAGGGCCCAGAATCAGCCTTTGATGAGATATTAAACATGGACATGGCAGGAGGTATTTATTGCGGTTTTTGAAGGTGCCTTAAAGATATTTTTTTGTGATTTTTTTATTTTATTTTTTTTATTACAATGTAAAACTTCACTTCATTATAACAATTAAACAATATATACATTCTTTCACTGTTTACTATGCATTATTTTTTGATTTGAAAATAAGACAAAATAAAATTTAAATAAAAATTATGAATGAATATTACATGTTTTGTTTTAAACTCTTCATTTAATATATGTACTTCATATAATATGCGTACTACTTGTATTTATTTTATTTATTTATTTATTTATTTATTTATTTATTTATTTTTTAGAAAATATTGTCGATTGTTTCTGTGTAACAGAAGCAACTGTGTTTGGATAAACGTGTAAGTCTTAAACAATAATTTACAAGTTTACATTCATGCTTTGTACAGGAGCCCTAGGTCTGTATAGTAAAACTATGACTCCGACTTATGACCCGGTCAGCGGGTCGCCTGCATCTTCCACCAGTCTGTGGTTCGGCGAGAATCCTCTGATGGCCTGCCAACCCAACCTTCCACCGGAGGAACTGGCCAAACTCTACAAGCCTCTTACCATCGAGGATAAAGCAGCAATTAATGCTGGGTAAGAAAGAACAGACAAATTTAGACTAGCATTCAAAAGTTTAGGGTTGGCAAGAGTTTTTTGAAAGAAGTCATTAAACTCACCAAAACTGCATTTATTTAACCACAAAAATACAGTAAAAACAGTAAAAATGTGAAATATTATTACAATTTAAAATAACAGTTTTTATTGAAATATGTTTCTGTGATGCAAAGCTGAATTTTCAGCATCATTACTCCAGTCTTCAGTGTCACATGATCGTTCAGAAATGATTCTGTTTTGCTGCTCAAGAAACATTCTTTAATGAATAGAAAGATTAAAAACAGCATTTATTTGAAACAGAAATCTTTTGTAACATTATAAATGTCACTTTTGATGAATTTCATGCATCTTTTTTAAAAATGCATTAATTAAAGCATTGATTTCTTTCAACTTTTGAATGGTAGTAAATGATTGTTTTATTAGATCATATATTCATATTTCAGTTTATAACACTGGTAGTTTTGTTTCTGAAATCTGATTGAAGATTCACTCGAAACCATTTAAAGTTGTTACAATAGCCACGCACATGTGACCAGTTGCACCATTTGTATCGTTACGCCTCTGATTGTTACAATGTTGACATAGTTAGGCTAACAGACCATGTTACTATTTTTAAATGCACGCTCAGAAAAAAAGGTACAAAACAGTCAACATAGAGCTCTCTCCTTTCAAATGGTAACTAACGTGTACATTTAAGGTACTAATATGTACCTTTTAGGGGTGAATAAGGTGCAAAGATGTAACTTTTGTACCTTAGAGTACTGCCCCAGTGACAGCTTTGTACCTTTTTTTGAGAGTATATACAGTATTTAATTTATTAAAGAAGTGTTAGCATATTGCTAGTTCTGCTGTTTTATACAATCTATATTTCTCCTCATTCCCAAAAACATCCATTTATTATGGTAAACTCACTGTAGCACAGCATTTGATGCCTTATTGGTTATGTATATTTCTGTTTTTATTTATCAGCTGCATTTCAATCGCTGCGTTTGTGTATTTTAACTGAGACGTTGCTCTGCAGGTGGCTGGATTCCTCTTGCTCGCTGATGGAACAAGGAATTCAGGAAAACGACCGACTCCTGCTGCGATTCAAATACCATTGCTTCTTTGACCTCAACCCAAAGGTGAGAAATCAACTATTACTACATACCACATTATATGTTTGTCAGTGACAACATTAGATGGGCCTGATATCTCTACATTAGTATGCCTTTTTCTTTCTTCTCTTAGTATGATGCTGTGAGAATCACACAGTTGTATGAACAGGCCAGATGGGTGATACTGCTGGAGGAGATTGACTGCACTGAAGAAGAGATGCTCATGTTTGCATCCCTGCAGGTACAGGATGCCTGTTCACAACATAAACTGAACTTATCCCATGCTTTTCTGTTTATTAGTTTAATTCAGAGCTCCAGAAAGCAAGAAAGGTTATTCAGACGGTCATTGACTCCAGTTTTATAATGAGATACTATTATTGTTTTTCTTAACTACTTTTTAAAATATTTTCTGTTTTGATTTTAGTTAAAGTTTTAGTAATTTTGTTAGGTGTTTTTGTCATTAATTGTTTTTTTGTTTTTTTTATCCCCCCCCCCCCCCCCCCCCCCCATTTTAGTTTTAGCTGAAATAAAATATATTTTAAAATATTTTATTTTATTTATAGATGCATTTATGGTAATTTTCAGTTAACTGTATCCATGATTAGCTCATCTGACAGGTATGCTTTAATGTGTCGTAGTATTTAGTTGCATTACATAGCATAGATGGTGTTGAATTATGGTCAGTTCTTTAGTGCCGTACTTTCTCACCTGAAGATATGAGATAAATTACTTTGAGGACAAAGGATGTGACATTCCACAGCTAACACAAGGTAGCATTCAATTACGCAATGAGGTAATGTATAGGTGAACATGGCGCCAATAAACCAAACCAAACCTAGCGAGGACTTCATGTGAGCGCATCTGCAGATCTGTGACAAAAAACAATCTACGAGAGTGTATATATATATATATATATATATATATATATATATATATATATATATATATATATATATATATACACAGAATATTACTTTCTGCATGATAAAATATAAAGATTTCACAGTGATCTGATTCTGCAGTGTTGTTGTTTTTTTTTTAAAGGGGTGGTTGACTGTTTTTTTTCTAGGCTTGATTGTGTTTATGGGGTGCAGTCTAACATGTGTTAATGCTTCGTTTAAAAAAAAAAACATTATTTTTCACATAATATACCTTTATTCCACACCGCTCTGTCCCTTCTCTGAAAAACGCGCTGATCATTTCCTGGTTTTATGAAGCCCCTCCCTCAGAAATACATGATGGGTTCTGATTGGTCAGCTGGCTCAGTGTGTTGTGATTGGCTAAACTGCCTCTAGTGCGAGTCTAAACGTCCCGCCCCTCACCTCAGCGGCATGTGCTCCGGTTGTATTGTAAACAATGACGTCGTCTATATTGCTTATCAGTTTGAGCCCAATTGAGATGCAGAGGATATTAATGAAGAGGATCGTGCAGAACCTGTGCAAGCACGGTTTTTAATGGTAGGCCTAAGTTTTTTGTTTGTTGTTGTCTCATACTTTTAGATACGCTGTTATTTGTAAATGCTACTGCTAAATGTTAGCTTTTAATATACGGTTTTATTCTGATTAAAGCTTTAATACAGTACGGCAACCACACGCGCGTCCATGTATAACACTTCTCATAGCTATGTGAAAATAAGTGTATTCACTGAGCTGATGATCTGAATGAGAGAGAGAGAGATGCAGAGCGTGTGCAGAGCAGGGCGATACGAAGAACAGGATTGAGAACCGCTGCTTTAGAACATTGTTTTTGAAACTTGTGAATCCATTAGAATCGTTAGAACACAGATTCACGATTCATATATGAATAGATTTTTACCTGCACCCCTAGTTATCTTTCTCTTCTCTAAAGCAGTGCAGCATGGCCTCGCCCCCTTTGCTGCGTGTTCCCGGGGGCGGGGTTCATCTGGATCCATGATGTAACGGACCCGGGAAGTAACTCGTTGTAGTCCCTACGAGCCATTTTTGTAGGCATTAAACTGCCTGAATTTTAAAAGACGATATCTTCGTTTGCATTGAGCTTTCAGCTTTGTAACTTTGCAGATATTGTTTATGCTCAAACAGCAACATTATACACTAACTAAAGTTAAAAAAGTGAAATCACAATCAACCACCCCTTTAAGTTACTAAAACATTACTTAAAACCATGTTTTACTACCTTTATATATGTGAAGATGAGCAGGGAGAATTACTAAATTAAATGAGCTAGTTAGCGAATACGTGCATATTAACAGCGTAAACATGAACGGCAATAATAAATTAAAGAAGAATTTTTTAGAAATATATTTTACCTAGGTGACGAGGATCACTCAAATGCAGTTAGTTTTTGACCAGAGATTGTGTGCAAATGCGCATTTTGTCCGTCATTAAAACGGCGACATCGCATTATGTTTTCATCAACAGGTTACAAAGTTTGTTGTAAGTATACGGGCACTCAGTTTTTCCTGTTGTAAAATTCATTTGGCCAAAATCTCATTTTATACAAGAGATGAAATGTTATTGTATGCACAGGCTATTTAAGTGTATTGGCTATGACTAGATGGCAAATGCTAGCCCTCTCTCTCCGGTCCCACACGTCTCAGACCTCAAATACATAAAATATGAGCCTTTATAGACATAGTGTTTTTTTTTCTTTGTTTGGTTTTTTTTTTTTTTGCGTACAGAAAATGCTGTACTTATTCAAACAACATGAACTTTATTACACTTGCAAGACTTCGGTCAGCTGCTGTGGAACTTCAGTTGTTCATCATTCAGTCCAGATAGAGGTGGACCGTTTGAGCGGACCCAACAAGATTTAGTCACAAGCTCTCTTTACTACCTTTCACTGGCCAAATATTTGTAAAACAGGCAGACAAACGTAAAGGGTGACCAATAGCATTGATTTTTTGAAGAAAAAAAAAAAAAAAAAAGGCCACTTCGGAGTGTAAGGGAAAAAAGGGCATGTGCCCTTACACATTGAGCCCTATCTGTGCACGTGCCTGTGCACTGCACAAATATTTTAGGATTTTTTTCCCCACCTGTTTTCCTGCTTAAATCATTATTTCAAACTCTTGCCTGCAGTGTTAATGTAACTGCATTGAAAACCACAGCGGGTGAGGTTTGTGAGTTTAGCATATAATAAAGTTTATCTACTTGATTAGTTATTTAATGAGCACCATGAGTAATTTCCATTAAAACTTATTTTTTTTTACCCATTTATTAAAATTTAAAAGTGAAATGTATAATTTGTCAGTATCTTTTGAGTCTTAATCACAGTTATTGACTAACCACTGAGTTATGGTTGCGGTTTTATTGTTATGCTTCTCAATTGGCATTTCAGATGTAAAATACTTGAATCTTTTCTAGTATCACATCTGTAAATTAACCTTATCAACGGAGCCACTGAGCAATTCCAGTGAACCAGAGATTGATGAAGTCGAGGCTGCGCTCTCAAACTTAGAATCCACCTTGGAAGGACGAAACGCTGATAAGATCCTGGTATCAGTGATTTTATGACATTATGATTATAATTTTTTTTTCATAAAGATGTTGTCTTTACAATGGTACTTACATTAAATAAATTTAAATTAGCTGTTTGACAGATAATTGTGTGCTAATTATAAAAATATCAAAAAGAATCAATCTGGCTGAAATTTAAGCTAGTTTAGATACTAATATTAAAAGGTTTGGAGTCAGTAAGATTAAAAAAAAAACTCATTCATAAAGAATGCATTATATTGATCAAAAGTGACAGTAGAGACATTTATAAT
Organism: Spinibarbus caldwelli; assembly: GCA_039654775.1. Lineage (NCBI taxonomy): Eukaryota > Metazoa > Chordata > Actinopteri > Cypriniformes > Cyprinidae > Spinibarbus > Spinibarbus caldwelli. The sequence continues at coordinate 27,230,259 of CM077241.1, read as the reverse complement.
ATTACAAAATATTTCTATTTCAAATAAATGCTGTTTTTAAACTTTCAATTCATCAAATAATCAAAAAAAGTATCAGATTTCCATAAAAAATATTATGCAGCAGAGATTAGAATGTCTAGAAAGATTTCTGAAGGATCATGTGACACTGAAGCCTGGAGTAATGATGCTGAAAATTCAGCTTTGCATCACAGAAATCAATTAATTTTTAAATATATTTAAATAGAAAACAGTTATTTTAAATTGTAATAATATTTCACAAAATTAATGTTTGTACTGTATTTTTGATCAAATAAATGCAGCCTGCCGACCCCAAACTTATGAATGGTAGTGTATGAGTATTAACCTTTTCTTTAACTTTTTCAGGAAGATATCACTGACATTCCAAAGCTGGAAGATACACTTAAATTGTTTAGGTGAGTTTAAGATTATTAAAGTTGTTCAAGAAAAACATTTTTTTAAATTGTTACAGGTTTTTTTCTTTTAAAATGATGTAAATTATTAATGAATAGTCTGTTGAAAAATAAATTATAGTTCCATGCACAGAACAGTACTGTTTGGAACCTTTTTGTCAGTCATGTTCAGTGACATTTGTGTCTAGTCTGCAGTAAGACAGACTATACAGTGCATTGTTTACTTACCTGTTCATTTCTTTGCTTTACAGGCCCAAGCGATTGACGTTAAAGCCGTATAAGGAATACTGGTTTGTTTTTAGGGACACTACAATTTCTTACTACAGAAACAAAGAGTCTGCCAATAGAGAACCCATTGAGCAACTCCATCTACGAGGTGAGTGGCCAATCAGAGAAAAGATTATTCATTTTAATACAGCCAATGCATCAGTGATAATGCATCATTAATTGCACAGGATGTGAGGTCATTCCTGATGTCAACGTCGCTGAGAAGAAGTTCGGCCTCAAGCTGTTACTGCCAGCGGCTGATGGAATGAACGAGGTTTATATTCGCTGCGACAATGTGAGTTTTATATTTATGTTTTATATGCATTTGTGGTACACGTATTTTTGCTGTACAATCTTTAATCTAAAATTGTCAATTTTTGCTGTATAAATATTTCAAGATGAATATTTACTAGACTAAAGAAACTTAGGTTACTTGATTATCCATACAGCCTTTTTTAGAAAATAATGGTGAAATATGAGTATCAAATATGATTCATCCGGCTTTTGAGGAACGTTTATTTGTTCATCTGTCAATCATTGTTATTGCATTACATTATATGTTTTGCACACCACAATTAAAACTAAAGAGTTTTGATCATAAAACTAGCTTTTAAATGTAATACTAAGACATGTTATTGGGAGATATAGAGTTACTGATTTTTATATGCATTTTATGTAAGTAATATGTTATGCTGGTATAAAAATTCAGATAAATATCAGCATCTGCACCAAATTGCATATTTTTGCTCAGATTGGACCTCCAAATAAAATTGAGTTTGAAATTTTGAAAAAAAAAAAAAAAAAAAAAAAAATTCTAAGCCTAATGTTACAAATGATTAAGAACAAAAAACACATATGCCACCTTTTTCTTTTTTTTTTGGTTTTGAGATTTTTTTTTGTATTTTTTTTTTTTTTTTTTTATAGTTTGTCTAAAGACTTAATGAACTTTGAGCTTTACAGGGTTAAATTCTAATCAGAAGCTTCATGAACATTCAAATTGAGTCGTATGCATTTATTTGTTTCTTTTGCTTAAAATGAACATCTCCTTAAAACAGGAAACACAATATGCCAAGTGGAAAGCTGCCTGTATTTTGGCCTCCAAAGGAAAGACGATGGCCTACAGCTCGTACCGCACCGAGGTGAAGAACATCCAGTCTTTCCTGCAGATGAAGAGTCTAGCACCTCCTCCTGGCCAGGCAGCACCTGACGTAGAGTCCATGGAGATGAATGCCGAGTGTTTCGTTTCTCCCCGATATGCAAAGAAGTACAAGACCAAACAGGTGAAAATACAATCTCGACACACACAGAAAGGACAAGATATGGCTTGAAATGCACGTTTTTATTATGCCATGACAGCACTGGATATGAGATCTGTTTTGGCATCGTTTTCCTTCTAGGAAAAAAAAAAAAATCATATTTATTCTTCTCATTTCAGCTGACCACACGAATCTTGGAAGCTCATCACAATATTTCCCAGCTTTCCCTCATGGAGGCCAAAATGCGTTTTATCCAAGCATGGCAGTCCCTGCCTGAATTTGGCACCAAGTACTATATTGTCAGGTAATTTTACTGAACAACAGATTGATTTTGTGCCTAGAAGAGATTTTTAAGCCTGAGTAAGGTTTTCCAGTCCAACCATAAAAGTTTCTTTAAAGTTGTGCACTAACAAATTGCTTTTATAGTTTAAATTTTCAAATGTTAAATAGCACATCATTAAAATGTCTAGGTGCATTTGGCATATTTTTTGAAAAATTATAATTTAAACCTTATGTTGTGTTCTGGTCATTTTGACCTGGAGATGATTTTTTTTTCCCCTGAAAATGTTAGCAAATTGGATTAAAACTTACTCAGACTTTGCAGAGTATAACAACGTCCCCCCAAAAATGGATAATTTGGATACTTCAGTTTTTGAGTGAACACTGGAAAAATTGTCCACAAATAAAGCTTTTTATCACTCAAAAACTGAGATGCATAAGCTCAGATAAATAAGGCCTACACCCTTGGTTCCAAAATATATATAAATACAGAGAGAAATAAAACAGTGCTAATTAAAAGAAAACAATTTTAAAAATCCAGGATTTGGTGATAAGATAGCATAATGAGAGATTTACAAGCAATTTTAAAAGGCTGATCATTTCTGACCAGGAAATTAGGTTTTCAGCAGAGCACAAGGGTTAATAGAGTGTTGTCATTCCATTTAAAGTTTTAATTTTTTCTTTTTTAATGCAATTTTGTTTTCATTGAGTTTGTCGAATGAAAAATCTGAAACTAGCTTACATAAATAGTCACTTTCATTAGTTTAATTTAGACTTTTTGTTAATTTCATAATCAAGCACTGACAAATTTATGATGCTTGAAATGGAATATACAGATTGTACAAACTATATAGTTACTGAATCATTCAAACACAAACTATGAACCATTTTGTCAGACAATTTTGCCGAACAACAGACTGATTTTTGTGCCTGGTATCGCTCAGAAACATCCTTCAAAGTCTAAATATGGGTTTTGAGCTCTTCAACCACGAAATATGATTCAAATCTTTTCACTTTGTGCCACAGATTCAGAGGAAGCAAGAAAGATGAGCTCCTGGGAATTTCCTACAACAAGCTGATCCGCATCGACATGTCGACGGGTTTGCCGGTGACCACCTGGAGGCTCTCCAACATGAAACAATGGAATGTCAACTGGGAGATTAAACAGGTGAATAAAGTGCTTCAAACTAACTTGTAACCTGTGTGGCTGGTATGAATATGATTTATGAGTGTATTATTGCTGTTACAGGTGACCATCGAGTTTGACCAGAGCGTATCGATTGCGTTCTCCTGCCAGAGCTGCGACTGCAAAGTGGTTCACGAATATATCGGAGGCTACATTTTTCTTTCCACGCGCTCGAAAGACCAAAATGAAACATTAGATGAAGAACTCTTCCATAAGCTCACAGGAGGACAAGACTGACCTCAAAACAACATCAACCTTTAGAAAAGCAAGAACGAATTCATAGTGTTTTTTTAAATTTGCCAAAGTCATTTTATATTTGTATTAAGACACACAAGCCTTGTGCACAAGAGAGTAAACAAATCAAACAATTGAATCCACATTTTGGATCTGAAACGATACGTTTGCTGACTCTTGACATCTTTATGAGTTCTTTGCATCTGAACAATACACATAATTTACAGCACACATTTCCATACATGAATTTGTGTAACAGATATGGGACACGGTGAGGTTTGGATTTAAATGAGTTGCTAGTTTACCATAGGTTTCTTTGAAGTTGTGTACTAACAAATGGCTTTTTACAGTTCGGTTTTTTCAAATGTAAATATGTTTACATTAAATTTTTCACCAAAATTTCTAGGTGCTTTTGGCTTGTTTTCTGAAAAAATATATTTTCAGTTCAATTGTTTCTTTTAAAGTCGAAAATCGATTTTGTTTAATGTCATTTTGTTTTCATTATGTTGACTGGAAAATCTGAAAATAGTCTAAATAAATCCAATCACTTTCATTATGAGGTCCAATTTGACTTGTCCGAAATTCATAATCAAGCACTGACAATTTATGATACTTGAAATATACTTAACAGCTGTTTTATTTGTTTCTACAAACCATACAGTGGCTTGCGAAAGTATTCATACCCCTTAATTTTTTTCACGTTTTTTGTTGCTGCCTTATGTTAAACTGCTTTAAATTACTTTTTTCCCACATCAGTCTACACTCCATACACCATAATTTAAATTTTGTAAATTTATTAAAAATAAAAAACTAAAATGATTCCATTGCATAAGGATTCATACCCTTATCTGGGACAGTTGAAATTTAGCTCAGGAGCATTCATATTGACTGTAGATGTTACTACACTTTGAGTGAAGTTAACCTGTGGCAAATTCAATTCAATGGATATGATTTGGAAAGGTACACACGTCTTAATAAAAGGTCTAACAGCTGATAATGCATATCAGAGCAAAAAAAAAAAAACAAGCACTGGGGTCAAAAGAACTGCCTGTAGAGCTCAGAAACAGGTTTGTGTCAAGCCACACATCTGGGGAAGATTTCAGAAAAAAATTCTGCTTCACTGAAGGTTCACAGAAGCATGTAGTCTCTGTTACCCTTAATGGAAGACGTTTGAAACAACCAGGACTCTTCCTAGGGCTGGACATCTGTTCAAACTGAGCAACTGATGGAGAAGGCCTTTGGTTAGTGGTGACCAAGAACCTGATGGTCACTCTAGTTGAGCTCCATGATTATATGTAGAGACAGGAGAAACCTACAGAAGGACAAACATCACTGCAACACTTCATCGATCTGGGCTTTATGGCGGTGCGGCAAGACTCAATCCTCTCCTCGGTGAAGACACATGAAAACGCTTGGATTTTGCAGCAAAAAAAAAAAAAACTGTGGCTCAGTGGTAGAGCATTGCGTTAGCAGTGCAAAAGGTCGTGGGTTCAATTCCCAGGGAACACACATATTGATAAAAAACGTGTAGCCTGAATGCACTGTAAGTCGCTTTGGATAAAAGCGTCTGATAAATGTGTAATGTAAAAAACAATATTCTCTGGTCTGATGAACCTCAATTCTAAGCATCATGTTTGAAGAAAACCAGCTCTGCTCATCACCTGCAGAGTACCATCCCAAAAGTAAAGTGTGCTGTTTTTCAGCGGCAGGGACTGAGGGACTCGTCAGAGTAGAAGAAAGACTCAAAATATTGAGACAGCCTTAATGAAAACCCAGTCCAGAGCATTCAGAACCTCAGACTGGGTAGAAGGTTCACCTTCCAACAGGACAATGACCCTAAGCACACAGCAAGAGTGGCTTATAGACAAATCTGTGAATGTCCTTGAGTGGCCCAGCCACAGCCTGAGCTTGAACCCAATCAAATGTTTCTGGAGAAACCTGAAAATGTGCATCTGCCCACATCCAACCTGACAGAGCTTGAGAGGTGAAGAGATGAGGAGAAGGATGGCAGATAATAGCCAAATGCTGATGAGCAAAGCTTGTCGCATCAAACAAAAAAGATTTAAGACTGTAAAGGTTCTACAGCTAAATATTTAGTTAAGGGTATGAATACTTATGCAATGTACTTATTTAATTTTTTATTTTTAAAAAATTTATGAAGTTGTGACAATTCTGTTTTTGCTTTGTCAATATAGTATATGGAGTGTAGATTGATGTGGGGAAAAAAGTAATTTAAAGCAGTTTAACATAAGGCAGCAACATAAAATGTGAAAAAAAGGGGTATGAATACTTTCCCAAGCCACTGTATATCAGAGCAATGTAGTTTTTATAGTAAGATTTTATTTTTATATTGTCTGTTTCCCTTAAATTTGACTTAGTTTTAGTCATTTTGTTGTGGTTTTTGTCACTTTTGCTAGTTTTTAAAATATGCCTATATAGTTTTTATTCATTTATTTAATAAAATTACAGTTTTGTTAGTCTATTTAATTTATTGTAATTCTTAAATGTAAATTAAAGGAAAATAAGAAGTAACGATGTTTTTTCCTCGTGTTTTTAGTTTGAGTTAATAACCAGAAGGGTTAGTCACTATAGTCAAACGTGCTAAATATGATTTTTTTATTATTTTTTTTATAGCCTATAAATCCGATATTAGCCCTTTAGTTTTGAATAATAGGACAAAATGAATCCATTTGTATTATAAATACATAAAGTGCGTGCGGTACATGCTCTTTCATGTTGGACATATTCATATTTTAGTAACGATAACCATAATAGCGCATATCATAATTTTTTACCCTTATAAATGAAATACAGTGGAAGTACAAAAATAACATCACGTGATAATGCTATGATATAGTCACTGTACATTTCCAGATAACCAAGGTGCTAGTATAAACCTAATGTAAAGGTCATTAACTTCAGTAAATGTGAGTATAGATTAACGTTTATTTTTTACTTCCTAAAATCGCTTTGATCTGTGTCTTGCTAGTCTTCCTGACTGGCTGCAGCTCTGGAAATCAGCGCTCGATTAGCTGGCCTCTCGGAACAGGAAGTGACAGAACACACGTGTGGAAAGAAGCATCGCTTCTGTCAAATTACTGTTCGGCTTGCAGTCATAGACATGACCACTTTTATGTTGGGTTAGTTAAAGTGGAAACTAGTTTTAAACATCCTCCGGTCGATCTGTATCCACGCTGATCGCAGTAAATGGCGGAGTGTGTAAATGACAGCGATGCAGAGAGCAGAATCAGCTGCGGAGACTATGTAGTGCTGAAGAGAGGAGAGGTCTTCAAATCAGTGCAGATCGAAAATAAAAAGTGAGTGAAACTAATTTAATTAAATGTTATCTTGTAAGTTTAGTCTTGAGGGCTTGTGTATTTAAAAGCAAACAATGTAAAGAATAATCATTAATGTAAGGAGTAACCTATCTGTTGAATGTGACAATTCATAAAGTCTAATATTCACATTTCTCTCCTGTTAAGTGCTTGTACTCACCTCATATGCTTTGATTTGACCTTATGTGTATGTGGTCTCTCAGGAAAGTGATCTTTGAGAAGCAGTGGTTCTTCTTGGACAATGCGGTGGGGCAGCTGTATGGGACCATGTTTGAAATTGAAGCTGGAGGTTCACTCAAACTCAAAGCAGCAAAAAACTCAGGAGACTCTTTGGGTAATGATGCTGTGGATTTACGCTGTTATCTGTGGAAATTTTTTTCAGTGACAACATTATGTTTCTCTTCTCTCCTGTCACAGATTCTAAGGAAGCAGGCCAGGATAACAGACACGTAGTGGATGATGGCAGATCTCAGAAACTGACCAGAGATGATATTGAAACTCTGAAAGAGCAAGGGTTAAAGGGCCAGGTATGTACTTGGGTTAAGTTTTCTAGGGATGCATGTTAACCAAAACATTTCTAAACAAGATTTTGTATTTTATGGTCTCCAAATTTGACACCTTCACTTCTTAAATATGCAAGTCTATGGGATTTTTGCCATTTAATTAATCACTGGTAAAATATTGTAAGTCCAGTGTTGCAGCCCATATCTTTTCACTATAGGCTACTTTTAAATAAATGAATGAGAAGAAAAGAAAAACTGAAGAAATACTGGAAAAAAATTTTTGTGTCCCTATAAAAGAAAAGTTTATTGTATTGAATGGAAAGCCATAATGAGGTATAGAAAAAGCAACAGCACTCAACAATTTGTGCTGTTATTCATGGAGGTTTTTAGGTGTTCGTATGTGGTTACAAATACATTTTGCTCACATGTCCTTTCATGCGTGTTTAAGGAGATTGTTCAGCAGCTCATAGACAACAGTACAACATTCAAAGACAAAACTGAATTTGCTCAGGAGAAATACATCAAGAAGAAAAAGAAAAAGTGAGTTCAAACCATTGTTATTACATATTTTCTCAATCACATGGAAAATAGAACTGTTAACAAGTTCTTTGCCATTATGTATACAGGTACGAGAGTGACATAACAATCCTGAAGCCCTCCACTCGACTCCTTGCCATGATGTACCACGGCAGAGAACCAGGGAAAATATGGTATGTGATCTAGGAGAACTTAAAGGTATACTTTAATCATTCACTCATCCTCATGTCATTTTCAAACTCATGAGTTACCTGAAATAATTGCTCAATTTATTGTTTAGTGAAGTGTTATTTTGAGTATATTCAATATATGTACTAGTAAACAGATTCCCAAACTTTTTTCATCTGAACCCTTTGACTTAAAAATTTATTTTTACTGATTTTAGGTTAATGTTTTACTGATTTAAAAACATATTTGCATTGTGAGGTTTTTTTAGTATTATTTATATTGCTTTTTTATTTTTAGTTTTCATTGTTCATTTCATTTGTTTTAATAAATATGTGATTTTGTCATGTTAATTATTTTTTGTTTTTATAATTTATTTTATTTTCAATTTTTGTCATTTTAGTACTTCAACTTGAAGTTATTTTGTTTTAGTCAGTTGCCAAGGCATTTCTATATATATATATATATATATATATCTTATTTATTAATTTATTTATTTTCAATTCATTAAAACAATTTTTAGTAGGTTTTAGTTAGCATTAACAACACTGCAGTTCTCTGATGTTGGTTAATGGTCAAATCACATGCAAGTAAACATAAAAACACAATGTAAACTTTCTTTAAAAAGAGAAAAGTGTTTTATTTTGATTGTTTTTAATTTAAAAAAAGTTTATTTTACATTTTTATGATTTCCCAATTTAGGAAACCCTCTTCTATTACATTTGAAAGTCTAAATATACTGTATTGTAAATATTTTTTGCTCTGTTTTAGTCACCTGCGGTACGACACATTGGCTCAGATTTTGACTCTTGGTAACATCCACGCTGGCAGTAAAATCATTGTTTTTGAGACCTGTGCTGGACTTGTGTTGGGCTCGGTGATGGAGAGAATGGGAGGTAATCACACTTTACTTAAAGGGATCATTCATCCAAAAATGAAGATTTTATCATTATTCACCCTTAAGTCCCTCCACCTGTATGAGTTTCTTTCTTCTATTGAATATAAAAAGCTATTTTGAAGAATATGTGGATACCCACATTTAAAAAAAACTTGTATTAGTCAACCACTGTTACACTGTGCTGATGATCCAGATGTTTCTGTTTGTCAGGTTATGGCTCAGTGATTCAGATGTATCCCGGTGGAGGCCCAACGAGAGCCGGCATGGAGAGCTTCGGCTTTCCGTCACACTTCCACGAGACGCTGCATGAGTTCCCTTTATGCAAAGTTAACGCTCTGCTGGCAGGAACCCTGGATCTGTCAGAGAAGGACGCAGACTCTCAGGCCAGTGGCAGTGGGAACGGACGATCCGAGTCCTCTCAGGAAACCTCAGGTGTGTCTGAGGAGAAGAACTCAGAACCTCAGAGCATGGAGGTCAGCGTCGACCCGCAAGAAGAAATGAAGAGAGCAGAGAGAGAAAGACTGCGAGAACAGAGAGTAAGATTTCTCCCATTACTTTTATGTACATATATCGTATCATGGTTGGGTGTTTTTTAAAAATACTTGATGTCCCAGGGTTTGATTTATTTAGTTTTTTTAAATGTGATTATTATTAAAAAAGATATATATATTTTTTTCTCCAGTAAGAGGTGTTATCCTGGAAACTGTCTTGGAAACCTTTTCCATGCCTACATCATTTAACTTCTTTTGCTTTTATTGTTGTCTAAGATGAAACCTTTTAAAGAATCCATTTTAAAATAATAAATATAATTGAAGTAGTTCTAATTATTACTTAAAAAATATATGATTATATGAGCTAAATAAACACAAACGATTTAAAAATTAATTCTATTTGGTCAAAGACCTTAGCTTTCCATTATAAAATATGAATTTAATTTAAATAATTCTAAATAATTATTACTTAAAATATTGTTCATTTAAACAAAAAGCAAAATAAACACAAGCTATTTAAAATGTATTACATTTGGTCCAATACCAAAATGTCCCTTTTTAAAATATTAATATAATTTAAATAAATGTAAATATTTTCTTGTGATAATTTAAACAAACAGCTGAACGAACAAAATAAAAAAAAATTAATACATAAAAAATAAAGTAAAATTGTACCGAAATTATGACTGTCCCTCAGTTGTGGTGTCATTTTCACAATGATCAAACATTTTGCCCTTTTAAGTGTTTAAAAAAGTCTACTTTGTTACCAAGGAGACAGAAGTTTTAAAGAAGAGCAGCTTGAGGTGAAATGTGTGAAGAAAACAAAACAAGCAAAAGCAGACTTCTTGTGTGATGCCTGTTTATACGCTGTTGAACATTGTTAGTGGTATAATTTAACTACTCAGGGTGGAAAAAGTGGAAAAAGAGTTTTTTCTCAAATTTCACACACATTTAATTGGTCTTTCTTACAGGCTCAAGAGAAGAAGGTGAAGATGGAGGAGAAGAGGAAGAAGTTAGCATCAGCTGCTGCTCTGTTAGAGGGCAGAAATGCAGATGGGTATGTTTTGTATTGTCAAAAAAATAAATGTGCTTTCTGTTATATAGCAAAAAGACTATAACTTGTCCAGCCCTAAATGCATTTTAAACTCATAAACAATTCAAATCTTTTGGTAGTCCATAATATGATTATGTGCACAATTTGTATATGATTTCATGTGACTGACTGTTCATATAAGTGATGTATGGTTATATTGATGAGTCTTGTCATGTCATATTTTGTATTGATTTTTAAGCTGTTTTGTATGCAGTCTTCCAGTGATTTACCTAGTTAATATGGGGAAGCTGATGGAAATGTTTTTGTTTGTTTGTTTGTTTTAGGTTGGTGATTGCTAGCCGCTTCCACCCCTGCCCTGTGTTAATGGGTCTGTTGAAGTTCATAGCACCATCACGACCATTCGTAGTGTACTGCCAGTACAGAGAGGTAAAACGGACTGGTTTGACAAGTGTTGTTAAAGAAGCAGTTCTTCCAAACATGTTATTTAGCAATATGTCAAAATGCTAGTTGTTGTCAAGTTCCCAGAAAGCCTAAAAAGTACCATAAATTATGGGGTGTCATGGCTTTAAAAAGATTTGTATGTTCAATTTAAGCGTTTTAATAACTGCTTTCTCCAATATTTACTGTTTGATCTCTTTTGGACAGCCGTTGATTGAGTGCTACACAAAACTCAGGGAACAAGGAGGAGCAATCAGCCTCAGATTAACAGATTCCTGGCTCAGGCATTACCAGGTAATTCTTTACTCCCATACACAGATATGTATTTTATAATATTAGTTTTTTTTAGCATGCTTTATTTACATGGCGTGTTTCATAAGTTGCCTCTATTGCCAGTCTTGAACTTATAAATATTTTTATTTACACTACTGTACACTAATGTTTGTGGTCAGTCCTTTTTTTCTTAGAAAGAAAATAATATTTTTATTCGTCAAGGATGCATTAAATTCATCAAAAGGGACAGTTTCCACAAAAATGTTAGGTAGCTTTTTTTTTTTTTTTAAACATTGATATTAATAATAAATGTTACTTGAGCAGCAAATCAGCATATTAGAATGATTTCTGAAGGATCATGTTATACTGAAGACTGGAGTAATGAAGCTGAAAATTCAGCTTTGTATCGCAGGAATAAATGACTTTTTAAAATGTATTAAAATAGAAAACCGTTATTTTAAATTGTAATAATATTTCACAATATTACTATTATTACTGTATTTTTGTTCAAATAAATACACCCTTGGTGAGCATAAAACTTAAAAAAAACAAACAAAACATTTAAACAGTAGTGTACATCAAGTTCAAAATACACAAAATGAAAATTCATTATTTTAATTTTCTCTGTTATGCTAAAATTTGCACTGGCACGGTTATGTGTAATCCTTTTTTTGTTGTATTTCCAGCAAAAACAGATACATTGTGATATGATTACTGTTATATAAGATGACTCATGCTGTGAAATAAGATTTTGGTCATACCACCCACCCCTAGAAGGCTTTGACTTATTCACTTCTGTATCATTGTTTTAGGTGTTGCCCAACCGGACTCATCCAGTGCTGCTCATGAGTGGAGGTGGAGGGTATCTCCTGTCCGGAACCACGGTCGCTGCAGATGCTGCCAAAGCTAGGAATCAGCACAAATCAGAGGAGCCTGTTGCCAAGAGGCTGAAACTGGATGAGATTAGTTCATCGTGTGACAACTCTGCCTAGGCAATTAGTTTAGTTTAACTTATTTAACTGAGAAGAAACCAAATCAGTGTTGGACTCGCACATTCAAGCAGTGCTTTATTCTCTGTACGAGTTGCAGGACTTTATTATTCAAAGTCTGTTATCTACTGTGTTTGTTTTTCTTTTTGACAAGATTTGCATTTAAGAGTTACAGAGATGTTCTCATCTTTATTTATTTTTTTAGCAAGATGTGGAGGAAGGAAAACATGCGCTTCTTTTTTGGCATACTCTGCACTTGGCGAATAACCAAGTTTTGCTCACAAAATGCATCATTGCCGAAGTAAACATTTATGTTTTTAATAATTTTCAAAAGGGTTCCAGCATCAAAACACAAATGATAACCACAATCATTGGCTTTGGTCCCATAATTACACATTTTATTAAATGCAAACAATGCAAAGATTCTATGAAAGGCCATAAAGAACGACAGCAATTTTTAAACATACTGCATTTTTCACAGTTGTAAAGTAGCATGCTCTTAAATGCGTTCAAATTTGCAGTCAATAGTACATAAGCATTTTGGTTTTTTGTTATTTTAGAATATTTTAGGATGTAATAAAGAGAGAAATGATTCACATGACATTATCAAGCTTATTTTGCCTTTTATAGACTTGTTTCTGAGACTCTCACATTAAACACTGACTTACACCAATAACAAAAGTCTAATGCAGTTGTAATCAGGTACGACATGTAATGATGCATTCATCTAAAGCATCCCAAGTAAGCACACGCAAAGCTGATGGAAAATCAAATCAGGCAGCACAAGAAAATGATATCTCATGGTTCTAGGAATGGTTAAGTTGTCTCTTTCTTCTGTTGATCCACAGAGGCCAGATTCTCAAGTTCTTTCAACTGAAAGAAAAGAACAAGAATTAAATGCAGTACTTACGTTTCATAATTCTTTAAGTGATGCTTAAAAACTATTGCTTTAATCAGTCAGTTTAAACGAGTTGTTTTGTGTGTATGCAATCGTTGCAGTCTGCCATAAACTGGGATGTTTCTTTATGAATGAAAGAAATTTTGTTGCTCTAGTCAATGAAATATCCTATTTCCACTTTCCCAGTAGGAAAGTTATAGGGAAGTACCTTTAGTTATCCAGTATCACTGTCATGATGAGGAATGATGGTCTTAGCATTCTGAGTCTATCCTTCTATACCCTTAAGTAAATGCAGTATTACTCCGTAGTTTGCGGGCATATCAGATAACTCAGATGACCTTGTAATAGGACAACATTTGGCTTAAGTAGTCACTGGAGAGACATTGATGCTGGAATGTTATTGCCAGTTTTTGGTGCAGCTAGAGTTGCATGTACTAAAGAACTGAAAGGAGAGTTACAATCTACCCACATCCTCTCTTAATCACTCAGCTTATCCATGTTGAAGTCTAGCAAGCAGAGACACAGAAAAGCTACTTCAAGTGGAAAATCTGGCCTTGTTTTCAAGAGCTCCATGTAGCAAGTCTTGATTGTGTTTATGTCGTTCTTTGCTTGCAATGCATCCCTCAGTGAATGTTTTTTTATTCCCATTTGTAATATAACATGTAGACTTTTGTGCTCAGTGCAGCCATTTTTTAAATTTGGGTTGTGAAACCTAGTGCAGAGGTCTTCAGCCCTGATCCTGCAGAGTTTATTTCCAGCCCTAATCAAACACATCTGAGGACTGCTTGAAAATCACAGGCTGGTGTGTTGTAGTAGGTTAGAAATAAGCTGTCCAGGACAGTGGGTCTCCAGGTTTGAAGACCTAGTGCATTGGTCCCCAAACCATTCCCAGAGTTTACCCAACAGTGCACATTTTGAATATCTCTTATCTGACACACCCATTCCAGGACTTGGCGTCTCCACAAACAAGTTTATGAGTTGAATCAGAATAGGGAGGTGCCAAAAATATGTGCTGTCAGACAAAATGTGCAAAAAAATGTATCTGGGGTACAACACTGCGGCAGCTAAAGGGTTTCTAATTTGTACCTTTCTACCCCTAAAAGGTACATATTAATACATTGAAGTAGTAATATGTACCCTTAAGGCAGTACTGTGAACCTTTTAGGGGTATGGAGATGTCTCTTTAAGGTTACTGCTCCAGTGAAATGCCGTTGTACTCCTTAAGATTCAATTTTTGCACTTTTTTTTCTGAGTCTATTGTTAAGGGGCCTCCAGGAACAAGGTTGAGAACCATTGGACTAGCGGTTTAAAGTCTTATGGTTTCAGACCGAACAAATGGTAATCCATTAACTATAACTCTAGTAACTCTCGGGAGATGATACTGGTAATAAATGTACTGTCATTTGGACAGATCACACTATACCTCTTCTTGTGTGAGAAGCTTCTGTTGGGGGACACCCTTTTCCTCCTCAGGTGACTCCTCCTGATTAAGCAGGCCTCTTTTGTACCGGAGAGTCTCAGCGAGGTCCTCTAGTTTATGATAGGGGTGCTGGTCAGTACTTTCACCCACCTTATGGCCTCTTTTGTACCAGGCTGGATGGTAGTATCCTCTGTAAATCCATGGGGAACGCTTCTCATAGACGTCACCTTTGTTAAGTAGACGTTCCTTTAACTCATTCTTCTTTTTTGTTAGGTACCTCAACGCAGCATCCCTGTCCTGCTTCTCCTCTGCCGAACTCTGGTGTCCTTTCTTCAGCTTATCTTCCTCTTGGCTGGTTAAGGGATGCCTCTTTTCATCTTCTTCCTCTTCAGGTGAATGGTGCTTGAGGGAATTGCCTGTTGAGTCATGGAGACTGTGAGTCTTCTCTGAGATGGGTTCATCTTCATCCTCGAGCTCTGTGGAGTCACCACGCTTGTGATGAAGCTTCTTATGATGATATCTGTGTGTGGGCTTCCAGATCCTTTTATCAATTTCCTCACTCTCCTCTGAGTCCTCATACCTTTTTTCCAGGGGTCTTTCCTCATAATCCTCTTCAGATGAGTCCCGTTTGTGGTGCTTCTTATGGTGGTATCTATGGGTGGGTTTCCAGTATCTCTTTGCGATATCCTCGTCTACCTCTTCTGATTCTTCAGACCTTTCTTCCCGAGAGTTTAGGTCTTCATTAAGTTGCTCATTCAGCAGGTCTTCGTTTAGTTTGTAGTGCCTGCCATCCCCATGGCTCCTTTTGTGGCTGTAACTTGGGAAGTCTTCTTGACTTCTGTCATAGTCGGGTTCTTCAAAATCCTCATTCTCACTGCGTTTGTGGTGCTTTTTCTTATGGTGGTATCTATGTGATGGCTTCCAGATCCGCTTCTCTCTTTCCTCACTCTCCTCGTCCTCTTCTTCTCCATCCCTGTAGTTTCTTTTGTGGGTGTAACTTGGGAAATCTTCTTGGCTTCTATCATAGTCCGGCTCTTCACGTTTTTCTCTGCTGGTCAGAAGACGACTCCTTTTATATTCATATAGAGGGAATTCCTCCTGGCTGCGCTCCTCATCGGGATTATCGCGCTTGTAAAGGATGGAAAAATGTCTTTTCTGGGGAAATTCCTCTTGGCTTCTCTCATCATCAGGATCTTCTCTTTTATGCTTGTTGCCTCTTTTATAGAAACTTGGGAACTCTTCCTGGCTCCGTTCATCACGTTTTTCTTTGATTCTTCTTTTCATAAAACTTGGGAACTCTTCCTGGCTTCGTTCGTCGTCCAGCTCATCACGTTTTTCTTTGATTCTTCTTTTCATAAAACTTGGGAACTCTTCCTGGATTCGTTCATCATCCAGTTCATCGCGTTTTTCTTGGATTCTTCTTTTCATAAAACTTGGAAACTCTTCCTGGCTTCGTTCGTCATCCAGTTCATCCCGTTTTTCTTGGACTCTTCTTTTCATAAAACTTGGGAACTCTTCCTGGCTTCGTTCGCTGTCCATTTCCTCACGCCTGTCTTTGATTCTTCTTTTAACAAAACTTGGGAACTCTTCCTGGCTACGTTCGTCGTCCAGCTCCTCCCGTTTGTTAGCTTTGAGAAGATCTTCAACGAGTTCCTCCTCCTTGACTTTAGACTCTCCTCTTGGCTTTTTAAGCTCCTCTTGAGCTGGTTCTAGAGTGTCTTCCTCCTTTTTCACAACTGAGGAATGACCTGATCCTAAATTCAGGAAGAGATTCAAATGGGCACAAAACACTCATGCAAATGATTTGTAAATCATTTTCACTCCATTGCTTATGCATTGCATGAATACATCCAATTATTCCAGTGTCTTAGAGTGAAACCACTGACCCATAACTGTCTCATCCACCAAGCACGATGTACTGAGGTTAGAAACTGTGACGATAATGCAGTCTGACTGTTCTCACGTTATATGTCCAAATGATACATTTAATAGATTTAGACTTAAGATCAGACAGAGTTAACCTGGATAAGCATTCTCCACTGAGCTCGTTTACTAATAAATCAGATTTTCTCCTCAATAACACAGTGAAGCAACACAGTGTAAACAGAGTAAAGTAACGTACCTGGTGTAAGGATGTTTTTGCATTCTGGAAGCAGCGGAGTATCATTGGTCTTATACAGCGCCTTTGAAAGGATGTGAACTAAACACTGGGTAAGCTGAAATTAAAGTATGTACTTTAACCAAAAGCAGTAGAACAATAAATGCACTGTTTTTATATTTTATTTTGTTTCGTTTTTTTTATTATTTTTTTTTTTCTTGTAGACACAGAAGCTACAACATACCAGGTCCTCTCTTCGGCTGTCCTGCTCAACTGGTATGGACTTTCCATCTGGGATAGTAAAAGCCTTGAATTAAAGATGTAAAATGCAAAAGCTTATCCAACATCACCAATTATCCAAACGTTTTACTCGTCCAAAAACCGCTTAAAGAAAATACCCATCGTGATCTACTATTTGTTCCGCAGCAAACTGCCTTGTCGCTGTCCATGGTGCTGAAATGATTTATTCAGTGAATTTTTTTTTTTTTTTTTTTTTTTTTTTTTTTTTTTTTTTTGGTGTATATTGTAGTATTTCACTTACCTGCAGCGAAGAAAACAGCCAAGCAGACGAAAGCCGCAAACTTCATGATGCACACAGATGATTCTGCTCTTGGCGTTATCCGGAACGGCTTTTGTCTCTGCAGTCTCAAGCAGCAGAGAGGAGCTCCGTTCCCCGTGCTGCAGCTCTGAGCGCGGGCTGCGTCTGTTCTGAGCTCGCGGTGGGACACGCAGGGTCTGAGCTCGTGAGTTCGTGGGTTGCTTACGTCACGACTAATGTGAAACCTTAATGAGACCCCACCCCCGCTTTAATGAAATTTTCTAATATTATTAATATTTTCTATATTTCCTATATTTGGGTTTGTGCATATCCTTTATTTTTTAAGATTAACTGTTTTTTTTCCAAAGCATTGTTAGATGCCAGTGTTTCTGTCATAGCTATGCAAAGATTTCATTTCAAATCTATTAAACTATCTTCTGATTTTAAATATGTATTTAACCTCGATCTCAAAGTAAAAAGAGGTGCGCAAAGTCTGATTTTGTGGTGCCTGTGCTTTCAGATTAAATTATTATAATCTTAATTCAAGTGATGAAGGATTTTGAAAGTCTGACAGTAATAAGTGTTGAGTACTACTGTAAGGCTTTAAAAGTTTAAAAAGGATTAACAGTGGAAAACATTCATTAGAAATTTAGAAAAGTAATGAAAACGTCATCACATAGGCAGTATGACCCTATAGAAAGTCTTTGTCCAAATTCTGATGGGGATGTTTATTTTGAATAATTTTGTTCGTATGGCGTGCAGTGCCTGTGGGCTTTTACAAGTAATGTTTTTATTGCCAAATTTAAATTTCCAGTGGGAGTTAAAATCAGACCGAGATAATTATATTGTAAAGTATGTTGAAGTGTGGTGTTTTTAACGTAAATATATGTTTATGTTCTAATTTCTTTTTTTTTTTTTTTTTTTCCTGAAATATCATAATCTTACTTTTTTGGATGTTGACTTCTAGGGTCCAATCATAGCAGTATTTAGTTAAAATGTCAAGGTGGTTCTGGAGACCTTCTGGTGTTTTAGATTAATTAACTCTCTCTCTTTCACTCTCTCTCTCTCCGTGTGTGTGTGTGTGTGTGTGTGTGTGTTGGTTAGTGTGCATCAATTAAAGCAGCGCATTAATATAGAACGGTGATTAAACTGACTTGGAACTACCTGTGCATTAAACGGTTATATTGCATACCTGCCAGCCAATCAGAATCCGGTATTCAGACAGACCATGGAATAAAATTGAATAAACAATCATGTTGTGCAATTCTCAGACGCCCACTTCATTCTTGGATGGTGTGTGTCATGAGGGAATTGTGAAACTGCAAACTAATGTTTGGTACAGGTGCTCTGAGTTTCAGCAGAAGTATTGCACCTGGGATGCTGTAGTTGCTGTGGTAACGGGACAGTCACGGGGCAGTCGGAATTTATCAGAGCTGCAAAATGTAAAAATAAATAAATAAATAAAGCGGCTCTGATTTATCATCTGCACAAGCAGAACAAGGAAAGGGCTACATTTTAGCCTGTCAGAACCAGACAGGGGCACTAGTGGTGATGTTTTCTAGTTCACGCGTGAGAATAATCAGTAATTTGCCATTATTTTTTCATGTGAGACAATTCAAGTAAGTAACGGATCGCAGGTATAATTGTAACGCTCAGAAATGCGCATTTCGGTTTTTTGCCTACTCCAAAAGTGATATTTCAAGATTAAACTTACATGTGATTTAAGTGAAATGTCGTATTGGTTTTAGAGTAATATTTTTAACCTATAATAATTTACTTTATTTTAAACATTTATCTGTAGTTTAAAATTTACATATGTTTGATGTTGTTTATTGGCCTTATTTAGTCATATAACAAAACATTTGCTTTATTATAAGTGTAACTGCATATTTAAAGTTTTTAAACGACATATTTTCCATATCATCTCTTAGTGTGCTTACAAAGTCTTTCATTTTCTTAATGCCTATAGTGTTCAAGGATGCCTTGTGTTGACAAACTTTAGTTTGTACAAAATAATTATTCATCTTAGAGTTTTGTCATTTACTGTTACATTTATCACATACATTTGTATTTATCAAGTGTGGATGTTACAAATGTAACATCATCCTTTGTGTATTTCTAGTTTTATTTAATAAAAATTAACATTTAATTGACAGATAATGACTATGAAATTATATACATCTTTAATACATTAAAGATGTATATAATTTCATATGTTTAAGCTAAACATTTTCTTAAAAACTCAAAAGTGTTTCTTATGAGTACTCAACTTGCTATTTGGCATTGCATCTGACATATGAGATATCTGAGCTATATCAGGCTGGCTCTGAGAAGCATTGATAAATGTCTTTTAATTAAAGACAGCATAATGAGTCTCATGAATAAATAAGTGATAATTGCATAGCCCTGTCTCATCATATACTAATGGATTTCAACATCCATTATTGTTTTATGTTATAAACCGGAACACGAAGCAAGTAATATCTGTAGCATCCCAGTATTTATCATATTTATTGTCATCTCTCTCCCTCCCCGGGGAAATCGGACCTCTGGCACACTGAGAAAAAGAAAACACAACGTATCCATCATGCTTGTGAAGTTCGAATGCAATGAATTATACAGACATCTTGCCTCTAAAGCCGAAATCCCTGTTCATAATTTATTCAGTCAAAAAAAAAAAGAGTGAAGCTTTTAGAGTCATCGCTGTGCATAGACACGATAAACAGGGAGAATAAGATGCAGGGTGCAAAGTGTACCTACATACTAGCTGATTTACTAATTAAGTTGAGCTCAGATGGGTTCCCAAAATATTGTCAGGTTTGTTTGGCTTTAATCAAACTCATTTGCATGCAGAAACAAAAGGCAGTGGCCAGCAGAATATTCTGCACTTTAGAGCTTTAGTGGCTTTGATCTTCTCCTTTTTGGATCCTCGGCATCATAAAACGAGCTATATTGCTGAATTTATATTGAATATTTCTGGTGGTCTGAGGGTGGGCGGTTGTATTGTGAATATATTGTGTGACAGCTTCCTCATGAAATTCCAAAGCGCTTTGTCAGCATGCAGCCAGCATATATGTCAGATATTGTGTCACAGTCTATAAAACAATATGGCACAGAAATAGCTCCTGTTCTCTTATATAAATGCGGAGTATGAAAACATACTGTACATACACCCACTTTCTTATGCTAAAATGCTATATGAGCATTAATTAGTTACTTTTTGTATGTAGTTTTATGTATTTTTGCGACTTTGGCGCCCCCTAGTTTAGTGAGTGAAATTCACTGTCGTAATTACAGTGTACAGCTGTACACCTGAATTTGTTGCTACCATAAAGCAATCCGCTCTTTTCGCGGTATTTCGTACCCGCTCACTAAACTTCTTCCAGAACAGACGTTTGGGAAAGTAAACAGAAGCCGTTCACCTTATTAGAAGTCAATGTACCATCTGAATGTTTTAGGTAAAAACTTACATACAGTTGCATAAAATGTGGATTATATCACAAACTGCTTCAGATAGGCCTATGATATAATACTGTATTAACTCCTTTGAGATTTAAGAACAACTGCCACAAGTAAGAGTTATTCATGGATTCAAAATATCAAATAGTATATTTCATATGCGAACATGGCACCCTCAGGCTTTATTTATATTAGACACACAGATCATTTTCTTCTTGTGGGTCTTTGGTCTACATCAGACGAACATCCAATAAACAAAGAAATAAGAAAGATATTAGCTAAAGGAAACCGTGACCACACTAACAACAGGTCTTGTGAGCAGTTTTCAGGAGTTTGGGTGTTATAAAGGGTGTATAGTGCAGAAAACACCCGTGCAGCCTGTTATAGTAGCCTACAAGCACTGCTGCAGGTGTGCATTGAAAGCGTTGCTCTTTTATGCATTGACTGATGAGAAGCTACTGCAATCTGCTCTTTGTGCTCATCTGGTACTGCATCATCTCTCTTGTCCCATAACAGACATGATCTACTGATCTTTTTAACATAGATCAGGACCTAATCAGATATCCCTGCCAGACCCATAACTTGAATTAAACCCTGATATATTTTATTAAATTAAATTAAATCTAAATATAGATGTAAACAGCAATCAGTTACTACACCTTTCAGAACTGATAGTTATTTTGACCTTTTTCAATCATTTTCAATGATTTGAAAAGTGTCTATAGACATCATAATGCTTACTAGGCTGCCTTTATTTTATCAAGAATACAATAAAAAAAAATATATATATATATATATATACGAAATATTATTGCAATTTAAAATACCTGTTTTCTCTTATGTAGTTTATTCATGTGATGCAAAGCTGAATTTTCAGCATCATTACTCCAGGTTCCAGTGTCACATGATCCTTCAGAAATCATTCTAATATGCCAATTTGCTGCTCAAGAAACATTTCTGATTATTGTCAATGTGGAAAACAGCTGTCCTGCTTTATATTTTTGTGGAAACGGTGTCACGTTTTCTCTGACGAATAGAAAGTTCAAAAGAACTGCATTCAATTTTTTTTTTTGTTTAATAATGTCTGTACTGTCATGTTTGATAAATTAAATGCATTCTTGCTGAAAAATATTGATTTATTTAAAAAATAAAAAAAACTTTTTTACAGTATTTGAATTAGGCTGATTATGCAGGTAATTTTATGTGTTTATTGATGTACCACAGCATCTGATCTGAGAAATACATACAGTAAGCAGACACACAGTGATGAAGTGAGACAGACAGGTGCCGAGAAAGACTGTGAACATCTGCGCTTTTCCTGCCTTGAGTCCTGTTCTCATTAAAAAAGTCCCTGAGAGGAATATGTGTGAGAGTTGAAGCATTCAGACAGACTAGATAATGTCGACTACAATAGAGAAACTGAAGTAGGCAGTAGAAGTGCTCAGTAGAGGAGTTATTCTCCCTTTACCCACTGAAATCACTTGATATTTCATCCAAGACACAGGCAGCAGTTTCAGGCCAACACAGCAAACTTACTTTGGTGCAGTACATGAGCATCTGGAGAGAAAGACTTGAGCTGACATAGTGTGTGGAGGGTTTATTGAATAGAAATGTTGACACTTGACACTTGGGAACAAAAGGTCCATGTAGTGGGAACAATACAATGTAGAGTTTTTCATTCTTGCAAGAAAATAGTTACAGTTATGGATCCAGACATATCCAGAGGGGTAAATAAATGCTACAAATAAACTGATCATTTGAGGACTGGAACAAAAAAGAAATTATTGTCTATATCTAAAACTTTATAAATTAATTCAACTTCAACTAACAGGACAAAATGTTAGAATTAGCAAAGGCAAAAAAAAAAAAGAAAAAAAAATTCTTTCAAACATACAAAAGTTTATAATATATTAAAAATTAATATCAATATAAAATAAAATTAAAATTAAAATATAAATTAAAAAAAACTTTAATATTGGCTACATTGTGCTGTGACAATATCCAGAAATCTTTCAAAAGTCTTGATAGGTCAGTATCTTGTAGTTTTACTTTCTCAGCAGAGATGACTAAGTGCCAATCCATCATTAAAAATTGAATCCTTGACATTTTTATTCAGGTACTTATATTATTATGCACAGCAGACTTACAGCATGTTATCAGAACACTGACAAGGCAATTTATCACCATAATAAGTGCAATAAACTACTTTATGCAATAAAATGCTAAATATCTTTGCTAAACGTCTTTCAGTCGATTTTTTATGTTTTGAGTCAGTGCTCATGTATATAATCAACACAGAAATATGCAAATAAAATTTTTATAGGGAAAATTCTAATATTAAATATTTTGAATTGTTTTTTATATATATATATTCTGTGTTCATTGTAATTTTAGTTAAAGTTTTAGTAATTTTACTGTGTACTTTTGTCAGTTTTATATATATTTATATATTTAATATTTTTAAATGTCTAGTGTTTTATTTCAGTTTTAGTTATTATTGTACAAGTTTAACTAAATGAAAATGTCATGTTGCCTTCATGACTGAAATACAATGAGTATAATATATTTTATTTTAGTTAATGTTTATATTATTAGCAACAAAAATGTTTTTAATGGTTTTAGTTTTATTATAATAATACTGATGTAAACCAGTGGATTGGGTCACACTGGAAATCTGCTAAACATGCAGCAGTAGAAACAGCTGCAATACATTCTGCAGAACCATGTGAGAATAACTATGTATTTCACAGACAGTTCATAATCTCAGCCTCCAGTCTTTCAGATAATCTGATGGATTCAGGACTCGAGGGAGAGGGTGATGAAATGAAAGATGCTGATAAGCAGTGTCTGCCTTGCAAGACAATATCAGCCAATTAAGTGCCTTAATCCAATCCTTCCAAAAGTTTCCCCATCAAAGATGACCTGCTGATCCCCTTTAATTCATCAATTACCCTCTGAGTTCACGCTTGTCATCTGATCGCAGCCCCGGTGCCCTATCTGAAATCGATCAGACATCACCGATTACCTCTGGAGTCCTGATCCAGATGAGAACTCGCCGTGGCAGAGGTGTTTAACTGAGATCTGACATTTGAACACTGCTCCAGGCTGATCCCTCATGTCTCCAGGCTATGGGCATGATCTCCCATTTGGATAATATGATCTGAGGAGGTATAAACATCAGCCTGGTGTTCCAGCATGACCTGCGGCATTCACTGCTGTGTGAAACTAAATGAAGAGAGAAGTAAATGTTAGACTGCACCGTTCAGTCCTGGACTTATGGGCAAAGATCTTTCAAAGATGAATGTTAATGAAGTTGACCGAATGCTGCCCTGTAGCTCTTTTTACATCATCTCTGGTAGAAAAAAGGCAAGAAAAAAGGAGGAGAATTCAAACTGAGAACAGTAATGTGATTGACCGCTTTCATCAGGTAAACATCCTACCTTTGCAAGTTTACAAAAACAACTAATACAACTGTTTCTGACATTGACACTTGTTAGTAAAAGAATATTCATTACTGTTCAAATGTTTAATTTTTTTTATAATAAATTAATACTTTCATTCAGCAGGAATGCATTAATTTGAAAGACATTTATACAATTATTTATTGTTATAAAACAAGGGCATAGAATTTAGTAGGGACGCTAAGGATATGTCCCTACCAACATCGACTACTTGTAACAAAAAGCTCTCTTTATTTATTATGAGTATGTTGGCTACCATAGCTATAAATGTATGTTGGCTACAATGGCAATAAACTTTAGATGACATGAAACTCAAAAGTCAATCTTAAATGCGAAAATGTTGGGGTAGCTGGATAGGAAGAGGTCTGCTGTCTGCTGTTATGTCTTCACTGTTAAAATATATCATGCTCTCTGCCAGATGTTTCTGTGAGTTTGCCTCTATGCAATCCCTCCTCCCTTCTCACTTTTCTTCTGATCGCTCCCTCCTCCCATACGTGTTTTTCCCCATTCTCTCTGTGTCTCACTCCCTCCTCTCGCTCTCTCTCTCTCTCTCTCTTATGTTTGACTGTATCTCTCTTATCCTCACATATATACATCTTAAATGGAGTTCAAATGTTCAACTGAGGAGGGGGCCTCCTAGCTCAGCGGTGACTTGGCATATCGACACTTGGCATAAAGATGTAGTTCTCTCCGTCCAAGTGTATCCCTAATATGTCCAGAACTTTCTTTGCCAGACTTCCATTTTATATAACGTATATTTCTTGGCCTGAGTACCACAGATGTGGTGTATAATTCTCATTGGATGTACCACTGCACCACCCCTAGCAATGAGACTATATAATGTATGGATGTAACAATAAACTTGGAAGAAGTTTGTGAAAAGACAATTGGCGTCTTGTTCATAATTCTTTCCATGGGCCCATGTCTTCATGAATGCAAGGACTGAGAATATTAGGACGGCATCGAAAGATAAAGAGCTAAAACTTTCATAACAAATGGGGGCTCGTCCGGGATTTTCTACAGACAGGTGAGAAATAATCTTTAATGAATTATTCTTACTGTCTGTTAAGAAATTGAGCACATTTTCGTGCCGTGAATTTACACTCTACCATATTTGGCAGAGTGTGTTATCCTCGTATTTTAAGATATACGGGACGTAGGCTATAGTATGGGATATCGGATCGCGACCGATTGATTATCCTCACAATTTATATGTGGGAAGGAGAATAGATGTTTTGCAAAATACCTTTTTCATTACCCATTCTTAAAAAAGGAATGGGTGCTTCGTGAAAGGCTACCTTTGTTACCTATTCTCACATTGAGATTCTCAGTCCTTTCAAGATTGAATGATTTTCTAAATGCGATAAGAAAATTGGTATAGTGAAGTCCTTGCAAGGCAATAAAACAAATAAACTGCTAAATAACAATTTTTCTAATTGTCTATGTCACTTGATCTGGACAGGACGGATGAAACAGCAGATTAGTATGTTTCAGAAGATTGTTTAGTACAAATTCAACTGGCTATTTGCCATTCTCAGTTCACTTGGATTTAGTGAAGTTTTTAAATGAATCTACTCTTGCTTTGTTCCGTCTCTGCTGTGTTAGATCAAGTGCGCTGCTATTTTTGAAAGCATTGTCAGTCACCAGCAAATCCAAAATTAGGAGACAATACTGTTGATTACGTGGATGACAATGTATAGAGCAGAGATTTACAACTGTATTTAGATAACTTGGCTGAAAAGATTTTTTTCATGAGATTTGAGTTATTTATTGGCTCCGAAAAGTTAAAGGTTATACTTTATATGAAATGTGGGAGCCAGGAGAGAACTATGTTGATAACTTAAGAAACAGTATAATGCTAAATACAGGTCTTCAAAGATTTAGTTTGTATTACATCTTGTTATCTTTAGATGTGTGAAGTTTGTGTCCGTTATCCCTGGGGGACAGCTTGAAATGTGATATAGTGCAGAGATTAAGACTTTAGTTTGTGTTAACTGAAATAACTTGTGCATTGTGATCAATGACAACAAGATTGAGTGACTAATTTAAACGGCCGTTTTCAGCTAATAATAATAAAAAAAAAAAAAAGAGAAAAGAAGAAAATAATTTTTTTCCTTGACTTTGATTGCCACATTTGCTGGACTATTTAAAAGATTTCAGTCTGAAGTTATAATACAATGCATCATGCTGATGTATTTATAAGGCTTATAGAAGTATGACATGCTCAGTTCAGTCAGAATAGGTTACTGCTCTTTTCTGCATTCTGCAAAGAAGGAATTGTTTGCTCTTTTCTCGCAAAGAAGAACTTGCTTTATTAAAATGAAATAAGGAACTGCTATATATTGTTAACTGGATGAGATTCCTTAAATTTTGGACAGTTGCACAAGATGACTGACCATAGCACAGATTGCTTATATGCAGTTGTGGTCAAAATTTACAATGCGGTTCTCTTGAGTGTTCATTTTATAGAAGAAACCAGATGACTTCTGGGACAGCTGCCAATGGGCGACGCAACATGAAGAAAGAGACATTATGGCTGTGGAGAACAGGAAAAGCTGATGGGCGATCGGCTAAACCCCCCTATAAGAGGAATCTGACACTTCAGGGGTTAGAATGGAGAAAGACTGAGAAACAATGCAGACATGAAAAATCTGCCATGAGAGGCAGTGAGGAAGATAACTGCATTCCGAGTCAAAACTCCGATGCCCCACCAGATCCTCATCACCGAGTGTCAGACCGGAAGACACTGCATGAAGAGAGAGACGCTAAAACAGCCAAAACATGTTCGACTGATGATATCAGAGACTTTTACCTCTTCCCACGTGGGCAGGTACTGCATATACAATGATCACTACAGAGACCGCCTCGGATTTTGATTTGTCATATTAATTTGCAACTTGATAATTCACTGGTTTTATAGCAGTTCTTTGTAATCTGTTCAACTAACAACACACTGCTTTCTTTTACTAGGCACCAGTCCAACACCATAGAAAGAAGGAATGTGTTTGCCTGATTTCTCAATCAGCTAAAATTTGGACTGGATTTAGCACAGAGAGGAGATACTGTGAAATATAGAGAGTTTAGACTCTGATTTAAAGACAGAGCTTCTTGTCAAGCTGATAAAAATTCTAGGATTCCTTAAAAAAATAAATAAATAAAGGGAATAGAGGGGCACAAAGTGTCCAAGATCAAAATATGAATGGTAAAACAATGAAACTGGTCACTCCATCTTGGTTCATAGATATTTCCTAGGGCTGAACATCAGTAATAATTCTAAAAATTCTAAATTCATGAAATCACAAATGCTGTCCTACCCAGAGATTGCGGTAACACGATGTTAATGTTATTGGCCATGGATCCAAGATCATGCAGAGATCTCCAATCTTTTAGAGCAGCTCATGAGCAATAGAGAGAGATAATAAAGAGGAAATTAAAGTGCACAGTTGAATAATGAATTCTATTTCAGAAATTAAAATTGGTTCTTTTAATTATGGCATGCCTAGGCCTAAAAGTTTATTTGGAAAAAAAATATTGAAAACTTTGGAGTTCATGACCGCAAGATGAAATTCAACCCCATTGTGATGGACATCGTCCAACTGTTTTAGTCCAACGTTTAGACACTGTCGCAAGGGGAAAGCCACAGTGCCTACGTGGAGTCAGCGTCTGTCATTATCGAAATTGTTTTGGTCGAGTAGACTTGGTGGTATTCCACCCTAACAACCTACATTCCCCATTCAGTTTACTGTCTTCGGAGGCAGTGACAAAAAGAGATGATGCTCTGGCCAGAGGTGGGGTGTGTGAGAGTGTGTAAAAGTGTGTGAGTGATGGTGCACCAAGGCAGACAAACTGCCATGAACAGCTGTTTTCAAATTTTCAAAGAGGGCATACAATGTAGATTATGCCCGAGAAATAATGGCTATGGATTAATTTGGCTAATTATCCTGGCCTGGGATATTTTTGTGGCAGAAAGAAAAGTGCCACACCTGCGCAGGGTAAAACATGGGAAGGTAGAGCAAGAAGGCTTGCCCTGTCCACCCCATATTTAATTTTTTCCCTTTCAGGATGTCATGATGGACTTCATCAAATTGATTCTGTGTCAAATGTATGAAATACATTGTGCTTGTTAACATGTTACATGTGGGCTGAGTGTTTCACAGAAGAAAAAAAAAAAAAAAAGTCATGTTTAAGAAACTATTTGATGAATAGTTAGACACCTTTAAACAACAAAGACATAATTGAGATGAATTTAAATTTAGTGTATACCACTT
The DNA here is from genome assembly GCA_039654775.1 of Spinibarbus caldwelli. Lineage (NCBI taxonomy): Eukaryota > Metazoa > Chordata > Actinopteri > Cypriniformes > Cyprinidae > Spinibarbus > Spinibarbus caldwelli. The sequence continues at coordinate 27,201,802 of CM077241.1, read as the reverse complement.
AGACGTGGTATACAGGGGGAATATGAAAGAAATCAGATAAGATTATAAATGATATTGACTGAAATTGGAATGATAGGGGTTCCAGCCCTGTCAATCTACTGGTGTTATAGGAAAAATGGACAGCCCTCAGGCCACATTCATTTTTTCCTCACAGGTCACTACAACAAGGATCGACTGGGTGAGGAGTAAACATGTGTTGTCCCTAACAAAAGCATTTTAAGATCTCCTTTCACAGGTAGACCTAGTTCTTCTGATATCAAGGATGGTTTACTCCGCTAATCTGGACTGACAGAGTGAGATACATGGTTTCGTGTTACCTTAACGTCGCTGAAAGGAGAAACACCCTGAGTTCACACCAGGCGTGCCTCTAACCCTGGCAGGGGCAGAAGAGTCCCCTAGGGGGACCAACGAGGAGAATGAGCAAACTCAACTGGTGGCTTAAAAGCCCGCTGTTTGCTCCAACTGATAAAGAGCCTTCCGGACTCAAGGATAGATTGAGGAGCAACTCAGTGTTCAGTAGAACAAGGAGAATGCAAAAGAGACTGCTTAAATAATCCTGATCCTGACCTCATTCTGATACAGCATGGAATGAAGATTGTGATGTGGTTTAGATTGATTGTCTGTCTGTTTGACATTACTGATAATGTTGTTGTTTTAACTGACTCGAGTTACTGCATAGGTCTATAGTATTGAAATAGACTTCAAAAGTTAATTTGTTAGACTAACTTGACACTTACAATGGATACATTCCTATCACAGGCTAAAATTAAAATGGTAGCATACATTATATGAGTGGAAAAATCTAACCACATCTAGAAGGCCTCCTGACACTAAAAGCCTGAGAGCTGTAGTAAGTCCTCGACACAGCAGAAGTCCAGGAGTCATAGGGGTTAGCTCTTATATTGGCCCAAATCTGATTGTCCTGGTTAAGGTCTCATACCTTACGAATATCTAGTTGGTAATAAATAGGTATTCATAACCTTTTAGAAACCAAAGATGTGAACAATGTAATGTAAAGCATTGAAATTTTTGCAATCTAATATATAATGTTTAGATAGGGAATTATGTCAAGGAAATTAGAACTTGCAAGACTATTACTAAAAGTATTAGGCCATGGCTGCAAAACTGGTAATATGCCTGGCTGTACTGAAAGCCTGCTCACTCGTACATATTTCTTTGAAGAGATGGGTGAGGAAAACTGGCTAGATAATGAAGATATACCATACATCTGCTATGAACGTGTTAGTGACCAGCCAACCATATTGTTAAATCTGAGGCCAAGGAAAAGCTACAAGGCTTATGTGTTATCGTAGGAATATTGTGTTGCATACATCCCATACATCCCTGATACGGATGCTGATTAATGAAGGTTTACTGAATATGTCTAGGAATGCTTAGGAATTGTAAGCAAGGGAAGTAGCGAATACTTCAGAATGATTTTTGTCTTGATTTACAAGTTGGTAAAAGATGCTCGTAAGTGTCTTGATGACTAGAACTGTTATATGTGCTGATTTTAAGTGGGATGAGAAAAATGTTGATTGAATGTTAAGAGAAGGGGAATTGGGCAGAGAGCCTTTATGGTGTTTATTATGTAAACAAATGGGGGAACTGTTAAAATATATCATGCTCTCTGCCAGATGTTTCTGTGAGTTTGCCTCTATGCAATCCCTCCTCCCTTCTCACTTTTCTTCTGATCGCTCCCTCCTCCCATACGTGTTTTTCCCCATTCTCTCTGTGTCTCACTCCCTCCTCTCGCTCTCTCTCTCTCTCTCTCTTATGTTTGACTGTATCTCTCTTATCCTCACATATATACATCTTAAATGGAGTTCAAATGTTCAACTGAGGAGGGGGGCCTCCTAGCTCAGCGGTGACTTGGCATATCGACACTTGGCATAAAGATGTAGTTCTCTCCGTCCAAGTGTATCCCTAATATGTCCAGAACTTTCTTTGCCAGACTTCCATTTTATATAACGTATATTTCTTGGCCTGAGTACCACAGATGTGGTGTATAATTCTCATTGGATGTACCACTGCACCACCCCTAGCAATGAGACTATATAATGTATGGATGTAACAATAAACTTGGAAGAAGTTTGTGAAAAGACAATTGGCGTCTTGTTCATAATTCTTTCCATGGGCCCATGTCTTCATGAATGCAAGGACTGAGAATATTAGGACGGCATCGAAAGATAAAGAGCTAAAACTTTCATAACATTCACAAATGTCAAAATCAAATCTATACGCTCTAGCTGTTTTGTGTACATCTGCTTATTTGCTCTTTTTACATTGACTATCACTCTATATAGACTAATACAATAAGATGAAACAATAATTTCTCAAATATTTATTACAGTATATAGGCTACTGATAATATCTTCAATAGTATGAGATGAGTGGATGCTTTCAGCTCATTTCCTATTGAGCTGTCACCAACTGAATCGCAGTGTTCATTAGCCGATCATAATGCACAGTGTTTCCATCTAATTAATTTCCATCTAATTTTGAGGTGCAGCTCGTCATATTAATGGAGTGTTTCGCTAGTTAGCAGTAAACTGGTTACTTCACCTGAATATCTTCGTAGATTTGTGTTGGATGTTTTGACGTGGAAAGCAGTTATTTTTCCTAATGGAAATATGGATATTTTATCTGTAAACAACATACTTGTTTCACTTATTTCAGTTAATGTCATAAAACTAGTGATCTAAACCAGTAGCAGAGGAACAAACAAAGCGATTCAATTGAGTGAGTCATTTACGCTGGAACTCCTCTGATTGATTCAAACTCAAACTCCATTCACTAGCAAAACCAGATCAAAAGAGCCATTCATTTTCAAAGTTAGACATCGCTTGTAACTATTTTAAAAAGCACGTAGTGGTGTGTGAGATGGAGCTTTTCGAAATTCAGAATCAGCTAAACCACTGAGTCGCAAAAAGATTCACTGTTTCGAAATACTCCAATCGGATCGCGTATAGCAAATGATTCAAATCTGGACTTCAAAGCGCGTATCACGAATCATTTGAATTAGATCGGGGACTTCAGATCGCTTATTGCGAATCATGTGATTCAGATCGGGACAGAGCGCGTATCACGAATCATTTAGATCGGAAATTCGGAGCGGGTTCAGTAATCTTCTGATTAATATCGGAACTTCGGAGCGGGTTCGTGAATCAATTCGCAAATTGAAAGATTCTTTATACGCACTCCAAAGTCCCGATCTGAAATGATGGTTCGCGAATCATTTGATTTAGATCGGAACTTCGAAGCGGGTTTGCAAATCTTTTGGTTCAGATTGGAACTTAACCCATTTGTGCCCAAATTTTTCTGAATGGTTTCATGCATATAGCCGTGTTAACAGTGTCCTATGTGAACATTTTCTGCATTTATTTTTCACAGGTTTTTTTTTTTTCTTTCTTGAAAATCGCGTTTGAATGTGCGCAAATATAAATAATAGGTGGGCAAATATGTTGTATGTACCACTTCAATGTCAAATTTGAATAGGAGGAGAACATTTGGCATCTAACTCAAAATAACTGCTTTCAACAGATCAATCATTATTCATGAACAAATTTATGTATAAAAGTCGAAGAACATTCGATGCAAACCCAAAAAAGCTGCATCTAGCTTATAATCTCTTGAATATGAATACACAACAAACAACAAATCCATTTGTCTTAAAGTGGTGGAACATAGTGCAGAACAAAGTGCAGCCATTAAGTTGCCCCAACAGGGCATTCTGTATCAAAAAGTTAAATGTTTAAATAAGTTTAAATAAAAAAAAAATAAAAAAAAACATGTACAGTGCCCTCCAAAAATATTTGCACCCTTGGTAAATATAAGTAATGGCGGCTGTGAAAATAAATCTGCATTGTTTTTTTTTTGTTTTGTTTTTTATCAGTTGGCATTTATAATCCTGTGGAACAGGAAGTCATGGCTGGACAATGTCATGCTCCTAGTCACCCGGGTGTGCTAAAAAATGTATTTTCAGATAAATTTTACTCATAAGAAATTCTAGGGGTGCCAATAATTGTGGCCAACATGCATTGGAGAAAAAAAAAACATTTATTTCATCATGAGATCTTCTCCCCACTTGCAATTGTTTTACTTCAATTGTTTTTGTGAATTTTTTGAATGAAAGTTCAAAAGCATAAACGATGCAGATTTTTTTTCACAGCCGCCTTTGCTCATGTTTACCAAGGCCGCCATTATCAGTGGAGGGCACTGTACGTTTTCTGAAGAAAATGTGAGTGGTGCTTGCCATGGGAAAACTCGGCACTAGGCACTAATAGTAACTCTAATCGTGTTAGCATCATGTTAATTGTGTTAGCAATATGCTAACAACATGTTAACACAAATGTTAAAACAAAATTACCATGATTAGCATGTTGCTAGCATGATGTTAACATGTTTTAAACAAGCTGTTAATGTGATTAGCATGATGCTAGTAACATACTAACATGATTAACATGTTAGCATTAAGTTAGCACGATTACCATGTTGCTAGCATGATGCTAACAAGCTGTTTTTAACAAGAAGGTAACATGAGTAGCATGATGCTAGCAACAGTATAACCCCATTTCTCCATGATATATATTATATGTACTTACAAGTCATTTGCCCACCGGCAACTATAGTTGCCGCTTGGACTTTTGACTAAGTATACAAAAAACTATAGATCTCTTGTAAGATTTGTTTTGTTTGGATGATCCTAGAGACCTTCATGATTATGTAGATGTATATATGGCAACAAAAAATACTTCTTAGTAACATGAAAATGACCTTTCTTTGGGAGGTTTTGCCTTTTCCATGCTTCCTGAAAATAGGAGTAGGAAGTTGACAGCCTCATGTGACAGGAAGGAAGTGAATACCTTTTTTTCCCCCTTGAAGTCCTTTATTTGGTTGTTAGCTTGCATGTCATCGAGATATCAAACATGGATAACATCTAGAAAAATACTTACAAAAGGAAAATGACAACTATCAACTGCGGCAACTATAGTTGCCGGTGGGCTTAAATGGGTTAAACTGGGGACACACTACACGACTAGCGGAAACATTCTAAAACTGACTTTAACACACTTAAAGACCGTTACCATCGACTGGACCAGATCCTAGTCTTTGACAGTCAGAGAGGAGCACAAACCTAATGACTGAGTCGGTCCACTACACGACACACTTAACGACTGCAGGTCACGACTGGACAAATTCTGCCGAACCCAAAAAAAAAAAAAAAAAAAAAAAGGCACTCACAAAAACCGCAGCATGCTCCCACCCCACCAAAGACAACACTGCGAACAAAACCGGTGCTTTTACAGGTGCATCTTAATAAATTAGAATGTCGTGGAAAAGTTCATTATTTCAGTAATTCAACTCAAACTGTGAAACTCCTGTATTAAATAAATTCAATGCACACAGACTGAAGTAGTTTAAGTCTTTGGGTCTTTTAATTGTGATGATTTTGGCTCACATTTAACAAAAACCCACCAATTCACTATCTCAACAAATTAGAATACTTCATACATTTTTAGTGAATTGTTGGCCTTCTGGAAAGTATGTTCATTTACTGTATATGTGCTCAGTACTTGGTAGGGGCTCCTTTTGCTTTAATTACTGCCTCAATTCGGCGTGGCATGGAGGTGATCAGTTTGTGGCACTGCTGAGGTGGTATGGAAGCCCAGGTTTCTTTGACAGTGGCCTTCAGCTCATCTGTATTTTCTGGTCTCTTGTTTCTCATTTTCCTCTTGACAATACCCCATAGATTCTCTATGGGGTTCAGGTCTGGTGAGTTTGCTGGCCAATCAAGCACACCAACACCATGGTCATTTAACCAACTTTTGGTGCTTTTGGCAGTGTGGGCAGGTGCCAAATCCTGCTGGAAAATGAAATCAGCATCTTTAAAAAGCTGGTCAGCAGAAGGAAGCATGAAGTGCTCCAAAATGTCTTGGTAAACGGGTGCAGTGACTTTGGTTTTCAAAAAACACAATGGACCAACACCAGCAGATGACATTGCACCCCAAATCATCACAGACTGTGGAAACTTAACACTGGACTTCAAGCAACTTGGGCTATGAGCTTCTCCACCCTTCCTCCAGACTCTAGGACCTTGGTTTCCAAATGAAATACAAAACTTGCTCTCATCTGAAAAGAGGACTTTGGACCACTGGGCAACAGTCCAGTTCTTCTTCTCTTTAGCTCAGGTAAGACGCCTCTGACGTTGTCTGTGGTCCAGGAGTGGCTTAACAAGAGGAATACGACAACTGTAGCCAAATTCCTTGACACGTCTGTGTGTGGTGGCTCTTGATGCCTTGACCCCAGCCTCTGTCCATTCCTTGTGAAGTTCACCCAAATACTTGAATCGATTTTGCTTGACAATCCTCATAAGGCTTCCCCATGATTGTGTAGCCTAGTGAACCAAACTGAGAGACCATTTTGAAGGCTCAGGAACCCTTTGCAGGTGTTTTGAGTTGATTAGCTGATTGGCATGTCACCATATTCTAATTTGTTGAGATAGTGAATTGGTGGGTTTTTGTTAAATGTGAGCCAAAATCATCACAATTAAAAGAACCAAAGACTTAAACTGCTTCAGTCTATGTGCAATGAATTTATTTAATAAACGAGTTTCACAATTTGAGTTGAATTACTGAAATACATGAACTTTTCCATGACATTCTAATTTATTGAGATGCACCTGTATATATTTATATACAAATTTATAAATATATTCCATATTTTTAAAAGTTATATCCTTTCACAGAATGTACGATAAACGCTTATTATCAGCATTATTATTGTAAAGTTACAAAAGGTGCTGTATAACCGCAATGACCCGGGAAAGAAAAAGAAATAATTTAATTAAAGTTTGCCATTCGAGTTTAGTCTCTAGAAACAGAACAAAATTAAGATTGAAACGAGCCCTCTGGCTTGTCCTTGTTATTCAATTACATGAATACCAGTCTAATTCTAATTCAGTGAACAGTCTACATCAGTTAGTCTTAAAAATGCCAATGGGAGCATTCAGTGAATCACACCACTTGTTCATGTAAATGAATGTGAACTGTATTTAATCAGAGCTCTCATTTTCTGCTTTCGATTCAATACCTTTTTATGTTGTGGTCATTCTTTGTGTGTGTGACCTACGACAAAAAGTGCGTAAGACGAACAAAGTGAACATACTTTTGTTTCTGTTATTCTGTGCATGTTTGGACCTCCAGTTGCGTTTGTTTGTTTGCATGCATAGTTTGAAGCCTCCTCTGCTTGCTCCACTCAAAATAATTGAAATGTGAAGGTCACATATAAAGGCTTGTCATCAACGTCTAGTGTCTGATGTGCAAATGAAGCAAACCGCATGCAGCCCTGAAGTGCAAATGGACTCTGAGTGATGTCAGTCCATTATAATGGCATCTGATCTACATTAAAACACTTATGCTTATGTTGTTCACACTAGCAGCATCCCTGTCTTTGATTGACGATAACATTATGCATGGCAGCCTATCTGCTGGATCTTTACAAACTGAGAGTTTGATTAAGGGTTATAAAGTAATTAATTTTACCTTTTTTTTTTTTCTTTTTTTTTTTTTACATAAAGGCCAAAACAAACAAAAAACATCACGACATACTACAAAGAAGTGTAGAAGAAACCGTCAAACACAAACACAGAAATATATGTAATACACATAAAGTAAAAATAAGCTAAATTATATATACAGGTGCATCTCAATGAATTAGAATGTCGTGGAAAAGTTAATTTATTTCACTAACTCAACTCAAATTGTGAAACTCGTGTATTAAATAAATTCAATGCACACAGACTGAAGTAGTTTAAGTCTTTGGTTCTTTTAATTGTGATGATTTTGGCTCACATTTAACAAAAACCCACCAATTCACTATCTCAACAAATTAGAATATGGTGACATGCCAATCAGCAAATCAACTCAAAACACCTGCAAAGGTTTCCTGAACCTTCAAAATGGTTACACAATAGCCTATACAATCATGGGGAAGACTGCTGATCTGACAGTTGTCCAGAAGACAATCATTGACACCCTCCACAAAGAGGGTAAGTCACAGAAGGTCATTACTGAATGGTTGTCTGTTCACAGAGAGCTGTATCAAAGCATATTAAGTGAAAAGTTGACTGGAAGGAAGAAATGGGGTAGGAAAAGGTGCACGAGCAACAGGGATGACCACAAACTTGAGAATACTGTCAAACAAAGCTGATTCAAACACTTGGGAGAGCTTCACAAGGAGTGGACTGAAGCTGGAGTCAGTGATCAAGAGTCACCACGCTCAGACGTCTTCAGGAAAAGGGCTACTAAGCCACTTCTGAAACAGAAACAATGTCAGAAGCATCTTACCTGGGCTAAGGAAAAAAAAAACTGGACTGGTCCAAAGTCCTCTTTCAGATAAAAGTAAATTTTGCATTTCATTTGGAAATCAAGGTCCCAGAGTCTGGAGGAAGACTGGAGAGGCACAGAATCCAAGCTGCTTGAAGCCCAGTGTGAAGTTTCCACAGTCAGTGATGAATTGGGCTGCCATTTCATCTGCTGGTGTTGGTCCATTGTGTTTTCTGAAGTCCACAGTCAACGCAGCCATCAACACAGCCATCTACCAGGACATTTTAGAGCACTTCATGCTTCCTTCTGTTGACAAGCTTTATGGAGATGCTGATTTAATTTTCCAGCAGGACTTGGCACCTGCCCACACTGCCAAAAGCACCAAAAGTTGGTTAAATGACCATGGTGTTGGTGTGCTTGACTGGCCAGCAAACTCACCAGACCTGAACCTCATAGAGAATCTACGAGGTATTGTCAAGAGGAAGATGAGAGACACCAGACCCAGCAATGCAGATGAGATGAAGGCCACTGTCAAAGAAACCTGGGCTTCCATACCACCTCAGCAGTGCCACAGACTGATCACCTCCATGCCACGCCGAATTGAGGCAGCAATTAAAGCAAAAGGAGCCCCTATCAAGTATTGAGTACATATACAGTAAATTAACATATTTTCCAGAAGGCCAACAATTCACTAAAAATGTTTTTTTTTTTAATTGGTCTTATGAAGTATTCTAATTTGTTGAGATAGTGAATTGGTGGGTTTTTGTTAAATGTGAGCCAAAATCATCACAATTAAAAGAACCAAAGACTTAAACTACTTCAGTCTGTGTGCACTGAATTTATTTAATACACGAGTTTCACAATTTGAGTTGAATTACTGAAATAAATGAACTTTTCCACGACATTCTAATGTATTGAGATGCACCTGTATATATATATATATATATATACACACACACACACACATACATACATACATACATACATACATACATATATATATATTGCATTGCAATTCAGAATTGCTTAAAATGTTCCTACACAACTCTCTGAACATTACAGACCTTGGTGAAGAAACCACAAAAGAGACAACTTTTTAAACTAGTAGTCTGCTAACAGGATAGGACTTTTAGGGCTGATGTGTGGAAGATCAAACAATTTTTCTGAAAAATTCATGTGTTTTTCAGCTCTTCTTACAGGGACGGCTTAAGTGAATGCTGATACCTTAAATTAATCATCACAGTATCTGCTCATACTGCACTGAAACTCCATCGACTCTGAATACATTAGAGGTACTTTAGTTTAAAGGCTACAAACCATGACTCTTCATCTTCACACTCACCATCTCTAGGAAAAAGATGAATGAATGTTGCAGATATAAATGGATAGGCTACACTGCAGCACATGAATTGAGTGCAATATGCCCATAATTCCACTAGGTGGAGCTATTTCTTCCATAATCTGAAATCTTTTACATGATTTTGAGTTTTTCATTTTACTAGAAATACAACCACCACTTAGAAATGTGTAAACACTGACAGAAGTTATTGCAATTTTTTAATGGAAAAATACAGTAGAAATATTGTGAAATATTATTACAATTTATATATTTTAAAATGTAATTTATTCCTGTGATGGCAAAGCTGAATTTTCAGCATCATTACTCCAATCTTTAGTGTCAGTTTTAATCAATTTAATTCATCTCTGCTGAATTAAAAAAAAAAAAATTAAATTAAATCTTACTGACCCCAATCTTTTGAAAGTGTATATAACACAAAGTACTTCTATTTCTTGAAAAATATGAACAGCCACCAAAATTTGAATTGACTAATAAGAGACATATCTTGCACTGTATGTTTAAAATCGAAAACTATAAAAATAATAAAATGTTAATTGATAAATGGATAAAAATCCAATTAAATGTTTAAAACTATTTTCTAAAAATATTTAATAATATATTGTGATTCTTCATATTAATTTTTGAATAGAGGCAAAAAACATATATGTACTTCTGAGTTTCTTTGTATTAAAAGGCTTATTCAGACAGAAAAACCCCTTAATCACATTTCACAGCATATTTTCAGAAGAGGTCTTGACATGTTGAAAAGTCGAACTCAGTGTTCTTTATCACATGACCACACAAAGAAGTTGTCCAGAGTTCTCACTTCTTCTCCTTTCTTGAAAACACGAAAATAACCAAGAAAAACACCATTTGTACTAAATGCACTCTGAAAAGCTTCATTATAATTCTTTTCTTTTCTTTTTTTTAATGTTTTTCTATAAGTCTATTATCTTACCCACAGGTGAGGGCAAATAGTGGGAGGGTGAAAACATGGTAAAAGAGAGAAAGAGACTGACTCATTAAATATTTATAATCCTGCAGTCTCATCCATTCAGTTGTGCTAAGCACTGTCAAATACCCAGCATTCACCATTCTGCGAGCAATAGCCCTCTTTTCAAAAGACCAATTGTATTTTATCTCTCAATGGCTCACGCAGGAACAGGAACAGCTACCAGGGGTGGCAAACACCATAAGGAAATCAAGGACACAGCAAAATTAATTTATGACTGAAGATATGGTTTATCTTTACGTTGCATGAATTTGTGCCATGCTGTTCTGAACTTTCTCACCTGTTTTCCTCTAAACTTTTTCTTAAACATGCGTGTGCCTGACTGACCTCTGTTATGTAACACAGAGTTCCAGACTGTGTTCTGTCCTGCTGAGGCACTTCATTATGCAACCAGTTCTGCTGAAAGGCAGGCCACTAGAAAAATCAATGTCTACATTCTCCTAATCTTACAGTAAAGGTTCATCTGACCTATACCAACCTTTCTGATTTCGCACACATATACTATTGAACTTGGCTTGTTTCTTTGAGTACATTAAATCTGCTTTGTTTATTTATTGGTTCACCAGCTTTAGCCATACTATTAATATATGGAAAAACTCCTCTGACCCCGTTCAGACAGCTAAAAATATCAATGTTCTCAAGTTTAATGGTCATACACCCAATTGTACAGCAGTGTAGTATTTTTCTGCAAGTATACTTTCAATGCCAAAAAAAAAAATAAGTAAATAAAATAAACGACAGCAGTAACACTGTATCATAACTCTCCATTAACAAACAGTGCCTACATGTAGCCATCGTTAAAATCGCGGCTATATGTTATTTATTTAATTTAAAAAATGTTATGACTTGTGTTCGGCCAAAAAAGCAAAAAAATAAAAAAAATGTCTGTTTATTAGTTTATTTAATAGTAATTACACTAATTATATTTGACTGCATCATGGTCATATCAGCTTGCGCAGATGAACTCCACCCAACACATGTGTCAGTGAAGAAGTCCCGCCCATCAAACGTCAATCACTTCTTCCACCAATCATATGCCTCCAAAAAACGCAGAGAGGCGGAGTTGTCCACTTCGAGCCCTCCCTCATTTGATTTCCTACAACAAAGTAACCTTCTCAACGCTATTTTAACCGTAAAATCTTATTATTATTTTTTTTTATTTCAACCAGCACATAGATTCGCATAACTGAGATACGTAATAACTTTAAGCCTAAAACCTCAAAAATGTAAACATGGGCACGTCAGCGCGCGATTAACGTTTCCCGGTACCGCCGTACTAAAGGATGAATGTTTGTCTTTAAACTCAGGTAATGGTCATTTTATCATGCTTTTAATTCATGTGTAGGCTTGTCTCGACACTGAATGTACGCTACACATATACACGTTTTCGCTCTGCAAATAGTGACTGCGTCTCAAAACCTAGTGGGCTCCCTATCTAGGTAGCGTTTTTAGAATCTTTAGAACGTAACAGTGTTTTCTATGTAGGTAGCTTGCTATGTTTTGAGCAACACCCTTGGTTACCGGCAGTGTTGCCAAGTCCGCTGAATCGGGCTACTTTAGCGCTCTTTCCGCGGGTTGTTTTTCATGTCCGCGGGTTGAAGTGACCCAATAACGTGATATTTAGCCCCTGGAATGCGACTTTTATCAGGGGAACCCCGCCAAAAAAACGTGTATTTTACCCCACCGGAACGCGATTTTTACCGGGAATCCCCCCTGAAAACGATTGGGCTAGTTTTGAGCTAGTTTTGAGTAGCAATTGGGCGGGTTTTGCTGTGAAAACCTGGCAACCCTGGTTACCGGACGTTGTTGTCGCTGACAGTAACCGGCTGGAGCCGGTTCAGACCGTGTTGATTTCGCTTGCTCCACTTAAACAGTTGAGTTTCGTGAAAGGTGGAGAAAGCTACTGTCCAGCTCTTAAGATCGCGTTTAGATTCAAGGATCTGACATACCATTATTTCCCTCTCTAATATTGCGTCCAGCAGTAGTAAAAATATTTCTGTTGATGTATAACTAAAAAACATTTATAATGTAACAGATTCTTAAAAAAAACCAAAGGGGGCTATAAAAGTGCACTGCAGTTCTACAGGCAGGTATTAGACCACTTTGCAAATCCAGATCAGCTGATGCTGTTAACGTGGCTTAGATGTGTTTCTTTCCCTCTGTGTTTTAGATCTCTTCTGCATCTGCCTGAGTGTAGGTCATGGACAGCACTAAAGTCACTCTGACAGTGAGAGGGACCACAGCACTGGGTAAGAGGAATAATTAAATAAAAGTATGACACAGTGTACAACTTTCAATAATAAGTCTTTAACAATTATTATATTATCAATCAGAAGTTCAACTGTGAAATATAAATGCGTATCTGTTGACAGAAGGTTTTCTTTTAGCCACTTACTAATTGTGCCATTTTAAAAGTTTTTATTAATAAAAACAAGACAATCTAGTTAAATTCATTAAAATAATGTAATTGTGACATTTGGAGTTTTTAGAGTGTTTTCTGATACTATGACTGACCTAGTCATAACATCCCTTCTATAGCACATGCTATATAGATTACATCATTTTTTTAGATCATAAAGAAGTTGCAACATTGATACTTTATTCATAGAACTGAGAACATCCTGTTGAAATTGAGTAAGAAAGTACAATTTCAGATTTGTAAGTCACTCGCTTTACATGTTGTTTTAAACTAGGTCAACCTGTTTTACAGTGTTTTATGGTTCTAGCTATTTAGATACATCCTTTGATGTGATTTGAAGCATTATATAATGTAATAATTAAAGTCATTACATTTAAATTTTATTAATTTAGCAGACACTTTTATCCCAAAGGGAATAGGTTTTTTTTTATAAAGTGTTATTATAAAGCATTTATAAAATGTTAACACTTAAAAATTTAATATTTGAGTAAATAACAATTAGTTAATAATATGTGCTGTTAAGTTGATATTAACCTCATGATAGATCAGTAATCTTTTGTGCATAATGTAAGTACATTATCAATAAATGCTTAACTTAAATTTTTGTGGATATTTATTGAAGTAATTAGACATTTAATAATTTATTCAGAAAATATATTAATGGACATTTAAAAAAAAAAAAAGGTTTCTCCTGGATTAACTTTTGATTTTTTTTTAATCATACATTAAACTGAAGAATTCTATATAGTTGTTATTACTATTGCTGTTGGTGTTGTTAATTTAAGTACATATATGTATATTTTTGTATTTTGGTTGTTATTAAGATAAAATTTAAAACATTTAAAATGTGCTAACATTATTAAAGAAATGCGATACAAAATCTCACCATTAAAAGTGTATTTTTGCTATAGTTGTAATATAAAAATTAATAATACAAGAAATGTTTTGTAGCATTATTATTAGTTATTTTAACCATACATGATTGCATCACAAATACAACCTGTATCTATATTTATTGTCTGGCAAATGTTGAAATATGATAGTGTTGAAAAGAATGTCATATTTTTGCACTGTATCACCTGGAGACACATTCCTTTGCTTACCACAAAGGAGAGATAAAATAAACTATATTTTGTTTCTATATTAGGCGAGGTGATCGCAGTGGTTGGCAGTTGTGAAACCCTTGGCAGCTGGTGTCATCAAAAAGCCGTGACCTTACAGCCAACAGAGGAGGATGGGTACGTGTGCAATACCATCTTATGTTTGCCTTCCAGTGCAAGCACAGTTACCCTTGACACACATATTTATCTTCCGTGTCTCGTCTTACCCCAGCACCTTGTGGAGAACAACCGTTGAGGTTCCTAGAGGGGGTGAAACCAAATATCGCTATTTCAAGGGATTCATTTTGGAATCTAAGGTGAGATTTTCTTTTCCTAGTAAACAAACATGATAGTAGTGGTTCCTAGAAGGTTCACAATTAACCTTTAACGGTCCAATGGTGAACTGATTACCCAACACCTTTAAAGAGCAGCCTCAGCTTATATATTTATTTATAGATGTTGTTGTTTATAATTCTGTTAGGGTCCATTCACACAGAACAGATTCAAAAACGTGAGAGGCCTCGAGACACGTTTTTTTAAAAAGTTGAACTTATTGAACTTGAGTGCTGTGTTTTTAGAACGCCGTGTCATGCGCAAGACGCTGCAAGAAACATGATCACAACTGGTCAAACATGTCTGTCTAGCACATGTTTACATAGAAAAATTATAGAAAAGCAGTACAGTGGAATAGAAAAATGTGTTCTGTGTGAATTGCAGTATCTATTGTTTGTGATATACATTTGTGATTTTTTAATTATACATTTATGACTGTAGATTTTCACGTGTGGGATATGTGGGTTTGTCTTTTTCAAACATGCCTCAAGGGCTTTCTTTTAATCATCTTTTAATTCTTAGGGTGCAAGTAATTAAATGTTATGTTATTTAAGAGTTTGAGTTGTTGAAATCCTTCTGTGTGAGTGTGTGTGGGGTTTCCAGGTCATTCTCCTCACAGCTGTTAATCTCTTTTAGCTGAACTCCACTCAGTTCTGGGTACTTTTTATTTTTGTTTTTTTTCCCTGGAGAATGACATTTCTGGAGCAGGTTTCCTGCAAGCCCCTCCTAACATGCTGTGTCCTTCATACATAATATTTACATGTCAGCTGTTATCTCACAGCCAGAAATATTCTTTTAGAATTTAGAATGGAAATATTTTCATCAAGAATTAAGAATTTAAAAACAATTATTCATAGTTAGGGAAGTATTAGGGGAAAAGTAAGCTCATTTTAAGGTGGTAAGTACAAGGATTTTCAAAGCTTTTTTTTTTTTACATATATAAATAACCTGGAGATCTCTAGTTAAACACTGTGAAAAATGCCAATGTGTTTCTTCTGACTAATCAGTCCACTTTTCAGATGTCAACCAACTGGCTGGCTGGCAGAAAGTGGTGACTATATCTCATATTCTTTTTTCGAGAGTGAGACTTTGGTTTGAATGGCCAAAGTGGGCTTTGTTTATCCAAAATCTGTCCATAATCTTAACCCCCATTTGGAATTACAGAATGCAGGTGTGCCATGTCAAGTCATAGTCAGTAGATGGGAGACCCATCAGCTGCCACGCTCATTGAGTCCCTCAGGTATCTGATCCCAGAATAGTCCACACGTTTGAGTGTCTAATGCAACCCGTAGACTCCTTCCTTCATTCTTATTGCATTCAGATCAGTTTGTCCCCTTTAACTCTAAACGTGCATTATCAATACATGCTGACTTCAGCTTTTTTAAAGAAAACATGAAACATTCACAGCACATTTCATCTTTGAAATATGACATATTTACAAATTAATGAAACTAGTGGGAATTAATGTGATGTGGAACATTATTGGATTTTAGAGTAGCCATGATTGTTGTTAGTTAATATTATTTTCCCCTGCCCACATTATTTTCTTATTTTCATCAGTGAATCGTGCACAATAAGACCAACAACATTTATTTTTGAAAGTAAACCTTATTTACTTTCTAAATAAATGAATCTGGTCTTATTGTGCATGAGTCATTGATGCATGTTCTAAAGAAAATAATAAATTTCGATTTCATGTTGTCTTTAATGTTGATTTTAGTGTTATTTGTCATGGACAGATGTAATGTCAATAAATGCCACTTAAGGGAATCTAATGGAACCTAATTATTAGAAACCATAACATTTAGTGGGCTATTACTCCTCTTAGACAAACAGGGCGAAGCATTTTTCACTGGCGCATTCCTGGGTTTACAAGGAATGTTTTTTTTTCTTTTGCCTTTCCCTAATTTAGCTACTTTAAATTTTGAGGTTTAATTCTTTAAAAAAGTTTTTGTTTTTAAATAATTTCGTTTATTTTTAGTAGTTGATTTTTACATTAGAAGCTACATTTAAAAAAAACACACACATGCATTTAATGCTTTTTTTATTTAAATGGACAACAGACTTTTTTCCTTGATTTATTTTCTAATAATTACATTAATTACTTTGTTCATTTTTACATTTAAAAACCATTTAATGGACACATGCATTTAACACTTGTTTATTTACATGCACAACACACAATTTTATATATATGCATTTAACAAACTTTGCAAAACAATACATTTTGAGGGCATCTATATATTTTTTTAATTTATTTTTTATTATTTACTAGGCAGTATTCATCATTTTAATCATGTAACTGTTTGCTCCAGATGTTACGTGTTATGTTCTTTAAAAGTTTATCAGCATTTCTTTGCGCTTGTGTTGCCACATCAATTTGCTTGCATGGTAACACCCGCTGGATTATGCATTTAGATTATTGTTATTTAACTTTTGGCAACCAAATATTAATCTATTATGATTATCTCTAGTGTTACTCTTAAATTCTAACATGCCCATTTCTTGCTTGTGTAATATACAGGCTACAAACGTGTAGAGCTCCATCCAGTACAGAGCAAACTGAACACGTATTTTATCTGTATATTTTGGTTGTTTAAGAAACAAACCAGAAAATGAGTGCCTCATGGTGGTGGTGTCTATTTACTCTGTACTGGTGAATCTTAACTTTTGTAGATGTGTAGCAGGAGCAGTTGACCTTCCATATTAAATTTTATTATGTCTTGCAGAACCTGAGCTTGTGATTGACGATGGACATTTTGGAGTCCATAGTAAGTTTGACCTTTAATCTACATTAACATATTAATGCAAAACAATATGTCATCTTATTTTAACATGCAAATAAAATTGGTTTGATCTGCAGAAGGCATTGAGTGTGTGGACTCCAGCTGGTTGACGTGCCAGACAGAAATTCGTCTCAGGCTTCATTACTCTGTGAAACCTCCAGTATCTATTACTAAGAAAAAATTTAAGAAGTCACGCTTCAGGTAATATCCTTCAAAACAGAATGTATACTTAACTCTTAGAAAACTTATCTCAAGGTCAGTCAGTCACATTTATTCATAAAGGTCTTTAGAAGTCCGTTCTAAGAAAAAATGACTAGTCAAATGGATCTGTTAATTAGTGGTAGGGATGCAAAATATTGCAATATTTGTTGAATTCAAGCTCTATATATTCTTCTAGACCAAGTACTAAACACTTCTTTCTCTTTTCAAATTCACAATATACTGTTTTGATGCCTGATTTCACTTAAAGAATATGCTAAAATATAATTCATATATTTTAGATTGAAGCTGATGCTGGAAGGTGTCGAGGAGGAAGAAGAGGAAAGCCCTTCATCATGGCATAAGATGACCACTACACTGGAGTTCAGTATGATCAGTGACAGCGGATATAAGTCCCGTCATTCCCAGCCAGAATGTGGATATGCCCTTGAACCCTCCCAATGGACCGAATACAGTATTCACACCATGGACCCTGACAACCTAGAGCTCACCTTTGAGTTCTTTGAGGTACGGAAATCTTTGGTATTGTTTAATAGGAAGATTTTGACCACAACTGCATCACAAAGCATTTTCAGTTTGGAGTTGGAGGTTTTTTTTTTGTTTTTTTTTACATTCAGTTTGTATCCTGTTGGTGACTTATAACTGTTATGTCACATCTTTGTTGTTTAGGAGGACCTGAGTGAGGCCGTGGTTCAGGGTGATGTCCATCCAGGTCACGTGGGCACCGCGTGCCTTTTGTCGTCTTCTTTTGTGGAGAGTGGCAAAGATCAGGGTGTGGTCACCCTACCCATCATGAGCCGAAATGCCAGACAGACTATTGGAAAAGTTAGAGGTATAATCAGTAACACAATGCACTAATGTTCAAAGTCTAAACATCTCATTTGTACACCATAAAACTAATGCACATTCCTGCCACCCATGATATTATCTGTTCTTTTACTGTATGCACACAACATTTGCCTCTGTAAACACATCACAAACTGACTATGTAAATAGAGGGTAAAGTCACTCATGTTGCTAATTTAATTAAATTGAAGCATTAAGTGTTGACTTAAACATTAAATAAAGTAAATGCTTTTATTCTTGATGCAATTTCAGTGGATTATTTGGTGACACGTCCTATCCAAGGCTTTCAGTGTGACATGAGTCAGTCTTTCACCAAATACTGGAAGAAAAGGAGCGCTTTGGATGTTGGACACAGAGGAGCAGGAAGCACACATGCTCCCAAGTGAGTAGCAACAGTGTGGATGATCGACATGTTGGCATGCTGCTACAAGAATCCTGAGCCTGTACGCTTGGATTTAGTGTTTTGTCCTTATGGGTAGGCCCACAAATCTGTGCAAGATTTTTATAGCGGGGAGAAGTAATGTCTGTGTCACATTTCACTAAAATAAAAAAAAGCAGTATTTTCTCCTAAGATTTTACATGCATTGTAACATTTGATATATATATATATGTATATATATGTATATATGTATTTATTTGTGTGTGTGTGTGTGTGTGTGTGTGTGTGTGTGTATATGTATGCATGTATGTACGTATATGTGTGTGTGTGTGTGTGTGTGTGTATATATATATATATATTCTGAGACATATTTTTTAATCAGTAAATTAAATAAATTTAAGACCAAGACTTCTGTTAGTTGTACTTTTACAATTTTACAAAGTGTATTTTTACAATTTAAATATTTGTAATATTTTTATTTTATTATTATAATATTTATTATTAGTCTTATTACTTATTTGCTTTACAGTAGTCTACTAAAAATTAACGAGGAAGAATATGTGCTTTATTGTCATGATAATACTGTCACAATGCATAAAAAGGTTAATGGTCCCTCAGTCATATTTTATTTATTTATTTAGATATATTTCAACAAATGTTGCCTTCAATCATCTAAGGCGTGTATTGGCTTTTGAATTTTTGCACAGCCTGTGTAACAGGCTCTGTAAAAACTATAAAGCAGAAAAACACAATAAACACACCTTGGTTTATGATAACACAACAAGCACATTTCAGTGTTGCTGAATGAACAGAGCTTGAGAGAGAAGTGCACGTTTAACTGAAAGAAATATGTTGCTGAAAGAAAATTTGATTCTCTTTTGTTTCAGGCATCACAAGATCAGGGAAAACACAATTGCCTCATTTCTAAGTGCAGCCAGCCATGTGAGTGTAAATGAAGAATGCAACAACCAAAATACTTTGTTATATTAAATTTATGGTTAAAGCATATCTGTTTTTTTGTTTTACACAGGGAGCTGCTTATGTAGAGTTTGATGTTCATCTCTCTAAAGATTTAGTTCCAATCATATACCACGATCTCACCTGCTGTATTTCTACTAAAAAGGTAACAATTGCTTTTGGGTCCCATTACTTGACAGTGAAAAGTCACTGTTTGAACAACTCATTTAGTGTCCTTCAGTGTAGCTTTTGTTTTGACTCTGTTTGAAGACTTCCTACTTAAACCTTTCAAATTCAGACTTGATCAGTCGTGAACACTGATTAAAACTGCAAAACAAAAGGAAGAAAGATAATCTCTTCCCTTGTGCTTTACTTTTCTTGTCCTTTTATAGAAAAATGACAAGAACTCAATGGTATTGTTCGAAGTTCCTGTCAAGGATCTTACGTTTGATCAACTTCAGCTTTTAAAAGTAAGACTTATTTCAGATTGTTTACTGTGATTGATCAATGAAATGCAGTTATTGCAATGCTGGTATTGATGAGTGTGAATGTGTTTATCTTTCTCAGCTCGCCCACACAACTGCCATGGAAGTTCATGACCACAAAGGTAGAATCTGATTGATTTATGTCATGAAGTACAATACAGATGCAGGTCATTATTTAACTACTCGTCAAACTAGTTGGTGGCTTTAAGGACAGATTAATGTGCAGTGTTTTGCCTGTTTAGTTTTGTTGAAGAGTGTACTTAATAGAGAGCAACAGTCAGGTTCAGAAGGAAAAAGCTCATTCAAAATATTCGTAATGAAAGATTTTTAATCAGTAAATTAAATAAATTAAATACCCAGCTACAGTGTGGAAAGGTCTGAAAGCCATCATCAACTACAAGGCACTGAGGCGAATCAACAACTTGCTGAAGACCTGAATGAGTTCTACTGTAGATTCGAAACCCCCCACACCCGTTCTAACCATCTCTCTACACAACCGTTAACACCTCCAGCAACCCCCCTCTCCCCCCCTACTCCACTACAGATCAGTGAAGATGATGTGCACCAGGTCTTCAGAAAGAACAAAAGAAGCTGGCCCCCATCTTTTCACAGATCTTCAATAGATCTCTGGAGTTGTGTGAAGTCCCTGCCTGCTTCAAACGCTCCACCATCATCCCTGTCCCAAAGAACCCCAAGATAACAGGACTTAACGACTACAGACCTGTGGTGCTAACGTCTGTCGTCATGAAGTCGTTTGAAAAACTGGTTCTGGCTTATCTGAAGGACATCACAGGACCCCTACTGGACCCCCTGCAGTTTGCTTACCGAGCAAACAGGTCTGTGGATGATGCAGTCAACATGGGACTGCATTACCTCCTGCAACACCTGGACAAATCAGGGACAAATCAGCGTGAGGATCCTGTTTGTGGACTTCAGCTCGGCCTTCAACACCATCATTCCAGCACTCCTCCAGACCAAACTAACCCAGCTCTCTGTTCCTAGCCCTATCTGTCAATGGATCACCAGCTTTCTGACAGATAGGCAACAGCTAGTGAGAATGGGGAAATTCATGTCAAACAGCCACATCATCAGAACAGGCACCCCTCAGGGATGTGTTCTCTCCCCACTGCTCTTCTCCCTCTACACCAACGACTGCACCTCTAGAGACCCCTCTGTCAAGCTCCAGAAGTTTGTAGATGACACCACACTCATCGGCCTCATCCAGGACGGTGATGAGTCTGCTTACAGACAGGAGGTTAAGGAGCTGGCTGCCTGGTGCAGTCTTAACAACCTGGAGCTCAACACGCTCAAAACTGTAGAGATGATAGTGGACTTCAAGAGGAACCCCCCTGCTCTCTCCCCGCTCACCATCATTGACAGCACTGTGGCTGCAGTGGAGACATTCAAGTTCCTAGGGTCCATCATCTCCCAGGACCTGAAGTGGGACACTCACATTGACTCCATTGTAAAAAAGGCCCAACAAAGGTTGTACTTCCTTCACCAGCTGAGGAAGTTTAACCTGCCACAGGAGCTGCTGAAACAGTTCTACTCAGCTGTCATCGAGTCTGTTCTGTGCACATCAATAACTGTCTGGTTTGGCTCAGCTACAAAATCAGACACCAGAAGATTACAGAGAACGATCCGGACTGCCGAGAGGATTATTGATGCTCCCCTGCCCACTCTTCAAGAACTGTATACATCCAGAGTGAGGAAAAGAGCTCAGAAAATCACTCTGGATCCCTCACATCCAAGCCATCCCCTCTTTGAACTCTTGCCATCTGGTCAGCGCTACAGAGCCCCAAATACCAGGACAGCCAGGCACAAGAACAGTTTCTTCCCCCAGGCAATCTATTTAATGAACAGTTAAATGTTCCCCCCGTTATACATTAACAATGTGCAATAACCTAATATTTGATTGTTACCACCTCCATCTTAGCACATCCCTGCATCTCATTCTATTCTATTCCATTCCATTCTATCATCTATAGCATAACTGTACATCCCACTTATTTATCTCTCAATTTATTTTTTCAAATTTTTGTCTATTTATATTTACATATGTGTAATTTTTATTCTCATTGTATTTTTATTGTCTGTGTGCTGCTGTTGTCTCTGTGTACTGGAAGTTTATGTCACTAAAACAAATTCCTTGTATGCACAAGTATACTTGACAATAAAGCTCTTTCTGATTTTGATCTAATTCTGATTCTGATTCTGATTTTTAGCCATAAGAAATAATTCTTTCAAGACTGACCATTCATGCGCTTTGAGTTTGTTAAAAAGTGTTTTATGCCTATTTCAAAAGTTCATTTAGGATGTGCATTAAATACATTAAATGACAAAAAAACCCTAACTGATTTATTGCATCATGGGATGGTCTTGTAGTTTGAGGGGGGAAAAAGTTCAAATACTTTTTTACTGGAAATTCAGTGTTGTGATTCATCTTGGATCTGGTTGGTATAGTTTAAGGCTTAAAACGCAAGCCTCTGTTGAGTTGTATTGAGTTAAATAAACAGTTAACTGTTAAATAGATAAAGATGATTGTTTTTGTGGTGTTGCTTTGTCTAGACTTGCAGGATGATGAGGAGTATATAGATGAGCACCAGCCTTTCCCTTCCCTTTCACAGGTATGACAGCTTTATCTTTTCATGTATATCTTAAAAACTGATGGAATTAAATGACCTCAGGAATTATTACTTTTATATATAAAAAAATATGTAATGTATAAAAAAATATGTAATGATATATATATATATATATATATATATATATATATATATATATATATATATATATATATATATATACAGTGCCCTCCATAAGTATTGGAACAGTAAAGACAAAATTGCTTTCTCTGCTGTGGAGTCAAGACATTTGCAAATATGATTAAAAGATGAATATGAGACAAAACTTTCGACACATACATGTTTTACCATATAAAAAGGACAGCACTTTTAGAGTTCACCCCACTATTTGATGTGAGCATAAGTATTGGAACAGTTGCCTCACAGGTCTTTCTAAGTAATCAGCTGTGTCCTGTTGCATTAATTCTTCAGATATTAAAAGCAGGGAATGTGTCTTATCAGTCATATCCATTACTTCTGCATTCTAAGTCTTGCATTCGATGATGACACACACAAACCAGGATGAAGACGAGGAAGCTGACTCTGAAAGAAAAGCAAGCAATTTGGATGCTAAAAGAAAAGAGGAAGTTACTTAGAACTATAGGAAAAACAAAGGGCATGGAGTTTGGAAACCACCGGTGACATCAGCAACCAACGACGACCTAATCGGCTGAGAAAAACAACAGTAGTTGATGACAGACAAATCATAAAAGCGGTGAAAATGAACCCTAAAATACGTGTCTGTAAAAACAACCTCCAGAAAGCTGGGGTGATGCTCTGACAATCTACTGTCCTCAGGAGATTTTGACACAGAATTACAGATGCTACACAGCCAGATGCAAACCTCTGACCAGCATCAAAAATAGAAAGGCAAGATTAGAGTTTGTAAAAAAGCACAAATGTGAGCCAGAGTTTTAGAACTGAGTTTATGGACCAATGAGACAAAGATTAACCTTTATCTAAGTGATTGGAAAGCAAAAGTGTGGAGAAAAACGGGAACTGCAAATGATCTTAAGCATACAACCTCATCTGTAAAGCTTGGTGGAGGTGGTGTCATGGCATGGGCATGTATGGCTGTCTCTAGATCAGGACCTCTCAATTTTAATGATGACTTAATGTATGATGACAGTAGCAGAATGAATTTGGAATTTTGAATAGGGTACCTATTCAAGAAAATTACACCAAATACTTAGGAAGCACTTCATATTGGATCAGGACAATGACCTAAAACACCCTGCCAGTTCAGTCAAGGAGTTTATCAGGGCAAAGAAATGGAAAGTCTTAGATTGCCCGAATCAGTCTCCAGATTTAAATCTGATTGAACATTAATTTCACCAGCTGAAGAGGAGAGTAAATGCAGAAACTCCCCAAAACAAGCAACAGTTGGAATTGGTTGCATTAAAGGCTGGGAAAAAGCATTTCAAAGCATAAAACCAAGAGTCTGGTGATGTCTATGGGTTGCAGACTCACTGGTCTGATTGCATGCAAGGGATCTGCAACAAAATATTAGCTTTTAATCTTTTACATCTGCCTTAAATTCAACTATTCCAATACTTACGCTCACATCAAATAGTGGGATGAACTCTAAAAGTGCTGTCCTTTTTATTGGGTAAAACATGTATGTGTCGAAAGACCTAATAATAAAATGTGACATTCTGTAGTTTTGTCTCATATTCATCTTTTAATCATGTTTGCAAATGTCTTGACTCCACAGCAGAGAAAGCAATTTTGTATTTACTGTTCCAATACTTATGGAGGGCACTGTATATATATATTTTTGTGTTTGGGGGGGTGGGGGTATTTAAGTATATTTATTTGTTTTTATATTTTTTAGTAATTTTTAAAGTAACTTTTTCACCTTTTTTTTGACCAGAAGTTTAAGAGTATTGTGGTAAATGTTTGCTTGTATTGTCCACATACTGCTTGGTTAACCTCTTTTCTCATTTGATATTATGTTTCAGATATTCCAGGCTGTTCCAGATCATGTGGGATTCAACATTGAGCTGAAGTGGATTTCTCAGTTCAAGGTTTGTGTTGCCTAAAGCTAGTTTGATCTTAGTGTTACTGGAGAGAAAAACACCCTCATTGTATCTGTTTCTCCAAACAGGATGGCTCCTGGGATGCGAATCTCTCCACCTACTTCAACATGAATCAGTTCTTGGACATCATCCTCACATGCGTGCTGCAGAACGCCGGCAGGAGGAGAATAGTCTTCTCATGTTTTGATCCTGATGTTTGCACAATGTAAGAGGCTTTGTTCATGTGCATCTAATAATGCACTGATATTTCAGATTATTTATATTTACAGCTAATTTAAGCACAGTATAAACCAACGACATGTTTCTTTAAAATGTATGTAAACAATAAGTCCAGGGACATTTATTAAAGAAATAGTTCACATAAAAATTAAAATTGGCTAAAAAAAATGTACTCACCCTCAGACCATCCAAGATGTAGATGAGTTTGTTTGTGAAATTCAGCATTACATCACTTCCTCACCAATGGATTTTCTGCAGTGAATGGGTGCCGTCCGAATGAGAGTCTAAATAGCTGATAAAAACATCATGATAATCCTCAAGTAATCCAGGCAACTCCAGTCTGTCAATTAACATCTTGTAAATAAACAAATGTAATAAACAAGTCTGTCATTAAGGCCATTTTAACTTCAAAATTTTGCTTCTGACTAAAATGTGAGTCCTCTGTCCATAACATTGCTGTCTCCAGTGAAAAGGTTGTTTTGTCTGAATCAGGAGAGAAATATGCACAGATCAAGCACTGTTTGCAAGCCAAAACAGTTCTAAACAAATATATTTGTGGATTTTGATATGAGAGGACAACAGAGGATGGACTTTTTCACCGGAGGAAGCGTTATTATGGACTTATATTTTGCCCAGAAGTGACGGTTTAAAATGCCTTAATGATGGATTTGTTTTTTACAAACGCAGCTTTTCGATTCACAAGACATTAATTGATGGACTGGAGGGGTGTGGATTACTTGTGGATTATTGTGAGGTTTTTATCAGCTTTTTGGACTCTCATTTTGATGGCACCCATTCACTGCAGAAGATCTATTGGTGAGCAAGTGATGTAATGCTTCGTTTCTCCAAATCTGTTCTGATGAAGAAACAAAACTCATCTACATCTTGGCCTGAAGTTGAGTGAACTATTAGCAGATTTTCACTTTTGGGTGAACTTATTCCTTTAAGGAAGTAAATAGTCAACCTTGATGTTGTGTTTCATTGAAATAAATTGTGTCGTCTTCTTCAGGGTGAGGCAAAAACAGAACAAATACCCCATCCTGTTTCTGACCCAAGGAGTGACAGACCTCTACCCTGAACTCATGGACATCCGCTGTCAGAGCACTAAGATCGCCATGAGCTTTGCTCAGAGTGAGAACATCCTGGTAAGAGAACGGTGGTGTGACACTGCTGACACTTCAGAACATAGTTGTGAAATAGCATGGAGAGACGCCCAGTTTGGCAGCATAATAAAGCTGTGTAATCACAAACTATCCAAACCTATGAAGTAAAAGAGATCTAATCGTGTTGTTTGGCTTCTGTGAGATTTGTTTATCTGCAAGAGGAATGTGGCTGTATTGTTTTCCATGTTAGATGTCATGAAAAAGACTAAATAAAGACTTTTGTATGCACTCAAAGGGAATCAGCGCTCACACTGATGAACTCTTGCGAAACATGGAGTTCATCAGAGAGGCTCAGTCTAAAGGGCTGGTGGTTTTCTGCTGGGGAGACTATAACAACGACCATGAGAACAGGATGAAGTTGAGGGAACACGGCATTGATGGCCTCATATATGACAGGTGGGCTCTAATTTGTCTTGCTGTACTAGGGAACATTCGGTTCCTCGCATGCTAATCCAACAGCAGTCTGAGAATATTGATTTAAATGTTTACTTGCATCACATATTGACATGATATATAGTTAAACTTTTCACATGTGAAAAGCAAATCAGCTAGTGATAAAGGTACAATAGCAAAGTCATAAAGGTACAGTAGCAATAACAGTCTGTTTAATTCTAAGAGTCAGAAAAGGGGTGGAAAATTGTCAATTTAGTTTTTGGCGTGAGAAACAAAAACTATAAGAACTCAGGGAAAAGGAATAAATGCTACAAACGTGTAGAAAGTGGTGACATTGTTGAAAGAGTAATCATAAAGTAGAAGCATAATGCATTAGCCCACAGCAGGTGATGTTGTCACCTTAATTAGTCTGCCATGTTGACTCTTTCAGTATAAATACCATGACAGCATTTGCATGCATTTCTGTGTAAATCACTTGTGGTTTATGGCTGTTCCCTGATGGTCCGGGCATATCAGCACATGTCTAAGTGAAGCTGTGTTTCATTCTGGGTAAAGGTTAAACTCAGTGATGTTCTGCGTTTATGTAACGCACTTCATGCCATGAAGTTACAATCAGAATTAGTTACAATCAGTCTGAACCTCCTCCGGCTGTTGTGTAAATATCATTGTGTATGTATGTGTTATAAATTTAGCTGTTAAATTTATCCAGTAAAACCAGCTCTGAGGTCCATCAAACACTGACATATGTTTATATAACATTCTGTGTTTGCAGATTTTTTCTTGAAATTTTTGACAGTTCAGCTAATATTTGTTCTGTATTTTTGTTCCTTCTCCACTGCAGTAAAACCCTCAAGACTTGCGTAGAGAAACTGTGTTCCTGTTTATTGAAATTTAAAGGAATAATTTACACAAAAATGAAAATTCTGTCATCATGTTTTATCTGCTCATTCCAAACCTGTATGATTTTTTTTTTAGTTGAGTTAGTTTGTCATTTATTTAGTGTTAGTATTTGTCTAGTATTTTCTCTTCATTTTTTTTAGTATTTTTCTTGCAATTTTGAAAAAAAAAAAATTTAAAATCATTATTTTTTGTGCTAGTAAACACACACAATACTTAAATATATACAATAATATATACCATAATAAATACAATAATAACCTTTTACTACCAAAACCAACCGACCAAACAGTCTGCAAAAGATCTCAAGTTTAACCTTTAATTTGTTTGATGTGACTCCATTTTTCCTTGGTAACTAAATATTTATATGCATTATTGACTCTTTCCTTAAACTTTTAATCCCTTTTTCCTTTTTTAAATATTCCTCACACCATTTTGTGGTAATTTGCCTCTTTTTTCAGAATACATGAATGCTCGGTGCCAAAGCCCAATGCTTCAACTTCCTCTGACACCCGTAATGTCTTCTGTTTCCCGGTTGTTGTTTTTTTTTTTATTGGCATTTGACTGCTGCCTGACTGATCATTCTCACCGACTAGCACCACAAAAACCGTAGTGTTTTACAGCAATGATGTGAGGCAGTAAAACTGTGGAGTTTTGTTTTCGAGTAGCTTTTATTTAAATTATTCAGCACTGGGTTAAGGTTCAGCTGCCTGTTACATCATTCTGAGATTTCGAGACTTCCTCTTTATATGAATGACCTAGTTTCCTTCCCAGAACGCATATTACACAAATTACCGTGTAGATGTGCATTTGTTTCATTTCCACTGTGAATTTTTCAGTACTAGCCATGTTAACGGTGCATGAATTCCCTCCGTGGACCTCAGTGACTTTTGATCATTGAAGGATAAATGAATGAATAAATGTATGAATGGATTGATGGATTAATGGCTTCTGCTCTCAAACCAGCATGATTGAGGATCTTGATAAAGGCATGGCAGAAAAAAGCTGCATTTATCTAAATATGAATGATCTCACTCTAAATGTACCTGCCGTGCCAGTTCTTAAACCCAACTATATTTGAATATCGTCTGTTAGATATTATAATATTATGAAAATTATACATTAGAATCATTATAGACTATTATAAATAGTGGTGAGTGCTTTTCCCAAACATTTTGAATGGATGACTCCTTTTCCTTGGGGTTACATATGAGATATATTTTTAATAGCTGAGTGCTTACTGAACATGTTTTGGCATGTCATTTGTAATGGATAATGCAAAACATAAACATAAGTTTTCCAAGAGCCAACAGAAATGAGCCCACCAGTATGCATAATGCTCTTAAATACACATTTATCATCTGGTAGAAACATCATGGTAGAAAACATAAATATATGCATATATACAATGAACACGTGAACCTGTTGACATCAGCTGTGACTTTTCACAATATTTATGTGCTTTGCTTTTTTTCATGGATATCCTTCAAATGCTATCATGTTTTCTGAATTTCTGACACTGGTGACTAAACTTTTAATGAATATCTTGTTCTTGTGAATCTAAATAACATCCCAGAGCCTCCTTCAGCCATGAAAAGTCACAAGCAGTGAGGTTGGATTTTCAGGCTGACTGTTGTTGTTTTTGTTTTTTCTGAAAGAGAATGTGGCTTTTTTAATTTATCGACCTTAGTGAGAGTAGACATCTTAAAGTCAACATGAAATTAAAAAAAGAAAACATTTTAAACGCACATCCCTGATCTAAATATAATCAATTCCTATACCAAAGAAACCATAAGAGGGATAGTTTACTTCACCCTCCACTTTTTTCAAGCCTGTAAGAGTTTCTTTCTTCTGGTGAAGACAAAAGAAGATATTTTGAAGAATGTTGGTAACCAAACAGTTGATGGTAGCCATTGACTTCCATTGTATTTTTTCCATACTGTATTCCACTACATACTGTATTATACTACTTCAATATTATATCTTCTTCAGCAAAAGAACAAAACTTTTTGTGGAGTATTTAGGCTTTTTTTTATTTTATTTTTTTTTTACTTGCGTTCAGTCTAAATAGATTCTTATTTGAAAGGATCCAGTCAGTTCACAATGGATATACTAAAGTCTAAATTCCACCCTACGTTATTTTTTTGTATTGAATATCCCTTTTCACTCAGATTACTGAAGTAAAATCGGTTGCAACAGCAGTTCATGTTAACTTTAATTTGATATGGATGAAAATGAGGCTGTGGGGGTACAATCACAGTTTGTTTAACATGTCCTGTGTCATAATTTTCCATGTTTTCTGGAGTTCTGGAATTTTTTTGAAGGACATTTTATTGTTTTGTTGCACAGACTATACTTGTAATGCTCAAAGCTTCGTTTTCATTTGTCATATTAAATATTCTGTCTACTCTAAGGTCTGTATCAGAAATTAAAGGCATGATGTGGCAAAAATATGGAGATGCTTGCTGTAAAACGCTGAAAACTACAGTGAAATCTACTCACATTTTTTTGCTCTTGGTCAAAACCTTGGTATGATCCCCTCCTATTCACCCCGGATGGCTACTTTTATGTTAATGAAACTTCCTTCTAGCTTTTTCCTTGTTAGATGACACTCCTTTTTCTTTCCCACAGATTGACCCACAGCTAAAATACTGTTTTGTATCCACAGAATCTGCGATGACAAGCTCGAACAACCAAACATCTTCAAAGTAGAGGAACAGGGAGGAACTCTAAAGGAGGTCATTCAAACATGTGCCTGCTCCACCTACAGCATTCCCTGCTCCTCCATTCCGTGCGCAGGAAAAGCCCAGGAGGCCAACGGGGGGTATGATTCCGGCCTCAGTTCCTCTTGAGATCCACAGTCCACATTCACTCTATGTCTGTAATCTTCCCACAATGCACCAGAAATAACGCACAAATACACTCCATCATTAAGCCAAACTTAAGCCTGAGATGTTTTAGAGTATAATCATGTGTACAGAATGATATCGGGGACAATTAAACAACGCTAGCTTCCACAAAGTCAATGTTTTTGCTTTATTTAGCCAGTTTGCTGTATATTTTGGATGCAAAAAAATGGTGTATAGAATGTGTAATATTTGTTTTATAATTCTTAATATTCTTGGGAACGCCTTCTGATTTTTTTTCCTCTTCCAAGTATTTATCGATTTCTTGAGAATTGAACATTAACACAATGTAGTATTTCAATTTCTTGAACAACAAAAATCCAGGATTATTATACCATGCAAATATGACTGAATAAGTACAATTATTTAAAATAGCTATTGCATTTCAGTAGCTAAAACCGAGGCCTGCCTCTTAAAAATCTCTTTAAAAATGAAGATTTTGTGGAGTTTTGTCTTTAAAAAGAACATGTTCCTCCCTTCTATATTGTTATTATCTCTTCACTACTAAATCCATCCACAGATTCATTCTTAAATGAAGCACTGATTGTTTCAGCAGAACAAAATGTCGTCTTTTTTTATTCAGATGTGCAACTGACATGAGCTCTTTACTGTAAATGGGTATATATTTGAATGAATGTGCCTCTGTAAACCTGTATGTGCTGCTGAGCGTCAGTGTGGTCTTGTCTCTCAGCATGTATTTATACTGCTTCCTCACTGCAGGGCAGTGAAATCATGCATGTTTGCTGTTCAATGCCACACTGGACTCCAGCAACTTGCTGTATGAATCCACACTCAATGTTGTGGATGTCACCATGCCAACATAAACCAGAACAACGCTCTGAGCGCCAGAATAAACATATTTAAAACCATTGAAATCCATATCTTTTCTTTTGTTCGTGGTGATCCCAAAATCAACAAATCATAATACATTGGTTGTACACTATTAATAAGATCATGCATTATGGGAAGAAAGTAGTGCACTACATAGGATACCAATGAAAGTGTGCACTACAAATTCAGGCTATAAAACGGCTAATGCGTCTTATAGTGGACTATATAGGAAAAAGGATGCCAGTTTGCACACAGAAGAATATTGTTCACTTTCCGTTAATAAATCATGTGACTTTTTTCAAGAAAAAAAGTCCAGTCATTGCATAATTTTTGTACCCAAATATTGCTGTGGTGCTTGTCGGTTAGATTTTGTATGAAAAATATGAAATAAAAATATAATAATAAAATAAAAATAAATTATATATTGTTAATAATAACAATAATTATTCTAATTCGAATATATCTGGAAATAATTGAGCATTAAATAATAATATATATTTTAAAATATTTAATATTCATTTAATTTCCAGGACCAGGTCATGGTGGCATAAATAATTATATTTAGTTAAAAGCAATTTTAAATAAATAAAACATACACTAAGACTGAAAATATGTACAAAACATTGCATGTAATTTTTACATTAAAGGGCTGGGGCTGAATAAATTGTGGATTAAAGAAGTAGGTAGGTGAAAAATAAAACAGCAGTAGTTTTAAATACAAGGTTTTCAGCAGGAATTCAAATCTTTGGTACAGGATGATTGTAAATGTTAGAGTGAGCTGACCTTATTCAAGGCCATTAGATGTGGCATTGCAATGTTTCATGTTAAAGTGCTCTTTTATCTGGCACAGGTGAGGTGGCCTTTGGTGTGTAATGTCATTCTGCAGCTGTGGTCGTGTCATTAATATTTAACATTCTGTTCTGGCCGCAGGTGAGCATTTCCTATTTGTTCTCCCACATTATACATATAAGCATCAAAGGAAAATCACCAGCAAAACTCCCTTCCACTCTAAAGGCTGTGTTTCAAATCATAGTGAGCTGCCCACATTTTGAAGCCACCTGTGTTGCGCAGAGATCCTGTCTAGCTAGTTTTAATACAGCCAATACAAGTTAGCCATAATTGTTTTTCACATATTGCTGCAAACAAGAGTGCAGAGTAAAGCAAACAAACCACCCTTTCCTAAAATGAACTTTATATAAACAGAGGAAAGGTGTGACACTTACTGTGGAAAATATGCAGTGGTTTTTAAATCGCATACAATAAAAAACTTGTAAACATGTTTTCTTGGGAATGTTTTGCATATTGCATATTCACTTTCAATGTTCAAAGTGTTCTGCATTACAGGAATGGCCCATGCAAACCAATATTGAGCTACTTTCAGTGTTTCAGGCTTTGAACCCCTGTAGTGAACTAGTCTGGTGATCTACAGTACCATCTAGTGCTCAGTATGGAATTTGCATTTATTTTTCATCATAATAATCTGCAGTAACCTATAATGAACCACAATTAAGTCTACAATGTTTTATCTTCACATACTTTAACTAAACTAAACTACAAATCTAAAGTAAAAAATAAATACATAAATAATAATTTTACTATACACTGGAGATTAAAACGATTACAAATCACACATTAATTCAGATATTGCTTACTTAAAATTGTTCTTATAACGTTAAGTTTATGAAATTGCAGGTACAATGATTTCAATATAAAATCAGGCATAATTTCTACAATAATATTTGCAATACTACGTAACGCGCGTTTATGTGTGTATATGGGAGTTGTAGTTTATTTGCGTTCGATTCTCTTTAACAGACGTTTATTTAAACTCCCTCTCGAAACTACAAATCCAATAATGCTTTGCTCGGGCGTCCTGAACGCCCACGCTTAATAAACGCAATGACAGTAATCCCCTGCTGCCATAGTGACAAAGCGAGAGAGAGGCGAGCAGTTAAACGAAAATAGATTTTAGTGTTTATCTGTTCATTTAAAAACCCAAATAATGGACTGTTCCGGGAAAGAAAAGGAAGCAATTCAGCTTATGGCTGAAGCCGATAAGAAAGTGAAGTCTTCCGGCTCTTTTTTAGGAGGAATGTTTGGGTAAGATTAAATACATGCTTCCTTCCCTATTTATCTGATCAGCCCGCTAGTCTGTTAAAATATTATATTGTCAGTATGATCATGTTGCCAAGCTTTGGTTTTATGTTCACCAGTTAAAACTGAGTTGTTAGCTGCCTAAAAACTAAATATAAATATGAATTTTATTGTACAAGGACCCAAGCTGTGACAGGCCGCTTTGCGCATCAGTCGATAGAAAAAAAGGGCTTGTTCATTATAATGCATAGCTGATTTTTTTTAAAAAAACGATTTTTTGCGTGGTCATAGTGAATTAAATAATGATGATAATTGTTGTGATTTCATGATTGGGCCACCAAGTGAGGTGTTTAGTGTTTGGCGCAGTGGCTGCGGTATTTACATGAATTTTCTTGTTTTTATGTCACTATAATAATATTAACAAAAAGGGAACACGTGCAATGGTTCTACCATGTTTATATATAGACTTTTTTTTTTTTTAGTAATGTTTATATATGCATTTAAATTTTAAGTCTGTTGCACATTATGTAGTAATAATCTAAAGTTAATGTGAAACAAGATATGGTACTATTTTAATATTCATATTAAATGTATTACAATAAATATTCATAAGTTAACTTGTTTTAAATATTATGATTAATAAAACTAAATATTATATTTATTCAAATACGTTTTTAAAATAGAATTCTTAAATTGAACTTATTTTAAAATATATATTTAAAAGAAAAAAATATTAAAACCTTATTGTAATAATTATAACTTACAGTTTTACACTTTACAAAAATGGCTGATTACAGCCATTCTTTAGTTTATGTCAATATTTTTTGAAGAGCCCAGTGTTGACAGCAACAGTGGGATGTTTTATTGACACCCCAAACATATTCAGCACATATTCATGGTTATTTATAGTAAACAAGCTCTGACCTAGTATGTTGTGAAATGGATTTATTTCAAATAGTTTTAATTAATATGATATGAGGCACTTAAAAACTGACCCAATTGAATATTCCCACCAGGACACAAGTTATCTAGGCCTTTCTGTTTATTACCAGCTATAATTTTCTGACATAACCCAATAATATATATACAATCAAATTTTAAATGTTAAATCTAAACCAATATTAATAAAGTGTTTACCTTCTAGCTTGTAGATTTATTAGGAAAGCATTATAGTTTTCATTAAGATATTAAATTGGAAAAGAACACAACTGAATCTTCTGACATCTTTCAGAGGAAATCACAAAGTGGAAGAGGCATGTGAGATGTACGCCAGGGCGGCCAACATGTTCAAAATGGCCAAAAACTGGAGTGGTATGTGTTTTTAGTAGTGCAGACATGACATACTTCATCTTTAACAAGCATTATTGAATTGTATAATGCTTAAAAGGTCATTATGTAATATACATTCAGATAGTTTGTATACAAACCCTTAATTCATTCATTTTAGCCTAATATGTGTTTAACTGCTAAAATATAAATATTTCTGAATGAATATAATCTCATTAATGAAGTTAACCTAATGTTATCTTTAATAATTAAACAGCTTTGTAATTGACAGGATATATTATGATGTTTATTATATATTCGTATTCTGCTGACAAGGTTTGTGTGTTTGTATCCAGCTGCAGGCAATGCTTTCTGTCAGGCGGCCAGACTTCACATGCAGCTTCAGAATAAACACGATTCGGCCACCAGCTACATTGATGCGGGAAACGCCTTCAAGAAGGCAGATCCACAAGGTGAGGCCACAGATTGTAACTCCCAGCTTCATAACAGTCAGTGGATTCATTCTAAATAAGCAGATATTGATGCATTTCAATATGAATATATAATATATGACTGTTGTGATCCATCATATAATCCCAGACAAGTTCATTCTATCACTTTGTTGCTGAGTGGATTGATTAAATTAATCTCATTTATATATATATATATATATATATAAAAAAAGTTGTTTCTGTGTGAACTGAAGAGTGTTATTTTGGTATTATTTATATACTATTATGGTATTTATTAATATTTGAAATTGGCCTTTTTATATGTTTAGATTTCTTTTTTTTGTTTCATTTTTATTAATTTTTTTGTGCTTTTGTAATTTTTATTAGTGTTTTTTATAATGTTTCTATTTAACTTTAATTCTTTTTTGTTTTAGTTTTAATCATTTTAATACTTCAACATTTTTTATTTCAATTATAATAGTCATATTATATAAATATAATATAAATAATCATTATGTAAATCATATTTTATTTCAGTTTATGAAAACTGTTTTAATAGTTTTAAAATCATTTACCAATATCAGTCCTGGGAGTTTGAAGAACATCAGAACAGTGCTCAGACAAAGAATATTGTCCTTTTGACTGTATATGGCATAAGAATCAATGCTGCATTGCAACTAATATTAAGAGTTTTTAATGAGATCAGTTTGTGAAGGTAGAAATGATGGCACAGTCCACTCAAAAATGTGTATTTAGACACAATAATTAAGCAATATAGCTGTGTATGCAATAGAGAGATAAAGTACGTTTATATGTTTACATATATGACTAAAAGGGTAATCAAATTAATCACATTTGACTAATTTGTTTAATCTAAAAGAGTAGATTGAGGAGTAAATCACTGAATAGACGTGGCTTTAGATAAATTGTTTTATTTCCATATCATTGATCATAAGTCTGACTGTCTAACTCTTCCTCCTCCTTCTCTTTAATGCTTGCGATTAGAGGCTATCAAGTGCTTAAACGCAGCCATTGATATTTACACAGACATGGTAAGATGTTTTTGTAGCAGTCAAAATTATAGTTCATATCATGTTCATCCAGGCTGTTCCATTGCTGTACTATGTTTCATCTTGGAGATTTTTAAACAGCAATTTATGTTTTTAGCTGTCTAACAGTCCACCAACTATTGCAGAAACTCCCAAAGAGCAGTTTAACAGAACACTTTATAACAGACAGTAAGGCATTCCTCCCCCTTTCAAAATCTGGGAGAAATTTCATAAATGTCCCAAGATGATGCTCTGAATCTGTATCCAAAGCACATATGGAATCAACAAAGCATGTAGATGTTCAGACAGAAAAGCTTGATGGATACAGAATGAGATATTCAACTGACAGTCAGTTTTATAAAGTCTCCTCCGTTGTGTCTTCAGGGAAGATTCACCATCGCAGCCAAGCATCATATCACAATCGCTGAGGTGTACGAGTCAGAGCTGGTGGACATTGAGAAGGTACAAAAATGTTTATTTGGTATATATACTGAGTATTATGCTTAGTATATATATATATATATATATATATATATATATATATATATATATATATATATATATACATATATATTTAGTATTATGCTGAGAATGTAGAGTGCTGTAAGACAGCTATATTGTAGGATGTTGAATTATAAAATGTATAAAACACAAAAACAGCTGCTGATGTTGATGCTTCTAATTTAACAAATATTCATGAGCTGGATTTACAAATGTTGATTGAAGTTTCTCTCATCTGAAAATACATTTTGGCCAGTTTGCTGTCTTGCCAACATTTACATGCGCAGTGTTACAGTGATTGTTTAATATTTAAGGTCACACATTAAATGGCGTTCTTTTCTCAGCAAGAGTTCATAAAAAGTTAAATAAAAACCCAGTCGAGAAAACAATATATAATATTATAATAATAATAACAAAAATGTTATTCATAATAATAATAAATTGTTATTGATAATAAATTAATATAATGCATTATTAATTGAGGTCACATTCCTAATGGGGTTCTTTTTCCAGCAAATTCATAAACAGTCAGCAAGAAAAAAACATAAGAGAAAATAATATTTTTCAGAGAAAATAACGTTATGTAATAGTAATAACAATAAAATAATAATAATGACAATAAAAAATATTATTGATAATAAATTATTATAACGCAGTATTTGTTATTAAGGTCACGCTTTAAATGCGATTCTTTTTCCATTAAGTTCATAAACATTTAAGCAAAACCAGTCGACACCACCTAGATTTTTGCTTAAATAATAGTTACAATAAAAAGTATATTTAATTAATTATAACAATAATTTAAATTATTACAGATAATTATTTCAATGCATTATTCATTATGATTAATATACCATTAATTAATCTTTAATAATAATAATAATAATAATAATAATGAAATTATTGTAATATTTACTGTTAATGATAAATTAGTATTATTAATAAATAATACACAGCTTTTATAATCTTTTATGAAGTTGCCTTCTGATAGTTAGCGGCTATATAGTTACTTTTTGTGAATGTAGTGGTAAACGGAACCAAATTCTGTCACCATTTAAGATTGATATTTCTGTTTTTGATTGTCCAAAGGCAATTGCACATTATGAACAAGCTGCTGACTATTACAAAGGAGAGGAATCAAACAGGTAAGCCTGCTTAGCAGCAGAGGCCAAATAATCAAGGTCTTGCTGTTCCTCTCATGTTTAACCACTTTGTTTCTAAGGTTAATTATGGCATTTTGAATGTTGAATGTTGAACGTCTTAAGGCTTTGATATGGTCTGTTTGCCTAATTTACAGCTCTGCAAACAAGTGTCTGCTGAAGGTGGCTTCATACAGTGCTCAGTTAGAGCAGTACCAGAAAGCAATAGAGATTTATGAGCAGGTAAGCCATCTGTCGGTCTCCTGCAGATTCATACCACATTACTCGCTCACCAGCATTCGCTAAATCACTCGGGAATTCCTGTCTGTGTGTGTAAACAGGTTGGAACCAACACCATGGACAATCCCCTACTGAAATACAGCGCCAAAGAATACTTCTTCAAAGCTTCCTTGTGCCACTTCATCGTGGACGAGCTCAATGCAAAGGTCAGCTCTCCATCAGGTCATGATGCATGCATATATATATATATATATATATATATGGAGAACTGCTGCAGATAATATGCATGTCTTTTTTTCTGTTGTAGCTTGCTGTTGGAAAGTATGAAGAGATGTTTCCAGCCTTCTCAGATTCAAGAGAATGCAAGCTTCTGAAGGTTTGTGACAATAGAGTTTACAACATATAAAAACACCTTTTGTAATTGGGTAATTGACTAGTGGGTAAAGTCTGCTTGCATTGAAGGACTCAAACCACATCTGACAAGACAGAGTCAAAACTTATGTTTTCCTGTATGGAAGTGATTTTCTGGAGCATGTTTTACCTTTATAAGGGTAATTTTTATAATTACCTTTTTAAACGTATCTGTGTTGTTTTTTTATGATAGATTTAAATTGAAGCAATTCATTCAATCATTCAGAATTATGTAGCCTGCTACCAATAAAATTTAATCGACAAAAGCAATATTTACTTTACCAAGGTTACACAGAAGATGCATCTGACATGGCATGTTTATTTACACTTACACAGTCTTTAATGATGCTCAAAGGTGGCATACATGTATTTACATGACAGTTGTATAATGTTATGACTGCGATTATTGTAATTTCAAATAGCCTACATGAAGTATATAAATTATAAAATTAAAAAGCAACTCATTACATATCCTTTGTCTTTTTTAGCATAAAATCAAGACTTCTCATTGGTTATCTTAATAGCATGAAAAAAATTAAACGGTTATTCATATTGGGAATAAATTATATACAAAAAGTGAGCAAAGAATGTTCCTCATCATTGAAACGTTCAATGAAAACGCTGCAAAATCAATGTGTAAAATGAAAACTTTGATGCAGCGTGAGAAGATCTAAATGTAACGCTGTAAGATGCACTCTTTACTCAGTTTTATATTTCACTTGAATCACAGTAGTCATAATTGATGTAGATGAATTGGACAGGGCAGTTTTGTTGAATTTGGGGGCCTTTTATGTTCATTTTGATGACATTTTTTCCTCAAGCCACCGTTAATTTCCGAAACCTGTGACAGGACATGGGCAACCACCCAATACACCCTAGCAACTGCATAGTATTATGACAAAAAACTTTTGCAAAACCCAAGCAACCACTCACATCAAGTTCTGCACCACTTTCAAAAATTAATATTCATTTTGTCCTTACAGAAACTTCTAGATGCCCATGAGGAGCAAAACGCAGAGGCTTTCACAGAAGCGGTATGACTTTTACCATCAGCTTCTTTTTAAAAACTACATGCTATAAACTTAACATTTTATTTTTAAAAAGTAAATTTAATCATTTTTTTTTCATGTTAAAGTACTTAATACTTAAACCACTGGCATGAGTCTGGAGCAGGACTGTTGATGCGTTCATGTCATGTCGAAAAGATCGTATTTATGAGTTGAATGCACATGAATGTCCCCACAGTGTTGAAATTATGAGAGCAAAACTTTATATTGATGAGAAAATATGGCAGACGCAATAGATTTGATGCTAAATTTGTTGAAATTAATAAAAAAAAAATTCATTTACAATAAAACTTGCAATAAAACGTTATACGTACAAAGTATGATAACATTGTAGAATTATGATAGAATGTAAAACAATTAATTTACAGTACCTTCATAAACTGATAAAAACATAAAAGAGCAGAAGCACACCTGACACGCATTTCTTTATTCATCATTTTGTAGTAGCAGATTAAACAATTTTGCTGAATTTTTTTTGTAGAAAACATTGCCATCTTTCGCTGACAAGTAACTTGAATGCATCTGACATCATAATTATGACTTCCCAACTCATAAATACAAACTTCCCAGAAGGACTTGAACGCACCATATCTACTTGGCCAATTCTTATCTTTGCAGTTCTTTTTGGTGACGCTAACAGCATAGAAATCTCATACTCTGTTCATTCTTTCCCCGTCTTTTAGGTGAAGGAGTTTGACTCCATCTCACGCTTGGACCAGTGGCTCACCACCATGCTTCTGCGGATCAAGAAGACCATTCAGGGGGACGAGGGCGACCTAAAATGATCTGGACAGTGGGGCGATCACCCACTGCATGGCACCCTCCTTCCCCCCCTTCCATTTCACATCACTTTTGTGCAATGGCCAAGTCCGGGTTTCCCAAAACAGTATGTCAAAATGTATTGCTGCAACATTTCTAGAGAATATACTTAAAAGCCTGTACTGTTACATTGATATCCAGTTATATAATATAGCACATATCAAAAATTTAGCACTCCAGTTCAAAGATCTGCTCCGGTTTCCCTGTTGCATTACGAGGGTATTTCTGGAAACACGGAGTGAACCGGCTCAGGAGAGGGAAATTCAAGGATACAATGGGGATTTGAGATAGTCCTCGAGTTCTTTTGCAACGGTCACTGAATTGCGACGTGCTAGAGCTGCATGAATTGTACAGATATAATTCATTAAGTGCAGCAGGATTGTGTATTATTATTATTTAGATATTGTTTTTATTTGTGCCGTTTTTTGTAGTCAGCTCACACTAGTTGGCATGCAGTCCTCGAAATGCAGCTAACATGAGACATTCATGCAGGACCAAGAAAATTTCAGTTTCCCACAATCCACCATTTTTAATTGGTATTTAAATTATTATAAAAATGTCTTGTGACATAGCTGATGGAAGTAATTTCTTTCTTTATCCACTCTCTGAAATTTAACTTTTAGGTTGTTTTCTTAAATGTATATTTATTTAATTAAATTATTATCTGAACTATTAATGCTAGTCATGTAATATTATGTCTAATAATGTTATAATTAGTCAAAAAATATATATTATTAGTCTAATAATACTGTATTAGTAAAAAAAATAATTTAACAATATATTTTTACACTATCATCTCCATCAGCACTGAAATTGATGCGTTTGTAAAATCCTTGTAAAACTCCTATTAACATGCTCTGTGTGTGTGTCGTGTTGTGAATGCATAGCTCATGTACACTCTCCACTCCTGTGGTCTTTAGCAGCGCATGTCATCTGTGTTCTACGTGTCGTGATGTCTGTATTTTACCATATTATAGAGTTTTTAAGAAGCCATGAAGACATACAGTACCAAACAATGTACTTTCCCACAGAGCAACTGATGTCTTTGCTGAATGTCTGTGAGAGTGTACAGAAATAAAAACCAATACTGAAATGGCTACACGATTTAAGCAAGTGAAAGTCTGTTCTATTACCTAGTTAGTGGTGTTTGCTAAGCAACTCAGTTTTGTAATACTATAAAACAATGTTACATTTTGGTGAGAAACTCCAGCAATGTTTGTGCTGCGGACATTGATGAGAAGTAAACATAAGAAGGGTATGTATAATATTTTTAAAAATAAAATATACTGTATATTTAATAAAAATATATTATAAATTATATAAAATCATATTAAAAAATTATTCAGGATTGTGGGCTGAAAGTAAGTCGTATAAAACCCACTATATTAATTAGTTTTTTAAATCAAATTCACTTATATTCTCTATATTTCAATCCAAAACTAAAACGAAAAAATAAGATAAATTAGAAGTGAAAAAGAAAAAAGGAAGCTGAATTCAATAGACACTTTATTTAGTGATTTTCAGGATTGCTGTCATGACTCCAAATCATTATACACATAATAGGGTACTAAAAATGAAGTATTGTGTTATTGATATGCACTTCACATTGATGTAGTGTTAAGCATAATAAATAGCAGCGAAAAGCATTACTGTGAACAAAAAGCTAATTTTTGTTTTTACAAGAATGACTAAAAAAAAAAACAATTTAATGACAAGATGTTCCTTAGAAATGGAAAAGGAAATTGTATATGTTGTCAAAAGCAAACCTGAGTAGAATTGAACGTTGTGATTCAAGAATTGTACTAGTTACACACATTATAGAAGGTTTTATAAAGCAAAAGAGTATTTACAGCTGATCATTTAAAGCAAAGCTTGATTGTGACATGATTAACACGTATTTGCAGGTAGAATCTACTCTACTGAGATTTCGAAATTGTTTGAAGCCCTGCCGTCTGTATGCTTCCGCTGACTTCCTATTGGGTATCTGCACAGTCTGTCTCTTCCACCGTAACAGCCTGGACCGATACACACTCATCGACTGAAGCCAGACCATTCTCTGTTGCTTCGGCTTCTGATGTCGCAGCAGTCGCTGACGGAGCCAGTATGGCGTCTGAAACGTGACCGGCGACGGTGATGGGCACAGAACCGGATATTGATGGAGAAACTCCGATGGAATGCGTGACCGAAATGGGGATGGAAAAGGGAACGGTCACAGGCATCCCGACCGCAGAAGCATCCAGAGAGATCACGCTGGTGCCATCCGTGGTGACTAAGGGCTGCAGTTGCGTACCTGCGGGCACTTCGGTCTGGATGACCGTGAGGCCGCCCAAGGCAGTGTGGCTGACCAGAGCGATGGTTCCAGGTCCGGCCCAGTCTCCGGAAATGGTCACGGGCTCTCCGGACACAGCCACCATTTCTTGGGTCTTCTGTGCGTCGGTCTCAGGAGCCTGTGCTTCAGAAACAGCAGTGGACGCCTTGTCCTTCTTCTGAGAAGAGCCTTTTGGCTTCTTGGCTCGGTCTTCAACGTTTCCCTCCAGAACAACCAGGTAGTTCTTCCATGGAGTTTGTTTGTCATGGGTCTGCATAGAGAAAAAGTCTGGTTATAGTAAGTCCCAATGCAAATTACTAAATCCAGCCCAGGCGTATTAACAACGAACAGTAATATGCAAAATAATAAGCATTAATGAAAATATGTAATTAAAATTAATGTATAAGATTGACATGCTCACCAAGGCTGCATTTATTTGATCAAAAATACAGTAAAAAAAAAAAAGCAACTTTGTGACATTTTATTACAATTTAAAATAATTATTTTTCTATCTCTTAAAATGTAATTTATTGCTGTGATGCAAAGCTGAATTTCCAGCATCATTACTCCAGTCTTCAGTGTCACACGATCCTTCAGAAATCATTCTAATATTCTGATTTGCTACTCAAGAAACATTTCTTATTAACGTTATGCTGCTTAATATTTTTGTGAAAACTATGATTTTTTTGGTGAACAGCATTTATTTGAAATAGTAATCTTTTGTAACATTATAAACATTTTACTGTCACTTTTAATCAGTTTAATGCATTCTTGCTGAATAAAAGGTATTCATTCTCTTAATAAAAACATCTTACCCAAACTTTTAAATGGTATTGTACATTCAGGAAATTCAGTAACAGGTTTAGGTAGGGATTTATCATATGCATACTGGTGGCTATAAAAATAATTTACAGCCCTTTCTGGACTTTTTGCACCATTTATAGTTCAATACATCTTGATTTAACATTGCAATGCAATGAAATTAAAGCCAGTGGGCGTGAATATTTTTTATAGTCTCTATAAACCCACTTATAAAACTCTGCTGTGTAAAGTGGCAGGATCTTTACCAGGGTGTGTCGGCGTACGGTGGATTTGTCAGTAAACGTTCTTCCGCACATGCTGCACATGTACGGCTTCTCTCCCGTGTGGATTCTCTGATGTCTCTGCAGGGCGTTGAGTTGAGTGAACTGCTTATCACAGTCCTTACAATGATACGGCCTTTCACCTGTGAAGAAAACAGCGGCGTCGACTGATAAGTTCTGGTTTTAATGATCGTGCATATTGTAAAATATACACAAACCACAGCTTGATAATAGCCAATCTAGAACTAGAATGCTAATGCAATTATTTATAGCACATTAGTGTCTTTCATCAAATTTCTGTTGCAATTGTTTTATATTTTCAATATGCTTTAGTACATGTGACTTTAAAGACCATTTTTGCACTTTTTGAGTGAAATGCTTATCAATATTGGATCATTTGTGAAGGAGACCTGTGTGTATTTTCATATGCTGGTGGAGGGAGTTCCTCTGAGCAAACGCTCTTCCACAGGTTTCACATTTGTAGGGTCTGAATCCTGAATGGATTCTGTTGTGATGTTTCAGGTATTCTTTGGATGCAAAGCTCTTTCCACAGTTCTCACACATGAATGGCTTTTCACCTAGACAGAGAAGAGGAAGTCGTTATCTTTTGCCATCATATTATTTCTCTTTAAGTAACAGGAATCAGTTGGCTCACCTGTGTGGCATCTCCTGTGGTAAGACAGCATGTGGTTCTGGGTAAATCTGGCATCACAGAGGTCACAGGCGAAAGGTTTCTCTCCAGTGTGGATCCTGAATTAAAAACACAAGAAAGAATGCATAAATATTAAATGTGTTACTCGAGATGTTAATTAGGGATGCATAACGTGTGATCATTTTGGTATCTGCAACATTTAGCATTTTCTTAAACTATCATATAGTTATGTTTGCACAAATTTTAGTATACAACAATTTTTTCTGCACTGATATTCTAAACGCTTATATAATTTAATTGTATGCATAAATGTAAATAATATAATAATATACATTTATGTATTTAGCTGACATTTTTATTCATAAATGTAAATAATATATTATATTAAATTATTTACATTTATGCATTTAGCAGATGCTTTCATGCATAAATGTAAATAATATAATTTAAAATACTGTAATATGATGCTTATATTATATTATAATCATATTTATGC
Source organism: Spinibarbus caldwelli (assembly GCA_039654775.1). Classification (NCBI taxonomy): domain Eukaryota; kingdom Metazoa; phylum Chordata; class Actinopteri; order Cypriniformes; family Cyprinidae; genus Spinibarbus; species Spinibarbus caldwelli. Next base: position 27,156,952 of record CM077241.1, on the reverse strand, counting down.
ATTTAGTGGATACTTTTTTCATAAATGTAAATAATATTAAATTGTATTACATTATTTTATTTGCAATTTTAACAAATAAATAAATTAATAATAATAGTATGATGGCCAATGTTATAATATGGTCAGTTACTGACAATTAAGAACAACAACAACAACTAGATTTTACATTATTCATATATGTAAATAAGATAATAGACACTTTTATTCATTAATGTAAATATAGAAATATAATTTAACATACAAATATATATATATGATGGCCATGGTCTGTTAATGACCATTACATAAAGAAACTAGATTTTACATTTATTCATATATGTAAATAATATGATATTGGTCATCATATTATTATATTATGGGTGTTGCAACCAGCCAAAACAGGGTGTCTAATACACTTTGGGTGGTTACTTACTGACAAAAGCCAATTTAACGTGGTATTTATGTATTTAGCACCCGTTTGAGGTTTGTTCCAATTGTAGGGCCTAAACCGGTGCATCCCTGATGTTGCCCACTACCTTTGATGTGTCTTGAGCGCTGAACTCTGGGAGAATCTGGATCCGCACTCATCACATTTGAAGGGTTTGTCCCCTGAGTGTGTCCTCTCATGTAGCGTCAAGGCAGTTTTGGAGCTCAGAGATTTGCCGCAGATGTGGCAGTAGTGTCTGTCAGTGCCGCCCTCGTGCACCTGTCGCCTGTGGCGGGTCACATCCTTCTTGCGCTTGAAGGTTTTGTTGCAGATCTCGCAGGGAAAGAGCCTCTCGTCATTGTGCACATGCCGCTGGTGGATTTTCAGGTTGCAGCGGTTGGCAAACGTCTGCTGGCAGATGTCACAGCGAAACGTGGTGTCCATTTGGACCCCGTGATTGACCTTCAAGTGTTTCAGATAGCTCTTCTCATAGTAGAATGAACGGCTGCATTTCTCACATCTGTACTTTGCAGTTCCTCTCTTGATTTCTTTCTCTGCATCATCGGCCTCGTCCATTTCCTCATTAGGCTGGAAGTCTGATTCTTGAGGGTCTTCTTCAGGCACATCGGACCCAGTGTCATCGCAAGCGTCTTTTTCACCCAGTGCGTCTTGTGCTGTTTGCTCCTCTTCTGCTGTGTCAGATTCATCAAGGGTTTCTGATTGCATCTTTTGCTTTTTCAGAGCAAAGTCCACAGACACTCTGCGACCCGCTAACCTGCTGCTTCTCCTGTCTGGTTCCGTCTCCTTCGCATTTTCAGCCACTTTTATAGACTTTTTTCTCTTCATCGCTCTTTTCACAGCTTCTTGTTTTGTCTTGACTTCAGTATTGGGAGTTTTTAAATCCACGCCATATTTCTGCAGAGCTTCATCTGAAACGCCGCTGGGAATTTCTGCCTCGCAAGCATCCACTAAGTCCTGGCACTTCAGGAGTTTAGCCATTTGCAAAACGGTACTGACGTAACTCTTCTCCACCTCAATTTTTCCAAAATACGCATACTCTAAGAATTTCTCAAATGCATTTGGTAAGATGTCACACAAGAATATCTTTTTCACTTGTTCATTAGCTAACAGATGAGACTCGAAGTAACCGCTGGATGCAGCGAGGACCACCTGATGGGCTTCAAACTCCTCCAGCTCTCCTTGAAAATCCACCTGCACCGTGATGTCACACAGGTTTCCCATGGTCCTCAGCTTCCACATGGCATTGAGCAGATTTTTATGGTGAGAGCTGGACTGCAATTGAACCAATTCATCACTCATTTTCTCTGATTTCTGCAGCTGCTGGAGGGACATACATAAAGTCAATTATTTTATATATATATATATATATATATATATATATATATACACACACACACACACACACACACACACACACACACACTAATAAATGCATTTACCGTGATAAATTTGTATTAAATTTGTACAAACTGGCTGTTAATATTATGATAAATAAACACGCAGACTTTTAACAACCTTAGAAATCACTTTGAGTTTGTTTTTCTAATTAATAAATTATTATAACCACTGTATTTCTGTACAAAAGGCTTTTTTATCTACATATTAAGCCATTTATTGTACATGCTAAATTTTAGCTTTGTAGGTAAGGGTAACGGCCCAAAATAAGCCAATAGTTCACAGTCTTTTATTTGCACAATTCTTTATACGAGTTCATTTAACTGCTTTGGTGCAGAAACCGAAAAGAGAAAATAAAAGGAGACGCTAAAGCAGTTAGCATCATTAGCTTTGTCTTCAGATGAGCGATATCTGTGCTAATGGAACTTAAGGGCGAACTACACGTTAATAGATCATATGTTTGATGTCCACCTGTGACATACAGTGAAAGGAGGGTTTGCATAGCAGGCTGGAGATTTCTTACCGTAAGGCCAGTAAAACGGCAGCCCTGTACAAATCAAATCCACAGGCACAACAAGAGTATTTCCGGTAGAACGCGCACCCAGCGCACGCTAGAGCCGAAGGCATCATGGGAAATTGAGTTTTTCTTTTATAGATTATCTTGATTCCCGATAGATTTAAATGTGTATTTTTAAATTATTAATTCTATCTGTTAATAGTAATAATAATAAATTTTATTTATTTAGTTATGCAGTTTATTTAATTATTTAGTTATGTGTGTGTGTAGGCCAATATCAAATGAATGCTTTATCACTCCTCCAATCAGTTATTGTTTTATATTTTCAGATTAGATTTCTCTACATAACTTGCCCTACTTTTTTTTTTTTTTTTTTTTTTTTTTTTTTTGTCACACTTCTAAGGACATGTCGGTGGTGGAAAAATATTGCTCACGCTGTAAACACAGCTGCCCACTTACTCTGTTCCTGCGGCTTGTGACCTTTGCTAAAGAAGATAGTGCTCTTAAAATACTAAAGGGCAACTGAGTTAATTGGTAATCCCCCTTACTATTTTTACCTGTGAATGGAAAGGTATACATGATGGAGGTTTGCAGATACAATCTGCATGCATTTTGGACGAACAAAAAGACCAGTCAGCAGTTCTTATTCCCTGTTTCTCAGACCATACCAGTGCAGGTGTATAGAGATTTGTGCAGCCTTCCAATACAATCTGAAACACCAGCCACCAGACTCATGTTCACAGATGGACAGAGATAAATATAGATGAAGCCCAACAAGCTTAGTTTTAGGTTTTATTACAGAGCTTCTGTCAGTAAATCTCTGAAGTTAAATGATTGGGCTCAGAACTGAATCACACAAAATTGCATCACACATGTAGCCATGATTTAAACACATCTTCTGATGTTATGTAAAGCCTCTAGCTATTTAATATTAAAAATACATATTCTACAGATTAAAGCTGTGTTAGGAATAGCATATTATTATTCATAATATTTCTGCAGTATGCAGACTATGAGCAATATGTGTATTTTCTGTATGCTTGGAATAAGCAAATTACCAAAATGATTCTAAAAAGGTCAGTATACAACAGAGTACACTTTGTCGAACGATGTATCCCATAATGTAAAGTGCTTGACTTGACCTTCTATTTCCTGTTCGATGAATGCAAATATATTTATATTTAACATTGGGTTAAAATTTCTGATATAACTGGATTTTTAAGTTAACAATCCAGTTTTATCAGAAATGTTAATCCACACACACACACACACACAAAGCTATGCTAGGAATAACATCACTCATAATACTATGCAGTATGTAAGCTATGTGCTGCCTGAGAATATAGTCAAACTAAAACTATTCAGACACCAGATAAAATTTTTTATATTTTTTTTTACTAGTGGGTGCAGGACACTATAGTTCATTTATGTAAGCGAGGACAGCAAAATAAAGTAAACTGTGACATATTATACCCAAAAATTCTTCATACAGTGGACTACCAGTAAAATTGATAAATTTAGGACCAAAGATGTGATTTGACACTTTGACCTGACCATGTTTTGTTTCATACCTTTCTATCAAAGTTATCTGCCATTATCAAGATCAACACAGTTTAACTCTTGAGTTCTTGTCATATTTTATTACCATTTTCTAAACTATAGCAAATAAACTGTGATAATGTGAGAAATTTTGAAGGTGTCTGAATACATTTTGGTTTGATGATATATATATATATATATATATATATATTTATATATACATCACTTTGAATATGTTTTGTATTTAATACAACTTCTGTATTTAATTTTTTAACAAATATATATGTTTTTACAACATCCTCAGGTGTTTTCACTACCATCCTATAGCTACAGCAGAATCGAGTCATAGTAGTTCATGTGCACTAGATGGCGCTGTTGCACACAGATTAACTGAAAGCACGCAATGGAAACTGGACCAGAGTGTGGTATGCATGTCCGGCCTTTGCACAGTTACATTCGATCCTGTGCATTAATTTGATCTGGACAAAACCCACCCGCTAGACACTGAAAACTAAACACAGACATGGAAATACAATACAGTAATGCGGAATCCGTCCTCGGTAATTACAAAAGACAAACATGCAGGATATGTCAAGTTCAACCTGACTGAAAGTGACAGGCATTTCTGGAGCTTCCACTGCCAAAATGTTTTCCCCTCAACGCCGCTCGCGTTTCACGCACACCGTGAGGGCTCATAAAAACGCTTTTGTTATTAATGATGTGTTGAGAGAAAACTCTTTAATTATTCATTCGAGTCATGTTCTTTCATGCTAATCAGATGCAAGTTTAGACGTTTTCTCTGCCGCTGCCGCGTGCGTTAGTTCTCCAGGATTCACCGGGGGTTTGTGTGGCCTGCCAAGCGCTCTTTATTGACATAGGAAATCCATATGCCTCGCATTTCCCTTAATGAGTTCTGCAAGTGCGCGGCTCCTTCCGGTGACTCATGCTGCACTTGTGTGGACCGGAGACTGTGGTTTTCCATTTACTTCTGGAGCTCCGCCACGGCGTCTGCGCTGCTGTAATCCGGCACGCTTTCAAAACCAGACAGCTTCAGAAAGCCCTCCCTCTCCCCCTGTTCAAAACAATGGAGCCACATCTGCCCCAGTGCATTATGGTACTGTTGGTCTGGAAGTTTTGTTGAGAGTCGGAGAAAGCAGGAGGAAAGAGGGAAAAGGAATGCTAAGGTCACACTTTCACGCTGAACTCTGTGCTAATAATCCCAGAATGCTCTTACTGCAGGAAGAAGTGGAGCAGTGAAACTCTCTTGTTGGTTTTAAGTGCATGACAAACACAATAATGGCAATGAGTGGTTTGTCTGTCTTTTTGAGGTGAAGTTTTAGCTGTTAATGTATATAGGCTGTAAGGGAAACCAGGGCTAGTTGTCACACTGATTATATTTTAGTAATAATACAGAGTTATTACCATCATATATTACATAGAGCCTATTGTATTTCGAAACGTCAGTTTGGGGCAAGTCGTCACATATGTTCAATGTGTTGACATTTTGTACAATCCAAAATTTTTATCATGTAATATACTTTCACATATTACTTATTTATTTATTTACTTATATGATGTATAAATCTCAATTTCAAAAAATTGACCCTTATGACTGTTTTTGTGGTCCAGGGTCATATATATGTATGTATATATAATATGTGTGTGTACTGTGTATATTTATTTATTACTCCAAGGTTTCTGGCTGTTTTTGAAGGAGTTATGTTTGATGAGCCTAACTGGAAAGTGAAATTTTGATGAAGTGATGGGTTTTGCTGAAACTACAAGCAGTTCTGTCTAAGCTAGGTTGAGTTGAAGGTGACGGTCCTTTATCCAGCAAGAAATGTCTGTTAGACATGCTAAGATGTGAGCAGCTATCGTCGGATCATCAGAATGGAATGAGAGGTAGAGTTGAGTGTCATCAGCATAGCAGTGATTTGAAAAGCCATGTTTCTGAATGACAGAACCTAGTGATGTCATATAGACATAGAAGAGAAGTGGTCCAAGAATTGAGCCCTGAGGCACCCCAGTAGCTAGATGTTGTGTCTTGGATACCTCACCTCTCCAAGATACCTTGAAGGACCTATCTGAGAGGTAAGACTCAAACCACTGGAGTGCAGTTCCTGAGATGCCCTTTCTCAATAGGGTTGACAGGAAGATCTGGTGGTTGACCGTATCAAAAGCAGCGAACAGATCCAGCAAGATAAGTAATGAAGACTTGGAAGGTGCTCTGGCAAGTCTTAGAGCTTCAACAACTGAGAGCAAGGCAGTTTCGGTCGAATGTCCTCTTCTGAAGCCAGATTGGTTGCTGTCCAGGAGGTTGTTCTGTGTGAGAAAGTCAGAGACTTGGTTGAACACAACTCGCACAAGTGTTTTTGCAATGAAAGGTAGAAGGGAAACCGGTCTATAGTTCCCTAAAAGAGTTGGGTTAAGAGGGTTTCTTAAGAAATGGGGTTTTACAAGCCTGTTTAAATGCTGAGGGAAAATCTCCAGTGTGAAGGGATGTGTTAACGATGTGAGTGAGCGCAGGTACAACTGCAGGACAAAAGGCTTGAAGGAGATGAGATGGAATAGGATCAAGCGGACAAGTAGTAGGATGACTGGAAAGGATGTATGTTGGTAAGATGTTTTTGACAGTTTGAGGTGTGGAGCATTGTGAGGTTTGTAATTTTATTAATGAAGAATGTGGCAAGCTGAATGTGGAAAGTCGTCAGCTGTGAGAGTTGATGAAGGAGGTGGAGGAGGAGGACAAAGGAGGGAGGAAAATGTTTTAAAGAGCATGCGAGAGTTAGGCGAATTGTTAATTTTGTCGTGATAGTATGTCCTATTAGCAGTGGAGACATTAGCAGAGAAGTCAGAGAGGAGTGATCGATGTAAATTAAGGTCAGTAGGATTTTGTGATTTGCACCATACCCTTTCTGCAGCCCTGAGCTTAGAACGATGTCTTCCGCTGGCGCTTGAACACACTTTCCTGTTTATCACAACAAATAGCCAAGCAAGCGCAGAAACTGACTAAGTACACGATACAGTACGAGACAAAACGTGATTTCAGCAAGTCTCAACACAGTAAACAAAACAAGCGTTTTCATGTATATGTTTATATGTGTATATATAAAGACACACACATACAGTATATATTTTGAAAATATTTACGGGTATTTAAATGTATATATTTATATTCATATAATTTATATTATATATAAATATTTAATATATAAACATAGCATATTTTTCTTAAATATATACATGCATGTATGTATATTTATATATACTTAATAAATATACACAGTACACACATATATTATGTACACAAAGTTATTTATTTTGGAAATGATTAATCGCAATTAATCGTTGCCCAGCACTAAGTATGTATATCTCTGTGTGTGTGTGTGTGTGTGTAATTGTAACTTTTTTATATATATATATATATATATATATATATATATATATATATATATATATATATATATATATATATATATATATATATATGTGTATTTTTTTTTTTTTTTTTTTTTTTTTTACATACAATTTTGTAATTATATACCTACTGTGTGTGTGTGTAGGTCAAAAGGAATGGCATGTATATTTTTTTATTTTCCTTACATTATTATAATTTATATATTATTTTCTGTGTATGTTTGTACATAATGCATGCTATATAACAAAAAATAATTTATAACAATGTACTAATAATGGTAGAATGTTTTTCAAATGAAATTTTACACATTTTTAGGACAATATGAATATATATATATATATATATATATATATATATATATATATATATGTATTTGAATATTTTGAAATGTTATACAAAACGGCAAAAAAAAAAAGGTTTGGTATTATGTTGTTTGAATGTATGTTGTTTGGTCTTATTAATGGTATAATATTTTAACTTTTTTTATAGTTCTTTTTTTTTTCATTTTTAGTATTTACATACTTTTATATAATAAGGTTCAATTGTTTTTGTAGTCAAAATTTCAATGTTTGTGTCTTCACAGAAATTGGCATTCAGAAGCAAACCTACGCTAAAATATATTCACTGGAGTAAACAAATGACAAGCGACAACTATCCCAAGTAAGTAGCAAATATTTTCCATTATGGGTTTTGAGAATTTGTTCTTGTTCTATTGATATACAAGGAAAACTGAAAATATTACAGATGCTATAATGGAATGCAAATATGGTGACCGATATTTTCAAATTTCGTAGTGGACAGAAAGAAACCAAACAAACCCAAGCTCTGAAAATATCTTCTGTATTTATATTGGAGGTTTTAGTAGATGCCACCAAAGTAACCAAAACAACCACTTAGTGTTTATATGCTCTGGTAGTCATAGATTTGCTCCTGTATTGCTGGAATGAGGGATTGTTGTCCTTGACTGACCCAGCGCTGCTCTCAATTCTACCCTTTTGCTGGAAACCATCAGCATGTTGGACCACAGTGAGTTTTCAATACAAAATAACCACGTAAATCTCTGCCCGGTTTCAGATTTAACCACATTGTTAATAGTCTTCCAGTCAAACTTCCTGGCCAATGTTCCTTTGTGGTTGGTTTTTCTTCCATCTCGATTCAAAATAAATGTTATCACGGACAATACTGTGCTTGAAACTCAACAAGATGACCAGCAATTTTTCAGCAGAAGCAAAGTGTGCGTGTAATGATGATGATGAAAGGACGGTCTAAACTTTTTAACTTCCTGAGCATGTTTTTGTCCATCTGAAATGGCACGAATGTCATGAACCTTTTATTGTCAATATACTTGAACAAATAAGGAGGTTTGGAAAGTTATTTACATTTTTTTGGACTGTACTTTTATAAAATGATTGGAAATGACTGTATTGCATCAGTGCTGAATTTTGTTGTTACCAACATGAAAACCGCAGCTCAACATGTCACAGTTATTATTATTAATTTTCGATCTAAGATGGCGCCGCAAATGGCAGCTACTGTGCTTTGCTCTTCAGTGTTTGTACTGTTTTTGTTCGTTTTTCCTGTTTTTTGTTTCTCAAACACCATCAGTTTTACCAGGGATGATCTGCTGAACATTCGGCAGAACACACCACAGAATCTTTTACCGGTTTTTGATTATTCGGACGTTTTGCTGGACATTGTTGTTGGCGGAGCCGTAGCTCTGGTCAAGCGCTTCAGGACGCGCAGACGGGGGAAGCGAGCCGGCGCGCTCGTGAAGCTCAGACAGCGCGGATTTAGAACGGCGTTGCCTAGCATCCATCTGGCGAATCTCCGCTCTCTACCCAACAAAACGGACGAACTCCTTCTGCTCTCCCGGACGAACAGGGACTTTTCAAACTCTGCTGCTCTGTGTTTCACGGAAACCTGGCTGAACGACGCCATTCCGGACAGCGCGTTACATCTTCCGAGCTTTCAGCTGTTTAGAGCGGATCGGGAGGCAGAATCAACGGGGAAATCACGCGGCGGCGGGACGTGCTTTTACATCAATGAGAGGTGGTGTACAGATGTAACTGTGTTAAAGAAGATGTGCTGTTCAGATCTAGAAACGCTCTTCATTAACTGCAAGCCTTTCTACTCGCCGCGGGAGATTCACTCGTTCATTCTCGTGAATGTTTACATTCCTCCGCAAGCGCACGTGAGCTCCGCTTTACAGAAACTCGCTGATATGATCAGAGAGACTGAGCAACAACACCCGGACTCTGTTTTAATCATTCTCGGGGACTTTAATAAAGCAAATCTCTCCCGTGAACTGCCAAAATACAGACAGCATGTTACATGTCCCACCAGAGACAGTAATATATTGGATCACTGCTACACAGCGATAAAGGACGCATATCACTCTGTTCCACGAGCAGCTTTAGGACTCTCTGATCACTGTTTGGTTCATCTTATACCGACCTACAGGCAGAAACTCAAATCTGGAAAACCTGTATTAAGAACTGTTAAAAGATGGACTAATGAAACAGAGAGGGATTTACAAGCCTGTTTCGACCTTACTGATTGGACTGTTTTTGAATCTGCCGCAAATGATCTGGATGAGCTCACAGAGACTGTAACATCTTACATCAGTTTCTGTGAGGATGTGTGCATTCCTACCAAGACTCATCTAACTTACAACAACGACAAACCATGGTTCACTGCAAAACTCAGACAGCTCCGTCAGGCCAAAGAAGATGCTTACAGAAAGGGGGATAAAGTCTTGTATAAACAGGCCAAATACACACTGGAAAAGGAGATCAGAGTGGCAAAGAGGAATTATTCCGGCAAGCTAAGGAAAAAATTCTCTTCCAGTGATTCTGCTTCAGTGTGGAAAGGTATGAAAGAAATCACCAGTTACAAGTCACCATCCCCCAGCACTCTGGAGAATCAACACCTGGCAGACGGCCTGAACGAGTTCTATTGCAGGTTTGAAAAAACACCCCACACCCGCCCTGAACACCTCTCCACACAACCATTCACACAACCATTCACACCTCCAGCAACCCCCGTCTCCCCCACACCTGCAATTCAGATCAGCGAAGATGAGGTGCGCCAGGTCTTCAGGAAGAACAAAAGAAGGAAAGCACCAGGCCCAGACGGTGTGTCACCAGCCTGCCTAAAAATCTGTGCTGACCAGCTGGCCCCCATCTTCACACAGATCTTCAACAGATCTCTGGAGCTGTGCGAAGTCCCCTCATGCTTCAAACGCTCCACCATCATCCCCGTCCCAAAGAAACCCAAAATTACTGGACTTAATGACTACAGACCTGTGGCTCTAACATCTGTGGTCATGAAGTCATTTGAAAGACTGGTTTTGGCTTATCTGAAGTCCTCCACTGGACCCTTACTGGACCCCCTGCAGTTTGCCTACAGAGCAAACAGGTCTGTGGATGATGCAGTCAACATGGGACTGCACTTCATCCTGCAGCATCTGGACAGACCAGGGACTTATGTGAGGATCCTGTTCGTAGACTTCAGCTCCGCTTTTAACACCATCATCCCGGACACCCTTCAGAACAAACTAACTCAGCTCTCCGTCCCCACCTCCGTCTGTCAGTGGATCACCAGCTTCCTGACAGACAGGCAGCAGCTAGTGAGGCTGGGAAAATACACATCCAGCACTCGTACGATCAGCACTGGAGCTCCTCAGGGCTGTGTTCTCTCCCCACTGCTCTTCTCCCTGTACACTAACGACTGCACATCTAAAGACCCCTCTGTCAAGCTCCTGAAGTTTGCAGACGACACCACACTGATCGGCCTCATCCAGGACGGTGACGAGTCTGCCTACAGACAGGAGGTTAAGGAGCTGGCTGTCTGGTGCAGTCTTAACAACCTGGAGCTCAACACGCTCAAAACTGTGGAGATGATCGTGGACTTCAGGAGGAACCCCTCTGCACTCCCCCCACTCACCATCATGAACAGCACTGTGACTGCAGTGGAGTCATTCAGATTCCTGGGAACCACCATCTCCCAGGACCTGAAGTGGGACAATCACATAGACTCCATTGTGAAAAAGGCCCAGCAGAGGTTGTACTTCCTTCGCCAGCTAAGGAAGTTCAACCTGCCACAGGACTTGCTGAATCAGTTCTACTCCGCCATCATTGAATCCGTCCTCTGCACTTCAATAACTGTCTGGTTCAGCTCAGCTACCAAATCTGACCTCAGAAGACTACAGAGGGTAGTCCGGACTGCTGAGCGAATCATTGGTACAACCCTCCCCACTCTCCAAGAACTGTACTCATCCAGAGTGAGCAAAAGGGCTGGCAAAATCACTCTGGACCCCTCACATCCAGCACACTCACTCTTTGAACTGTTACCGTCTGGTCGACGCTACAGAGCTCTGAGCACCAGAACGACCAGACACAGGAACAGTTTCTTCCCTCAGGCAATCCATCTCATGAACACTTGACATTAAAAGTGGAACACACAACACTATTATAAATTATTTATTCAACACACATACTTATTTTTTTTCATTTCAGATTTGCACATATTGACCTGTACACCATAATTGTCTATATATTGTGTTTTTGCTATTTGTACATTGCCTATTTGTAAATTATTCTTTTATTTTCTGTGCCCTGTCCTGTTGCTGTCTTTCTGTTGCACTATAGAGCTTCTGTCACAAAAACAAATTCCTCGTATGTGTAAGCATACCTGGCCAATAAAGCTCATTCTGATTCTGATTCTGATTCTGATTAACTAAAATTAAAACCATGAGAAACATTTTAGTTACTTGAAATAAAATAAATGTTAACTGAATACAAAAAAATATAAAAATAATAAGAAAATATAAAAGTAAAAAAAAAAATAAATAAAATAAAAATATTTTATTTTAGCAAGCCAACATTTCTAATTTTTAGTTTTACTTGAAATACTAAAATAACAAAAATACATACAAAAAACTTAAAAAACTAATAAAATAATAAAAATAAAAAAACACAAATTAAAAAAAAAATATATATATATATATATTTTTTTAAATATATAATTATATAATATGTAATTATTAATTTTATTTAATATATAATGATATATTAATAAAAAAATGGAAAACATAAAAGTATAAAACCATTCCAACAGCAATTTGGAATTGTATAAAATTTCAACCCATTAAACATATGTGACAACTCACCCCAAACTGACAGCTACATTAGATTTTACATTAAATAACATTAAAACCTAATTCAAAATATTAGCAAAATTATAATAGTATATCAATAATGCTAAAATAACACTGGAGTTCTTATGATAATCGATATGTCATGGCTCCTATGCTTAGGCATTTTTTTGTTTCTTTTTAAGAGCCTCAAATTAAATTGAGCATCAAAATATTCTGAAACAGCACTTTAGGTCACAGTGGTGTGTCTGACTATGAAATCATTTTAAATGGCATTCATTTTTTTAATGCAAAGATTAAATTACATGCTTAAAAAGAACACAGACGTCAGACACAGTGAACTGACCTCTGCAAGACAGTCTTGCTTTGTTCAAGTCGGATTTGGCTTTTGTGATGCATAAATTGATTTTATTATTCCACCTAGCCCTCATTTTCTGTAAATGGATCCAAGGCTGTTTAATTTTTGTAGTCTGAGGAACAGAAATGTAGATCACCTCAGCACTGTTTTACCTTCCATACTGTCCCGGCTCTTATTGAAAGAAGATATTTCAGATGAACGCGTGCCATTGAACACTTGTTTCATTGACAAAGATATCCAGCTTTGAGAGATAATGGAGTGATTTACTGCCGTGAGCGTGGCTCATGACTCACTGTCTGTTTCCTGAGTTTTTCCTTCAACCGTCCTTGTGTTTTATCCAGGGTGTAACAGAATATGGCTCTTAACACGCTCTCAACCTGACTCAAGGACAACCGCAGGCTAAGAATAGAGTGTTTGTGTGATGATTGGTCATTGATTTCACTCTATTATGGGCAAAATTAGAAAGTCATGTTTGACTGAGAGCAATTCTGGTTTCTATAGTGTGTGTGTGTGTGTGTATATGAATGTCACAATACAATCAGTGTATTAGTAGTTTGTTTTCACACTGTGATATATAAGTGTTTCTTCAGCCACCCTGTGGACTTTTAGAAGATAAATAGTGTAGATGAATTAATCAGTCATTTTTATTTTTCTGAAACTTCTGAAGTCTCATTTCCACCACATCTCTAATTATGTATTATGGCATTTTAATGGCATTTCAAAAAATTTGACAGCTTATGTCATAGCTAGCTTGTTTGTATACTAAATCCACACAATTATATCTTATTTTCTTACCTTTTTTTTGCATAATTTAACAAAATTACAACTTGATTGGAAATGACGCACAATAATTTATTCTGTGATAACTGGTGTTTACCTTGATTTTTATTTGTTTTCTTCACACATGCATGTCTCATTTTTCATTTCAAGCTCTTTACTAGCTGTTGTCTCCCTGGTAACCAAGTACACTAACTTTTCAATATTTTTTTAGAGGCAAAATTGCTATTATTTAAGTAATTTTTACAATAAATATTGAGATTCAGTTGAAATTGATTAAATTATGTTAAATTTGTTAGCTATTGCTTAATTTTTGAAAATTGTGATATTTCACTTTTTATTATAGATTTTTGTTTTATATTTTGGCCTCACAATTCCCAGACGTTTAATCTTAAAATATGAAAATCCATCATATAAGTAGTATTAATTAATTAATTATTTTTTTTCATATTTTAAGATTGAAAATCTTTAACTAAGGGTAAAATACAAAAAAGGCAGCAAAAATAATTGAAGTTTAAACTGATGAATTTTTATGATGGATTTTCATATTTTAAGATTAAAAGTCTGGAAATGGAATGAGAGTAAAATACTAAAAAAGGCATTTAAAAATAATTGAAAGTATTTTAAATGTTTTCAAGACAGTTTTGTGACCTTTAAATAAAATAAAAAAGCCTATTAGATTTAATACAATTTAATGTTTTCAAGACAGTTTTGTGACCTTTAAATAAAATAAAAAAGCCTATTAGATTTAATACAATTTAACCCCTGGCCTGGGATTTATTGTTTAATTTCTGAAAATTATGATTACTTCACTTTTTCCTTCGATTATCTTTTTTTTTCTTTTTCTTTTTTTTTTTTTGAAAATCCATCATATAAGTATTATTATGGGAATGGTATGAGGGTAAAATATAACGAAGGCGTTTGAAAAGAAGCAAAAATAACCGATGTTTAAATTTGTGGTAATATTTTTATGATGTATTTTAATATTTTAAGATTGAAAGTCTGGAAATGGTATGGGGTAAAATGCAAAAAAAACAAAAAAAAAAACATGAAAAAATATTAAATGAAGGTATAGTAAACTTTTTTAAGACAGTTTTTTGACCTTTATATAAAGAAAAAAAGTTTTAATACCGTGGCACAAAAAGTGCCTATGGTTTAAGAAACATTGTCATAGTATTTTATGTATTTGCATAGTATTTTCTTTAATTTAATACCTTCTACAGTATTTTATGTATAGTTATATCATCAGCATGGTGCGATTTTGAAGTCAAAGAGTTCCTCTTGTGTGATTAATCCTAAAATAGTTACACCAGTGAAACTAGAGCTTGGATGACCACAGATATGAAAATAACCTTCACCATAACATGAGTCATCCTGCAGTCGTGAATGGAGCGAGTGTTATATCAATGAACCTGCAGCACTGGATATGATGTGATTATCCTGAAATAGATATTGTCATCTTGTTAGCTAGACAAGTCTAATATTGTTGGTTTGATCATCCTGAGGGCTCAGGTTTCCCTGTGTTGCCCTTGAATAACTCGTCTTTCTGTTGCGTTATCATTGATTGCTTGATCTTCAGCCAATCAGGAAGACTGATCGCACTGTCGATGCTTCACAAAAGTGTGGTGATTAATGCATATCTCTCTGCCAGATAACCTTCACTTAAAGGTCATGCCAGATGCAATTGCATGAAGTCAGTTTCAGTTGAAAAACATTTGATATATTCAGAATAATATACTATTATACCAGTCTTACTGTTTCTGCAGTGTGTAAATATACTGTGCACAGTATGTGAATTTGTGTGTGCTTAAAATACCTGGATGACTACATTAGCTAACAAGTGCATTTACAAAAAAGCACATTATTTGATTATATCTATACTCTATCCCACTGCATGCACATTTTAGATATAATATAGGCTTTAAATTGCATTTTTAAAAAGTAGTATGCAGTATACATACAGTGCACAGAATGCAAATTGCTTTTCTATATGTAGTACAGAATCCCCAGATGGCCTACTAAAATTGCCATAAAGTGCAGTATCTAAACTAGAGCACACTGTATCCCACAATGCAATGCATTCAACCTTAATGGCTGTTTCTAATGTTCTGTTTTTTTCTATTTATGAGATAAAGTGTAATAATTATGTAATAAAAGAGAAAATTATCACGGTAAAAACATAATTCTTTAAAAAAAGTCAAAATTACTACAAAGTCAAAATTATGACAAAACGTCAAAAATTATGAGACAAAAAGGCATAATCGTGACATGAAAAGTCTAATCTGATAACATAATTATGCCTTTTTTTAAAAAAAAGTTTAAATTATGACAAAATGTTGAAATTGGGTAATGGATTACAAGTATGCAAGTTAAGTAATCAGATTACTTTGTTCAAGGAACTAGTAAAGTAACACATCAATTTTAAATTTACAATGAAATATCTGAGTTTTCCAAATAAGTAACGCAAGTTACTTTGTTTTACGATTTAGTACTGACACATCTCCTGTCCTCATGTTGAGAGAAATTGGTAGTGAGGCACAGAGACACTTCCTTCAGCCGGAGTCTTATTAATTTCACTTTTGGTGTGAAAGGGCCTTTACAGTTGCCAAAAATATAACTTTTGGGTTTTTGTTATTAAAACAAATAAGCAAGCCCCACTCAGGTGATAAAAAGTAAAGCAAAAGTAACGTTATGCATTACTTTCCATATAGAGTAACCAAGTAACGCAATTAGGTACTTTTTAATGGAGTAACGCAATAATGTAATGCATTACTTTTAAAAGTAACTTTCCCCAAAACTAGTCAAAATTCTAAAAACATTTAATTTGTGGTGTGATAAATAAACAGTTTTACAAAACATATATAAAATATAAAATACTGCTGTGGTTTGTGACGTTTTCATCAGACTGCCAAGAGACTTTTAGTATTTCATTGCGACTTTTTGCATTGCGACTCACAAATCTGACTTCTTCACAATTCTGAGATATAAAGTCAAAATTGCTAGAATTAAAGTCACAGTTCTGAGTAGAAAAGCTGGAATTGTGAGATATAAACTTGCAACTTTGAGAAAGAAGTTATTTTCTAATTGCCTATTACATTTGCCAAGTGTGATTTTTAACACATCTTTATTTTACTCATTATTTGATCAAATTGTCAAATGTTAAGATATTTCTACACAATGTATAAAAGCTGTAAAATCTGTATTCTCAAATGTTTTAGTCATACTAACCTCACAGCACTCACTGAATTAGGCATGCAACGGTGAGGTCATGTGCCGAACACCAGCCATGCTTTTTAATTGGTGTTTTCCAGTGCCAGGTGATTTTATCGGCCATGTGTTTGTGCATGTTCTCCGTTTTGTCTCTTTGTTTTAATTTGAGGAGACATGCTCGTCAGCACATTCCTGACAAATGGAAAAGCCATTAAGTTTTGTCCTGTCCTCCTCTTTACCTCTCTCTCTCTCCCTGCATTCCTGCGTTTATGTTCATTATGTTGCATCATCCCACATCCTCTCGTCCTCTCAGCTCTGTCATTATGATTCCATGTTGCCCTCCTCTTTGCTTGTTGTGTACGGGACACCCTCTCTCTCTTACTCTATATCTGTCTGAAAACACACACACACACACACACTTGTTTCGCTATCCTTGTGGGGACTTCCATAGGCGTAATGGTTTTTCTACTGTACAGACCGTATATTCTCTTGCCCTACACCAACCCTACACCTAAACTTAGCCCTCACAGGAGACTTTTTGCATTTTTAGATTTTCAAAAAACTTCATTCTGTGTGATTTATAAGCTTCTTTACCGGTGGGGACCTCAATTTAGGTCCCCACCGTGACACGAGTCCCCATGAGTCTGTGTGTATTCAGGTTTAAGTCCCCACCTGAATAGAAAAACAGGTACACACACACACACAAAAACATACACACTCTTTCATTTTGCTCACTGCCGCAGGAATTTCATGCCTGGTTAGCAAAGGGAGGCGCTGGAGGCTGTCCAGATGCTTTCCCACAGTGGCTCCTAGACCCTGGCTATTTTGGAATAGCATACTAGCATACTACTTTTAGTATGTCTGCAGTATATATTATGTGCATTGTGACAACAATGCACAACGTTCACAATGTTTATTATAGCATAATACTATACTATTTCACATACTGTTTTTAAATAATAGTAGGCAGCATTCAGTATGTGCAGTATGCATTAAGCAGTATGCTAGTATTCCACTCTATCCTCTTCCTTTCTGTTTGTTTCTCTCTTGCTTTATTTGCAATAGTATACTATTATTATTGTACTTTAACTGTTTCTGAAGTATATAGTATGCATACAGAGCACATTGCAAAGAAAACTTTGAAGTGTTCCATTTTTAGTGTTGTGAGTAAGTAATTAAGTAATTTAACATTGAAAATAAATTGGGAAAATATTTAGGCCAAATGAATTAGTTTTGTGAAAACTCCCTGTTTGCCATTGGTCTGGCAAAAGATGTCCCATCCCCAAATTCATGCCAATTAAAATTATGAGATAAAAACTAAATTGACATGAAAAGTGCAAATTATGACATAAAACATAATTATGACAAAAATGTTGTGATTAAGACATAAACACTCAAAATTATGACAATCAAAATTATGAGATATAAAGTCATAAGTATGACATTAAAAGTCTAAACTATGACATAAAAGCATAATAATGACATTAAAAAGCTGAAATTATGACAAAAATTCTACATTATAAGATAAACAGTAAAAATGATACGATAAAAATCATAATCATGACTTGAAAGTATAAATTATTACACCGAAAACACAATTATGACATTAAAAATGTAAAGGTAAACTCTCACAACTATCACAAAATGTTCATGACAAGTCAAAATTATGACAAACAGTCAAAATTATGATGAGAAGTCTCAATTATGACATATTATGAGATAAAAAGTCAGAATTATGACAAAAGTATAAATTATGACAGAAAACATAATCGACGCTAAAATAGTGATTATGACAAAGTCGAAATTATGACGCAAAGTCTAAATTATTACACAAATCATGGGAAAAAAGGTCATAACTATGACATTTAAAGTCTAAATTATGACATAAAAAATTGAAATCATGGCAAAAGTCAAAACTGACCAAAAAAAAAAACATAATTATGACATTTAAAAATGTGAAATTATGACCTAAATTATGACATTAGAAAATTCAAAATTTTGACATAAAAGTTTACATTATGAAATAAAGAGTCATGATTTTACAGTAACTTTTTATGTCGTAACTGTGACTGTGACTCTGTGTTTCACAGAAAGTAGGCAGCAGTTAGTGTATAGTGCACCGTATGCAGTAAGCAGCATGCTAGTATCCATTAGGAGTACAGTCTCTCTCTCTCTCTCTCTCTCTCTCTCTCTCTCCTCCCTCTCTATCCCTTCTCCTCCTATCCTCAAGCTCAAAAAATACCCCGCGGTTGAGGTCTGATCTCTCCGGATATGCCTTCATATAAAACACATGCCGGGGTCTGCGTTCTCCAGAGATCGCTCTCAACCACACAATTCAGCCAGACACTCTCTCTCTCTGAGGGGGACCGAGGCCTCAGTCAAACAGCTGCCTCCCGGGAAATGATTGTGTTCCCATGAGAAGGGTTTACACGTCTAAAATAAGGTGCTCTGGCATGGACAGGTTAGCCCTTTCCATGGGGCACTGCATAACGTGGTCAGATTCCACTTACTTGTGTAAGCAGCTGGGTGAAACGCTGCCTCTGTAGTCATGTGCTCTTCCCGTCCTGTGTCTGAATAGAGCTTTTATGAAAATAAACCTGAAACGAGCTTATAGACCAACTAGTCAGTGATATTTGTTGTCACAATACCGTCCACAGAGAATCAACACCAAATGCCTACATGACACAGACAAAATACATTCTCAGAAAAAAGGTACAAAAGCTGTCACTGGGACGGTACCCTTTGAAAAGGTACACCCTCGTACCTTTTTACCCATAAAGGTTGCATATTAGTACCTTAAAGCTACATATTAGTACTTTAAAAAATTACATATTAGTGCCTAAGTGGTACGTATTAGTACCTTTTAAAGGGTACTGCCTAATTAACAGCTTTTGTACCTTCTAGTCTAAATATTTTAATAATATTAATCATATGTGCATTAGTAAAAGACTAATATCATTAGCAATATTATAAATCTGTACTGTTTGCCCATTTTTTTCATGGTTCACAAAGAAACAAGTAGATAGTACCAGGACTTATTACATTTTTCTGAAGATTGACATGCTTTAAGCAAAGTGAGGCATTAGAGCATTTAAAAAATAGGTAATCAGTTCAGGTAAAATGTCCATTCAGGTAAAATATATATAAACATTGGTGTAATTTAATCAAATTATTGACATTTTAGTTTAATTTAATTTAATAATTTAATTTATCAATAAAATACAGATATATTCATTTTATAAATTATTTTTTTTTCTATTCCTTAATATAGTAAAAAGATGGATATCTGTTCAGTATTTTTGAAAGGAACAAAAAAGGGGTTAACTGTTTGAACTGAGAAAATAAGTCCTGGTACTATTCACTATCGAACGATAAAATCCATTTATGAACTGGAAACTTTTTGGTAATTCACCTGAAGCAGATTTAAAATGTAAATGCACAATTTCCAGGCTTTTTATGTGTGTTATGTCAGGGCTCTTCATCCATTTAATATTAAAATATGTGCCAGAAAACATAACTTATACCCGTTTTACATGAAATTACCTGTCCAGCGACTATGAAAAACATTTCAAATCTCAGCATTTTTTTTGTATGGCTCATTTTAATAGCATTTCACCTGTATTGTATTCTAATTAGAAGTGTATTAAAACTGATGTTGTCAACTGCACTGAAGATGCCTTTAGATTTACATTAAAAACTAAAAGCTTGCAGGTTGTTTGTTGATCTGTGCTGCATTAAAGTAATGAAATTAAGACAGAACTGTGCTTTGAATTACTTTGAAGTTCTTTGAACTAGGTAATATTACGGCCAGCTGTTCAAAATCATTTACAGTGAGTGGATATTGAATCTATGACACCTGTTTGACCTACAGTATTTGACCTAATATGAAAATGTATAGAATAAATCATGTGTTTTAAACTTAAATAGATTTGATCAGGAAACCATGTGCTCTATATCGGATGCTCTAAATGCACAATTTTTCTTCTATGATGATGTGAACTTTGCTCAAGCAGAATTAAATAGGCAGCATCTCTGAGGACATCAGAAGGTCAACAGCTGAGGTTTGCCTTCTAACTTATTCATAAAGTCACACTTTTTCAAGTTGACAGTCACACCCCACTGTTTTACACCCTGGCCTGTGTATAAACCCAGACAGACTGATCATCCTGAATGTTTGTTATTATAAAGTACAGGCTTATATGTTTGCCAACCATTTTATTATATTGCATTGTTGCAGAATATTTGACGCGCTGTCACTTGTGACAGTTTTGTACTTGAATACAAAAAAAAAAAAATCAATTAAATAATTTTCTAAAAAGCCAAGCCAAGAGTATATGCAACACAACAAAATAATTTCCATGTCTTGCTCTCTTTTACGTCTCCAAAATTTCATGCCTGCATGTTCTGCTTTAGTAGCATTTGTCTCGCAGGTGATATCCAGCAGGAGATGCGGTTTTCTCTCTGGTGTTAAAGCCAAACATGTTTGCTGCTTGTTATCCTTTTCCTCTTTTGACTGCCAAGTCATAACCGCCTGGGGTGGTTTTAGTGGAAAGATTTAGATATCACAGATTATCCAGATTTTGAAGGATTTCCTTGACATTCCATTAACTTTGACATTGTGTTCGGCTGTCAAAGTCAAAACCAACGGATTCGGGCGTTTCATTAATCACGATTTCAAAAGGCCAATGCGACGGTCACAATTACAGTTACTGTAGAGGAATACATCAAAATATGAATAATATCTACTGTGATAAACAAAATAATCACAACCCCCGCCTTCTGCCAGCGATGATATCATCCGTGCATGTGGGGGAGGAAGGCGCGATTACAGTCATGCACAGTTAAAAAAAGACTAGTATAAGAGACATTTATGCTATTGTTGCATTGTGAGAGTATTATTTTCTAAATTGTTTATGGTGGTTGAATTATCAGTAATGCCTTCCAGGAGAGAAACGTACAGTAAAACGGTCCCACACGACTATTTATGTAGCTATTTTTGATCTTTCGAACAGCAAGCATAAATGTTTGACTAATACTTGTAGTGAGGCTTGACTTCATGCCACGTCTTGTGCTGGGCAGAAAACCACACAAATTACTGCAGATATCAATCTCTCCCTGCTCCAGGTCACTTTTGCTCATATAAGCTTGAAGGTTTATGGCCAACATCTGCACCCACCTTCTTGAGTTTTCTCAAAAACCAATACTGAGCTTCTTACCCTTAGGACAGAAAAATCACAGTTGTTTCTCCAAAGCAGTTAGATTAAGTGGAGAATTCTGCTTACATTTGTGTTTCAAAAGACCCTAGTAATCTCAAGTATGTCTCTTCTGTAGTGTCTGATCTCGATAATGGCTCAAACTGTTCTCAGATTTACTTTAACGATACCAAAAGCATGTAATCGATAATCTCCATATGAACACAAACATCATTTTGTAGCTTCATTTTGATGAGTTCCTCATGGGTTTGAATCTATGGAAGCCATTTCTGCTACATAAGAAAAAATAATGCTTTGGTAAATCTAATTATGGCATAAAAAGTAGAAATTATGACAAAAAGTCATAATTATGAAATAAAAAGTCAATTTTATGACATAAAAGATACAATTATGAGATACATATTCAGTACTAAGTATAATTTTGACTGTCATAATTAGATTTACTAAAGCATAATTATTTGACGCTATATGAACATTACATGAACAGTCAAAAGTAGGGCAAAAAGTCATAATTATTAAATAAAAAGTCAAAATTATGACAAAATATTAAATTATGAGATGCTAAGTCAGAAATTGACATTTTTTGATCAGGTCATTCTTTGTCATATATGACATTTTATATCATAATTTCAATTTGTCATAATGTTGACTTTGTCATAATTAGATTTATTAAAACTATTTTTTGACACAATTATGACATAAGCAATCAAAAGTATGGAAAAATAGTCATAATTATGAAATAATTCAAAATGATGACAAAATTATTTTTTGTCATTATGACCTTTTATCTCAAATTTGAATTGACTTAGTATGTTATAATTTTGACTTTTTATATAATTGTAACTTAGTATATTTTAAATTTGACTTTTATGTCATAATCAAAACTTTTTATCTCATAATTCTGCCCTTTTCAAATCGTAATTATGACTTAGTATGTCATAATTTTGACTTTATATAAAATTGTAACTTAGTGTATTATAAATGTGACTTTTTATTTCATAATTATTAATTTTTATCTCTCAGCTTGCCTTTTATCTCTTAATTATGACTTAGTATGTCATAATTTTGCCTGTATAGATTTGTATCTTAGTGTATTATAAATTTGACTTTTTATTTAATAATTATTACTTATCTCCTAATTTTTCCTTTTATCTCATAATTATGACTCACAGTATGTCATAATTTTGACATTTAATCATTTAAACTTTTTATGTCACAATTATGACTTTTGAATGAAAGTCACAATTATGACTTTTGAATGCATGAACTGAAAAAAATGTGCACTTTGAATGCAAAGTGCTTTGGATAAAAGAATCTGCCAAATGTAAGAAGCTCATTTGTGTCTTTTTATTAAGGAATTGTTGAAGCATCTGAGACAAAGCTGAAACATATTGTAATTCAGGACTCCAGGAAGTCACCTGAGCTATGAAAGTGCAATCTCTGCAGTTTTCCTCTGGGTCTCCCTGCCATCCTAGATTAAACAATGCGCTGAAATGCAGTGACAAACACTGAGAGAACAAAGAAAAGACTTAAATAGATGCTGTACTGTGGATGCAGTCAGTCTAGTGCATGAATGAATTGAGACGTGAGCTGTCTGCTATCATGTCTGTCTGACACTGGAGTCTAAATCAACAGGTGCGGTGTGAATCGTACCATGTGCCGCAGCCACGAGCGGAGCGGGAACATGTATCCCTCATTAGGCGAGCTTGCTCTCTGCAGCTCAATGAGTCGGGTTGCCGTGGTGATGAGTGCGTTGTCATGGTTGTTTTTGGTTGAAGTCTATATCCCTGATGATGTGAGCACAGGTCATTTTGTTAGACAGCAGAGATGCATGAATCTACTTTAAATAGAAGCAATGATGCAACACATGCTGACTACAGTAAAGAAATACAACATTCACATAGACAGCAAACACCGGTTGATGTGTACAGTAGTTTACATGCATGCAAATGTCATTGGTCATTTCTGCATTTTGTTTCCTAGATAATCTAAACCGCTTTACAAGCATTGACCCTTGGATGGATGCATTTTAAATAATTTAATTCAATATTTAACACAATTACATGTACAATACATTAACACAATTTTTGCTTTATTTTTCACATGCTTTTTTTTCTACTCATTCTCATTTTGAATCTGTTATTTTCACAGTTACTTTGTATTTTAATGCGGTTTTATTCCTAGGTTACAGATGTGGGTAAATTTTTATTTTTATTTATTTATTTATTTATTTTTTTTCATTTGTAATAAATCTCCGTTTATTGTTTTAATTGAGGCATGACATTCCATATAGGAAATGTTAAAAGTAGTGAAGAAAAAAATAAGCATTTAATGTATATCATTAAAAATAATTTTAATGTATTAATGTATAAGCATTTAATGTATATAATGTAATATATATCTTAAAAATATACGTATAAACACATTAATTGATTTGACAGCACTAAAAATTATATATATAATGCATATTATGAAATATATCTATATATCTAAACCTATGTCTGTCTATCTATCTATCTATCTATAAAATGATACAAACTTAATATAAACCTAACTTCCACACAAACACTTTTTGTATTTTTATATTTTCATTAAGTTATGTAGCATGTCTGCAGGTGGTGTTAATCTTAATGCAATGCTCTTCCCAGGAACTTGGCAGCATTTGGTGGCATATTGGTTGATTTGGATGGCTAATGAAATATGTCATGCCGAAGACAAACGTGTCTTCTCATTCAAAACCTTTCAGATGTGTTATCATTACAGGCTGGGGAAGCATTAACCAGGACAAGCTCAATGTCAATGATGTCAAGGAGCCGCAGCAGAATAATAGCTTTACGAAACCAGCCCATCTAAATGCCTCCAGGGCTCTTATCGACTTCTCTGATGATAAATGTGCCGGTAATGTGTGAAAAATGACAGCTACTATTGCAGATGTGGTAAGGACGCGGTATGTATCTTGAATAAAAATATGCATCTCATTAACCTTTGATTGAATGTTCTTATTATTGCACAGTTCATCTCTGCCATGCAATAACGGGTTGAGTGTGTGTGCATGACTAGCCCATACGGTCGATGACTCATCGTGCAGATGAACTACCTGAAACGCCAATGTTGTGGACTCCATCCGCTGCACTGCATGGCTGCTGGGGTTCTGTTAGGCATGCAGAGAGGGGAATCCCGCCTAAGACGGAGCGTGTATGAGCATTTCTGCGGCTGCGCGGATGTTCCCGAACAGCCGACCATTAATGACTCATCCATAGAATCCCCACTGGATGGGTGCGGAGGTGATTCACCATGTGTCTGTGTGCTATCCAAGGATGCCCTTGAGTCTAAACCCCAGAAAAGTGTCACGCTATGCATAGTTGGTGTTTCCACTGAGAGTTCGTAACGACAGAGGAGGTTTGAGGTCACAATCTGCTTGGGGTCCTTTTTGCCTTCATGTTTCATTAATTAGTAAGACTCTTTGATTACAGCCTTAGCTTTCATTTACGGCTATTTTGAGGATGACATATAGTTTTTGCACCGCCCACATTACGCCCTCCAACTGAGGAGACTGTGCAGCTTTGGGCTCAAGAAAAACATCATTTATTCTTAGTTAAAAAGGTTGTATGGTGGCTTTTTTATGTGCTTTTTTCTCGTAACTGGTAGAACATGCTACTAGCAATGCCAGGGTCACTGATTCATTTAAAAGGAATTGATCAAATGCACAGCTTGAATGCAGTATTGAGAGAGTTACATTAGTTAAAATACAAGTAAAAGATGTTGATGTTCTTTGTACTTTATCATTCCAGTCCATTCAATGAAACTAAATGCTAGACATTGAAACATACAGAATTTACAAATAATATAATATAATACATACATACATGCAAAAATAAATAGAGTAATTAAAGACCACAGATTCATATATTTACTCTATTAGTTGTAGCTTTTTAGCATGAATTGTATATCTAGATTTTTTTTATTATCAATACATTTAAGACAGTCAGACTCTGTAAGCATAAGAAATTCTACCATAAATGCCTTAAAATGTAATTTAGCATTACTGTTTTTTTGTATGTGTATATAAAATTGACCAAATAAAATTATATAATTCATGATATATGATATATGCTTTCTGTTCAACATACATAAATAGATATTCCTAGAATGTTTTGCTATGACTACAGTAAAAAAAAAAAAAAAAAAAAGGTCCTGCAGAACAAACTGGCAACTGTTTGTGGTGCAAAAAAACCTTTGACTGACATTTTAAGTGGACGTGGGGAAAAATGTGACAAAAATATAGAATATGTCCCCTTTACAGGCATTGTGAAGGTATTTCTATCAAACTGCATCAAAAAACTTCAGAAAGGCAGCGTAACGCAGAAGAATATCAAAAAATTTATTGTTCTCTCTCTTCTGTTTTTGCTGCCGGTTGCACTTTGCAGTCCAAATGTTCTGCAAGTTCTGCTTAGTAAGACTTCACTGGCCTTCTTCTAATGAGCTGCGGTGGAACCAGCTCCGGCAAACCCAACGGTCCACCCTATCAGGAAGTAATCACCACTCTAATCGGCCATAAAGATGATGTCTCAGCATAGACAACAGGTGCAATGTAGCTGATCGGTATTCCGGTGGGACGAGACTTCCTTCCCAGAGAGAATGCATGGTAAGCAGTTCACCATGAGACCTGATGTGAGCCCTGGAGTGATTACATTCAAATGTATTAAGAAAATCCACATGAGAAGGATGAACAGAGACTCAACGTCAATATACACTGAAATCCAAAAAGAGTACATGGAGATTAAACCAGAACACATGGATTGTTTGCTTTATGCTTTTTAATAAGCTGAGACATTGATTAAAGCACTCAATATCTGTGACATGTAGTGAAATCACAAAACAAATGCAAACAAATGTTCCCCATTCCTTATATATATATATATATATATATATACACACACACATACACATACAGGTGCATCTCAATAAATTAGAATGTCGTGGAAAAGTTCATTTATTTCAGTAATTCAACTAAAATTGTGAAACTCGTGTATTAAATAAATTCAATGCACACACAGACTGAAGTAGTTTAAGTCTTTGGTTCTTTTAATTGTGATGATTTTGGCTCACATTTAACAAAAACCCACCAATTCACTATCTCAACAAATTAGAATAATTCATAAGAACAAAAAAAAAAAAAAAAACACATTTTTAGTGAATTGTTGGCCTTCTGGAAAGTATGTTCATTTACTGTATATGTACTCAGTACTTGGTAGGGGCTCCTTTTGCTTTAATTACTGCCTCAATTCGGCGTGGCATGGAGGTGATCAGTTTGTGGCACTGCTGAGGTGGTATGGAAGCCCAGGTTTCTTTGACAGTGGCCTTCAGCTCATCTGCATTTTTTGGTCTCTTGTTTCTCATTTTCCTCTTGACAATACCCCATAGATTGTCTATGGGGTTCAGGTCTGGTGAGTTTGCTGGCCAGTCAAGCACACCACCACCATGGTCATTTAACCAACTTTTGGTGCTTTTGGCAGTGTGGGCAGGTGCCAAATCCTGCTGGAAAGTGAAATCAGCATCTTTAAAAAGCTGGTCAGCAGAAGGAAGCATGAAGTGCTCCAAAATTTCTTGGTAAACGGGTGCAGTGACTTTGGTTTTCAAAAAACACAATGGACCAACACCAGCAGGTGACATTGCACCCCAAATCATCACAGACTGTGGAAACTTAACACTGGACTTCAAGCAACTTGGGCTATGAGCTTCTCCACCCTTCCTCCAGACTCTAGGACCTTGGTTTCCAAATGAAATACAAAACTTGCTCTCATCTGAAAAGAGGACTTTGGACCACTGGGTAACAGTCCAGTTCTTCTTCTCCTTAGCCCAGGTAAGACGCCTCTGACGTTGTCTGTGGTTCAGGAGTGGCTTAACAAGAGGAATACGACAACTGTAGCCAAATTCCTTGACATGTCTGTGTGTGGTGGCTCTTGATGCCTTGACCCTAGCCTCAGTCCATTCCTTGTGAAGTTCACCCAAATTCTTGAATCGATTTTGCTTGACAGTCCTCATAAGGCTGCGGTTCTCTCGGTTGGTTGTGCATCTTTTTCTTCCACTCAACTTTCTGTTAACATGCTTGGATACAGCACTCTGTGAACAGCCAGCTTCTTTGGCAATGAATGTTTGTGGCTTACCCTCCTTGTGAAGGGTGTCAATGATTGTCTTCTGGACAACTGTCAGATCAGCAGTCTTCCCCATGATTGTGTAGCCTAGTGAACCAAACTGAGAGACCATTTTGAAGGCTCAGGAAACCTTTGCAGGTGTTTTGAGTTGATTAGCTGATTGGCATGTCACCATATTCTAATTGGTTGAGATAGTGAATTGGTGAGTTTTTGTTGAATGTGAGCCAAAATCATCACAATTAAAAGAATCAAAGACTTAAACTACTTCAGTCTGTGTGTAATGAATTTATTTAATACACGAGTTTCATAATTTGAGCTGAATTACTGAAATAAATGAACTTTTCTATGTATATATATATGGTACATCCACTGACATACAGCTATTTTGATTTTAATCAAATAAAAAGTTTCAATAAGGCATGTTATTGCTGCTTCTAGCAATTTACTTTGTCAAAAAAGTCTGGTGTTATGGTGGGTTGCAAGCAACTACTTACTGTGTTTTTTATGTTAGCTTTCATCTATCCACATCAGTTTCAAACCAATCAATGTTTGCAACCGTCTCATGTTCATCTGTTTTAAAGATTAGCCGTACCAGGAGTGGGGTTTGAATCCACGAGGCCATTTGTCCATTGGATCTTAAGTCCAACGACTTAACCACTCAGCCATCCTGATTTTTCTGACTGTTATTTCATATGTCAGGCTTTACAGGGTTAAGCACTCGGCCGTCCTGGTGCTTGTATCTTGGTCCTAACTGCTCTGCCCCATTCAGATGAGTGGAAAAGCCTTAATTTATATGTACGGCTGCTTTTACTTCTCTCCACTGGCAGAAAAGTCTCTTTTGGTTGAAGCACTAATTGGCATGTGCGACTGTGGTTTTCCCTTTCTCTCTTTTTTTTTTTTTTTTTTTATGAATGGGAGTTCTGGATTCCCCTCTTGGGATTTCATAAATATACTCCCATGTAGATGTATTGATGTCTGTGTGTTCGCCGTCTATATTCCTCTGTCACTCTCCATTTGCTCACATCCCTGCCTGGCAGCATAAATGATGTCCACGGCCTGCGTCTCTCCCGCCGTGTTACCATAGCAACTGGAGCGATAGGGGAACACTGTGTTCCTTCGATCTGCAAGTGGGTCATGGACAAAACGACACGTACCAAACCATATTGAGTGGCTAGTGCTCCACACGGCTTTGCTGGTGACCTATATCCCACGTCCAAACAGGAATCCCCATCGGCTGCAATGTTGACTGATAGGTTTTGCACTCGGATGCAAGCGCACAGCATGACAGCAATCCCGTTGTGTAAGCACAAATGTTTCTAATTGTTATTTACAGCAAAGCAACAAGCAATCTTTAGTCAATATCTTGCAGAAAAGAGGCTATTTGGAGCATGTGAATCAGGTTTGAACATGTGGAGATTATTTAAGTGGTGAACCCAAGATGCCTTTAGGGCGCAGCTGGGATAATTAAAAAATCTAGATAGATAATACAAAAACACTTCTTTAAAGGAATAGGAGGTATAGGAGAGACGTATTGCAGGAGGTGCATAACCATTCTTCAAAAATATATACAGAAACTAATAATACATAGAGGGTCATAGAGGGTCAGTAAATGATCACAAAATTACATTTTTGGGTGCATTATTCTTTAAGAAGTGTCAGTGCAAATGTGTATTGACAGTAACTCATCAACTAAAATGACCAAAAAGCGTTTTGTCTTGCAGATCACAGTGTATGCCATGGATTTCAGAGGGACACACCCCATAGAGAGCTACTATTTCATTATGATCTCAGTGTGGTCAGACCGGTGCAGACTAAATTACTACATCATACTTGGATGTTGTCTTCATGTTTTACAGCTTCAACAAAAATAATGGAAACCATCCCAATTCAAGGAAATGTAAGGGTTATTTTCAACTTAATGGCTATATGCAACATGTGTGGCCTGCTGTCAATTACCGCAGACAAAAACAGGCAATTTTATGTCCCTGAGGTTTTTATTTTTTGTGTTAAAACTAACAGATTTCAACTTTTCTTTTTGTTATGTAACATTTTTTCCATGCTTTCATCATTTTTGGTTCTATTGAGTTTTATATAGTTTTTTATTTTTTGATTTATCTTAAAATTATTAAAATACTAATATATATATATATATATATATATATATATATATATATATATATATATATATATATAGATAGATAGATAGATTATGGTAATCTAAAGAATTAAATCATCTTTGTTATTTCACTCTTGTAAAAAAAATTTAAGTATTAACTGTTTGAAAGTGATTTACATACTGTACGTTTTCTCACAAATTATGACAGTTCCCAAAAATTCTGTAAAAAAAATACAAAATAAAAAATAATTATTATATTATTATTTTTAATTATAAAATGAGATATTAATTAAATATTGGGCCACTATGTCAAGCCAACATACAAAGTTTGTCAAAAAGCTGTTTTTCTAGTTAAAATGTAGTTATATAAAATTATTTAATTTCATTTCAATTATACTTCCATTAAATAATTAAACAATTAATGAAAATAAATTAAATAAACATTATAAATAAATAATAATCAAATAATTAAATAAAAAATATATCTAAATGTGTGTATTTACAATACATAAAATGCTAGCTTAACATTTTATACAAAAATGTTAAAAATAAATAAATTAATTAAAATTTCCACCACCATCAGATGCAGTTGAAGAAAAGGCTATGAATGAATGGAAAACCTGTTCACACTAAATACACTTGGCCCTAGCTGGTTGGCAGTTCAGAGGGTTTAAAAACATAAATGTGAAGCTCATAATGTTGTTAAAACACCTAAATGAGCTCTGCAGTTTCCTAAAGCACTTTTCTAGGCAGATGAACTTCCTGTGGGCGGAGTCTGCTTCATGTAAACATTAGGCCTACTTCACTGTTAAATCTCCTTTTATGTCCCTTCCTGTCACCCGTACAGGTAACAAGCAAAAGTAACTTAGCTAAAAGACTGGATTTAACTTTGCATGGTAAGTGATTCTATTATCAGTTTCATGCTAACATGTTTAATGTGGTTTGTTTTTGCATTCAAAAGTTGCATATTTGATTTGCTTATTTCCTGTGCTGCAAACTTTACCATTATAAGTGTTTTACTGTAAACATGTTTCCTGTCTGCTTATGCACTCTGTTGCTGTCTGCTGTAATTGATAGCAGTGGGCCATAGATCTTATGCTGAAAATATCTTGCAGTGTTGCTCAGCGAGATTGCAGAAATATGGAGGTTGGAGAAGATCTTTTTGGTACATTTATGCTCATGTATGTTTTGAGAGATCAGACATGCACATGCTCATGCAGTATTGACATGGTTTCTCCAAATGTCTCCTGCAGTTTCTTTGTTGCTCTGCTAGGCGTTTCATGCTGCGGCCTGGCACTTGGTTCCCCATAATCTGTAGTCAAGGACAAAATGAGAAAGCCATCTTTGTGTCCAGAGGCCAGTGCCATACAGGAAACACATCAGCAGCATGCCACAGCAGGTTCCTGGCACAGCAATGCCTGTCATCCACAGCAGTGCTTGAATGAGGCTGGAAGACTGTGACATACAGTCTGAGCGATTTGTAGACTGGGTTGTGCAGAATTCAGAATGTAAGAATTGGTTTGCAGTCCATGAGTGTGAATTTAAATTGAATTGGCCATACCTAACAGGAAGTTGAACTGAAATGTGAACTGGAATGACAGCACAAGGAATTTATTGCCATTCAAAGAAATTCAACACAGGTAATGCATTCTGGAAAATTAAGTTCGTCCTTAAAAGTATATATAAATAAATATTCTATATTTAGACTAAGTAAAGTGTATACCAAGTATATTATACTTAGGATTTAAAAGTACAATATATTATCCTGGCTCCACCAAAAAAAAAAAAAAATTATATATATATATATATATATATATATATATATATATATATATATATATATATATATCATACACACACACACACACATAAATACATACATAAGAAATAAATAGATTAAATGAAATGAAATATATTTATATATATATTTAATTTTAGAAAAATATGTTTCTATTCAATTCAATTCAGCACTTTTCATGATACAGATTGTTGCAAAGCAGCTTTACAGAAAATTATTTCTCATTTTTCTATGTCTATAAAAGTTATATATATATCAAAAATACAAATAAAAAGTAAACAATAAATAAAATGTTATATATAAATTTAATGTTATCATTCTCTTCAAAATTAAGGCTTAAAACAAGGCTTTGTCAAGCCAACATACAAAGTTTGTCAAGATAAGCGTTTTTCTACTTAAAATGTACAGTTATTTATACAATTATTTGAATTAATTTTATTCTTTCTTTTTTTTTTATAAAAACTGATTTTACAATGTCAAGACAGAATGAAATTAATATTGACCCTATTTATATTCTTTTTTACAGCTTGTGTTTTAAAGCTTCTCTTTTGTGTACAGATCATAACATCACAGTTTGCCAAAGTCGGTAGATTTTATTAACTTCCTCCAGTATTTAGAGACAATTTGATGCACAACCTAATTATGGTAAAACAATGGCGTCCTTATAAACATGTAGGGGTGCCGGCACATCAGGCAACCTAGATAGATATTTAGGGGAGCTTTGTTTCTTGGCTTGCAGCCATATCTTGATGACATTGTAGCTCTGTCCTCCAAACAGTATGATGCAATGAAAGACAATCTTCCACACAGCAGTGAGCGGCCCTGCTTTACCTCGCTACCTACATTATTCTCAGAGCGTCCTATGCAGGCGAGTCCCTGTGTTGTGCAGTTGTTCTCTAAATGCGTAGCACCAGAAGAATGCAATAAAATACAAGCGTGTTCACCTGGTGGAACATGCAGACTCTACAGGGTGTATAGTGGGTGCTGACGCTGCCAAGGCTGGCCACAGTAAAGACTGGCATCCATTTACATCATGCCTGAGTGAATGGATACTCAGATTACAGGAAATGCAAACACTGGCCTCCGGGCCGCCGCTTTCAGTCTGCTTGTCTTACATAACCACAAATTGCTGGACATTTGCGAGCTGGAGGCTCCATTGTTTCAGCTCTATGTTCATATTTTAGGGTTGTAAACAGAAACCGATTGGGGTGATATTTCGTAACATCAGGTTTTGTTTTACGACACTGGTATTTCCTCATGAAAGGGAACTACCTGAAATGTGCATTTTTTGTTGCACTGTTGCTGCTGTTAACAGGACAAACCCAAAGCTGTGAATTATATTTTACTTTTATTTTAGATAACTATATCTATTAACTATATTATATTATCTACTCTACTTTTTCAACAACTTACAGTGTAATACAAGATATTTAAACATTTCTTTGTTTTATGATCCTTTTTTGCACCCACAGTCTTACAGCTGAGATTTATTTTTTATGTATTTATTTTTAAATTTTCTTATTAAAACGTATGGTTCGTTTCACTGATCTGACCAAAATAAAATAAAATAAAATAAATAGCATTTTATGTCTTTTAATATTGTTCATCACTATTTATTTTTGATACAGTTATGTAAATAAAATAGTATTAGTTAATTAATTTGATAAAAGTCATTTAAATAATATAACATGAAATATTTCATTTATACTATCATTATTTTGATACTTTTAAAAATGTATTGCTTTTAGTTTTTGGTATTTACAGGCAAGGATTTAAGGTTTAGCTGAATAATATTTTAGCCCTTTTTGGTGAATATTTTAACAGCACCAAAAAAGCATCTTTGACTGCTTTTTTAAAAAGCAATTTTTAGTTCCCAGAGCATTCTGAGAATGTTTTTGTTTATAACATTTTTGGTTATAAAAAAAAGGCATAATTCATGCATTAAAACTACTTTTATGATGCATTATATATAAAGGCTTTAAGTAAAGTGTTACCCTAGAATTTTATTATTTGAGTCACAAAAATACCCAAACATGGACAGTCTGTTTGCTTGAATATAGTTAGAAAAAATATTTGTTTTGCCACATACATATCGCTGTTTTTCATTATATATTAGATGTTTCAAAACTGAACTTTTTTTTCACAATATTATTTTTATTTATTTTTGGTGGCTCTTAAAAGCATGTAATTGACTTATTTTTTTCCCTGTTCATTTGTTTTTCCTGTCTTTGACATCATATGTCAGTTAGTCACTAGAATTTGGTCCTGTATTTGTTGTTGTGCTGCTCTCAGTCAATGACGTCCTCTTGTGAGTCTCTATGCGTGCACACATTTCTCTATTCCCATGAGCAATGATGGCAGATTTTTCACTTCCAGGGGTCATGCGCTCCCTAAGAGTATGCTAATGAATAGCTTTGAAATGATTTGTCATTTTACAAACTGCATTTAAAAAAATGCAATTAAGATCCTTCTTATTTCTGTGGCTGATAAGTACCGATAAATATTGATATAAGCTAAATTACATAATCTGTTTCTCATATTGAAAAACCCATTCAATGTCGTTGGCTACAGCCTCAGTCCGAGATGTCTGCATTAGAGGGTAAATAAATTAAAGTCAAACAAGGATTAGAATAATCTAATCCGAAATGCATTCGTACCTCATTTCATATTCATTTTTATTTGTATGCTGTATGCAACAGATGTGCCACTTATGCAGTTACAGCAGTTGCATAAAGAACAGTCGAACATCCCTCAACATTGGTGAACTTCACTAATGCTTTCAAACTGCTTATGAACGCTTAACCAAGCAAATGGAATTGCAGATGAACTGAAGTCAATTAGGCATCAATAACCCCAGCTGAGACTGTTTACCTCGTCTGTGTTGCTGTGGAGAGAGCATTTTCTAGTCCGTTTGAAGTTGCTCTCGACCACATCTGCAGCATACTGGCTGAGTCATACTGATACCTGTAGTTGTGTCAACAGCTCTGAAACCTACAGATTTCACGATTTCCTTTCCATTTCTGAGCAAGTCAGCTCAGTCATTTCAGTCGTGCAGATAGGTGCAAATACAATGCACTAAGATGGCCATCTTTGTGTGTGTTTATGTGTGTGAGCATGAGAACAGGCACCCAGATGGCTTTTGCATTGCTCATGAGACTTAATTGAGTTCTCATGTTATGCTGCATTTAAGTGTGTTTTGATGTTTCTCCTAAGATCATTAGCAGAATTCATTAGTACAGATGTTAGCTAGCAACACTCAGGTCATGGGTTCGTTTCTTACAGAATGTGTGAACTGTGATAACTATGAATACTATATGTACAGTACGTTCAAATGTTTAGAGTCGGTAAGATTTTCAGGATCTCTTATCCTTACAAAAGCTGCATTTATTTGATCAAAAAATACGAAAAAATCTGTTAAAATAACTCTTTTCTATTTGAATATCTTTTAAATGTAATTTATTTCTGTGATTCAATGCTGAATATTTTTAGCATCATAACTCCAGTCTTCAGTGTCATTCTAATTTTCTTCAGAAATCATTCTAATGTGCTGATTTGCTGCTCAAGAAACATTTCCGATTATTATCAGTGTTTGAAACAGTTGTGCTGCTTTATATTTTTGTGAAAATGTGATCATTTTTGTAATTTAATTGTTATAATTTTAATTGTCTTTCCAATCACTTAAAAAAAATACATTTAATGCATCCTTGCTGAATAAAAACATTAATTTCTTTCAGAAAAAAATCCTATTGACAGAAATGTACACTCAGTTGGAAAAAATGCTTAAAATGCATTTGGCCAAATGCATAATATACAACAAGAGTACGACTATAGAGTTATACAATGAATGTTGATAGCACAGCTGAGATCATTTTGAATGAATTTGTTAAGAAATGATCATGTTGAGATCTACATGCCTTGGTGTCTAGGCAAATCTGAGCAGAGGTCGAGATTTTGTTGGTATTTTCCTCAGGAGAAACATCTGATAAGCTGGAGAATCAATCAAAAGTCTCACGGTTTGCTTTGAATTTAATATTTTTGCGGTTTAGCAGAAACAATTGAGATTTTAAAGAAATACTTCAACCAAAATGAAAATTGTTATTATTTATTCACCCTCATGTTGTTGCAAACCCGTATGCTGCATTTTCAGTGAATAATGTTTTAAATTTCGTCTTGTCGCTCTATCACATGACTTCAGAAGTCTAGTAATATAGTGCATAAGCCATATGGACTATGATAGTTTTATTGTGCTTTTTTGGCCTTTTTTAAGTTTCACTAGAAATGGTCATTGTTTAGAAAAAAGGCCTAAACATGTTTTTAGGCCTTAAAAAGCAACTGCACAGGTTTGGAATGACATGAGGGTGAGTAAATCATGCCAGAAATTTCATTTTCGGGTCAATTGTTCCTTTAAAGAGACCTCATTTGTGTCTCATCTTCCCTATGGGGACGTCTGTGATGTGAAAGCGAGTTAAACGATACCTGGACGCACTCTTCAGAAGCGTTGCTCGTACATTAATGAGCACAGCTGGGCGCTGTCAGCCGAGGGCTCTTCCTGCTTTTACTACCTCTTCCTCTCCCATCTGTTTTTGACTGAGAAGCTGAAAATGATCTAAAGGGCAGCGATGCTTCCATGGCAACAATCTGTCACTGCATATGTGTGTGTGTGTGTTTCCTTCCGCTGTGATGTCCATTCCCTCATGTGACCGCTCACACACACTTCAACCATGTTTGCATGTCCCTAGAGACTGTGTACCAGTGTTATTTTATTATCATTAGTTTATTAATTAAATTACATTAGTTTTTATTTTATATTTTCTGTTTTGATTTTAATTTTAGTTAAAGTTCTTTGAGTGTAATTTTTTTAGTACAAGTTAAACAAAATTAAAATGAGAAATGTTGCCTTGGCAATTCATTTTTTAAGTGATTTTTTTTTTTTTTTTTTAATGGTGTTAGTTTTAATTTTACTTTTAGCTAAAGAAATAATTCCCCTAAAAAATAAAATTTGCTGAGAATTTACTCACCCTCTGGCCATTCAAGATGTAGATGTTTGTTTCTTCTTTGGAAAAGATTTGGAGAAATGTAGCATTACTTTCTCACCAATTGATCCTCTGCCGTGAATGGGTGCCGACAGAATGAGAGTCCAAACAGCTTATAAAAACATCATGTAATCCACACCACTCCAGTCCATCATTTTGTCATCTTGTAAAGCAAAAAGCTGGATCAAATCCATCAAGTTTTTAATTTTGAACCGTAGCTTCTGGCCAAAATTTGAGTCCATAATCAATATTAATGCAGTTTTCGCTTGTAAACGGTGCTTGATCCATGCATATTTGTCTCCTGATTCAAACAAGACGACTTTTTCAATGGACAAAAGCAATATTTTGGCTGGAACCAATGGTTTGAAGGTGAAATGCCTTGATGGATATATTTCTTATTTGTGGATTATTGTGATGTTTTTATCAACTGTTTGGACTCTTATTCTGACGGCACCCATTCACTGCAGAGGATCCATTGGCGAGCAAGTGATGTAATGGTAACTTTCTCCAAATCTGTTCCAAAGAAGAAACATCTTGTGTGGCCTGAGGGTGAGTAAATTGTCATCAAATTTTCATCTTTGAGTGAACTATTCCTTTAACCATAATAAACATTCCATGCACTAACCGTTTTTTGGCCATTACTGGATGTGTGACATTACTCATACTAATCGCTAATGCTCGTAGATAAAGAGAAATGATG
Source organism: Spinibarbus caldwelli (assembly GCA_039654775.1). Taxonomy (NCBI): domain Eukaryota; kingdom Metazoa; phylum Chordata; class Actinopteri; order Cypriniformes; family Cyprinidae; genus Spinibarbus; species Spinibarbus caldwelli. The sequence goes on along the minus strand of CM077241.1, from coordinate 27,119,141 downwards.
AGCACAAACTCCAGCTCGGCGTGCGGATCACCCTTTTGTTCCCCTACCTCACGGTCAATCATGATAATACCATTCAGTAAGGCGACAGTAATGCAGCCCATATGCAAAACCTGCCACCGGTATGCTAAACAGGATTTAAAAGCCCGATATTGATGCAGCCTAATTTCTGAAGCGGAGCACAGGAAGTGATGTCAGTACAGATTTAGTCGTGTTACCCGAGGATATTCAACAACTTCTCTAAAAAGTATATCATAATGACTTTCTTTTCTAGTTGCTGCACTTTGGTACACGTCTGCTCCGCTGGCATTGTAGCAATTACTCTCCAAACGGCTCGGATATCAGCCGCCATCCATCATTGGGTTAACGCTTTTCGCCGTGTTGGTAATGATCGTTCTCTGCAGGATTATGCTGTTTCTGCACCTATCTAATTAGGTTCTCTCTCTGATAGCGATGTGTCTCGTTGAAAATGGGGCTGTTTTGTATTAAAATATGATTGATTGCCTGGTTTGCTTGCTGTGCATCCTCGGGAGCCGATGTAGCGGAGGCATCAACCTCGATGAGTCATGAGTAAATGACAGACTGCTTTTTCTGTTCCCTTCAGCTCCACGAACACGGCAACACAATGGTCCATGAGACACACACACAGACCAGAGCTGAGATCCATTTAGAGCCGAGAAGGATTTGACACAACGGTAATGGAAAGTTGTGAATCAGCGTGCATGGAGATGAAGGTTTATTTTTTCTTCTTTGTTTCTTTCTCTGGCATTTTCCACAAAAAGGGTATAAAATAGTGTCTGAAGTGCTCTTTTTCAGCAAAGGATCAGTGAATGGAGGTGCTTAACCTTAAGAAAATGCTGATCGTCTATCTTGGGAGGTCAAGTTAAATATTATATGAGCTGTTTTGTTGCATCTATATTATATGAGGCTTGCAAAAGTTTGCAAGACTGCAGTTTGGGACATGTAAGAATATAAAACCCTGTTTTTTTCTATAATTTGATTTAAAATAAAACTGTATCTTTTTATTAATGGGTGATAGGGTTGCAGGATTAGCAAAGGCATGCTAGTTTCAGGCCAAGTGTTTGATTGTAGTTATTGCAAAACACACACACACACCATATATATATATATATATATATATATATATATATATATATATATATATATATATATATATATATATATATATATATATATATATATATATTAGTATGTATGTATATTAACAGTACTCTTGCTAGTTTTGTTTATATTTTAAAATTGTACAATAAAAAAATACTTAAGTGTTGCATGGTTAAGCTCATTTATTTTTCTCAATTCTTACATATATTATTTTTTATTTTTTGCAATTTTTAAGTAGTGCAAATAAATAAATATGGTTGAATGGTTAAGCTCATTTAAAGCATACAATGAATATATTTAATTGTGCACTAGATAGATATAGATAGATGGATAGATAGATTAGGTTAAGCGTATTTAATTTTCTTAATATTTATGCTACATTTGTGCACAAATTTAGAAAATTAAATGTGATTTTTTTTTTTTTTTTTTTCCTCAGCATGAATTTGTCATGCTGTAAGGAAAACAGTATACAGAAGTTTGTTGCATTTTTTTCCTGCTAGGTCGTTCTTATGTTAAACTAATGGCACTAATTACAAAACAGCTACCTTTTCATGCATCTAATGCTTAAGTAATGGGACCAATATTGACCCTTATTCTTTTTTTTTTTTTTTTTTTTTTTTTTTAAATGACTGTATGGCTGTATAAAGCACTTTAAATTACCATTTAGTATGAAATGTTAAATATAAATAACCTTGTCTTGCCTACATGGGAGTTGGACAGGAAATGTAAACAGTTACTTCCTTTATTCACTGCGTTTAATGTCATTAAATGACTACAGCGGTTAAAAACAAAACACACATACTAAAAGTATGGCAAGTTTTATGAAAGTACCATGTCCGGTGCGGTTTGTTGTTTTCAATATCAATGTACACAAATGGACCTGTGTACGATTAAAAAAAAAAAAAACATGACGGAAGTCTCCAGCAATTTATAATTGAAATGTCTCTCAGAACTTTCCATTAGCTGGTGTGGATGATGATTCACTGACTCTTAATGTTCAGGAGAAACATGTTTATGCAATCCCATCGACTGCGATGTGCTGGGAATATAAACTGCATTTTATCTAATCCTCTTTGAAAGTACATCTAAATTACGTTTTGAGTTATGGCTCAGCTCAACCACTGAAAACAGGAAGTTACACCTGTCTACTTTTCCATACCTCTCTCTATCTCTCTCACGCATATGAACCGAATGCTTTTAGTTTCGAGATGCTGCAGTAAATCAAACCAGTCCTCTAGAATGAGACCTTTATTAGGTGCACTTCTGAAACACAGTTTAGGCCTGCTCTGTCTGGCATGCATCGTTGTACAATTTGCAAGTGCTTTTGGGAATAAATTGTGAGAGTGTGTTGTCAAACAGTGAGTAAATCTAATAAAGCCATGTGAGCAGATGTATGCATGCTCTCAGATCAGATTCCATTGAAATTCACAAGGCCTCCTTTGAAAGTATCATAAACAGTCTGTTGACCCAGAAAGCTTTGGAGGAAGTTGATGGTAAATGAGGGAGAATGTTTGTCTGTGTTTGTGTTCAGATATGCAAAGTAGACAAGCCTTTCAAAGACAGGAATGAGGTACGTGCTCACAGCTTTACATATAAAACATGCTGTTCGGGAGTTTTACATTTTCTCAATAAAATGTGAGTGGTGTTTGCATGTTTCTAGGGCATTTTTGTGAGGTTGAATTTCTAGTGTTAATTTTGTCATCAAAATTACTTAATAGCTGACTTTTTTTGTTAACAAAAGCAAATAAAAACTGCATCATGCAGATGAATTAAAACATAACACTGATTAAAAAAAGAAGAAATAATGAATGTGTATATATTAAATATCAATATTTTGAAATGTATTTAGCAGAGGTTTTTTTTAATATGCACCTAATGATTATAGGTTAAAAAAAATAATAATAAATAAAATTACTTGAAAATGTCATTTTAGTAAATGAAATAACTAAATTTGAAGGAATAGTTCACCCAAAATGAAAAGTAGCTGAAAATTTACTCAACCTGAGGTCATCCAAGATGTAGATGAGTTTTTTTTTTTTTTTTTCTTCATCAAAACAGATTTGGAGAAATTTAGCATTACATCACTTGCTCACCAATGTACCATCTGCAGTGAATGGGTGCCGTCAGAATGAGAGTCCAAACAGCTGATAAAAACATCACAATAATCCACAAGTAATCCACACCACTCCAGTCCATCAATTAATGTCTTGTGAGGTGGAAAGCTGTGTGTTTGTAAGAAATAAATTCATTATTAAGACATTGCAAACTTCAGACAGTTGTTTCTGGCTGAACTATGACATAAGAAAACATCTAAAGGAAATTTACTAAGTCATGCATTTGGCCATGCATTCTTGTCATGCCATGTTTTTCACCCATTATTATTGTCCAGCTAGAAAAGTAGCCTATAGCATCACTTCTCAACACATTGTACAATTTATGGAAGAGTTATGCGCCAAAGTTTAATGCAAGAGTTCAGTGGTTTGTTTGGGTCCCTAAGCCTTTGTACTAGTATAAGCAATAATAATAGTGATGCTTGCTTTAGCAAACACCATTAATTACTTATGATATCTCGAAAGCTCTTATGAACATCAGATATCGGGGGCGAACCTTGCATACCCTGCTATTACAGTAGAACAATGTGCAGATTTAGATATCAGTGAATTTCTGCGTGCTGCTTGTTATTTCACAGAGTGTCTACAATGAAGCGAGGGTGTTACCGTCCAGCGGAGGGTCAGCCAAACCACGACACGCCACAATGATCAGCCATCCATTAACGGCACATAAATGGAAAGTCTTTCACTGTGGGTTCCAGTTTTTTGTGATGTTACTGCACTTCGTCCGTTGCTCATCTGTCTAGATAATGAGTCTTGTGCTGCTCCGCAGGGGCTTTATGTCCTATCGGCTCTGGTGCGAGTGAGTTCCTGTCAGACCCGCAGTGGTTAATGGGGTCATATTCTGCTCTTTAATAGCATTTTGATACTTTTTTCCCCTGAAGTCCACTTATAAAGTGAGTTTTGCCTCCCGAAATTTAGTATTTTGTTTTACACAACCATTTTACACTTTCAGTCTGAGCTTTAGAAAAGAGAAAAAGCTTTTTTGCTGCAGCATTTTTAATACAACCCCTGAGTTCACCAAACTCAGGAGTACTTAATAGATATATGAGTAAAATGGCAATTATTACTGGCGTTATAATCAACAACATTTAGCCAGTCAGGTCTGACTATGTCACCTTATGTAATTCATATTCATAAGCCAAAATTATGTGTTCCTCATGCATTTCAGATCGTTCCTACGCCCCTGTTGATGTGTGAATATAGTTATTTTATAACTATATTTAAGATATTTTGCTATTTTTTGTTGCACTGGAAGTTGTGCAATTTGAACATTAGTCAATTTACAGTGTTACTATAATTGGTAATATTATTATAATTTTTTTATATTTTGAATTAGTTTTTATATTTTCCATTTTCATTACGTTTAGTTTTTTTGTACTGTTTTTGTCATTTTGATTCATTTTTGTTTATAAAAATATTTCTGTATAGTTCTTATAATTTTTTTTTTTTTCAGTTTTACTTATTTTAATACTTAGTTAAACTAAAAGAAAATTAGAAATTATGTCTTGGCAACTAGCTGAAATCAGTTTAATTTAAAATTTTTCAGTTAAATTTCAGTTCACATTTGTTTTAATTCAAGTAACTGATTTTTTTTTTAATTTTTTTTTTATGGTTTTAATTTTATTTTTAAATTTTTGGGTGAACTATTCCTTTACTGAATATGACATGAGCAAATGACTAAGTAGGAAATTTTCATCAAAATTATGACTATACATTCTTCTCATGCCAAGTTTTATTATAAATTAATGATAATTAACTGTAAATGAGCAAGTTATTTCAGTTCAAAACTCCCATTTTCCATGTTATGTCCCTTCAGTGGTTAAACTGTAGCCTGCTAAGTGATTCCTGCTAGATTCTGTGGTTTTTGAATCAGGAAGAGTGACTGACCCCTAAAGAAAACTGAGAGACAAACCAACATCACGGAATGTGGATTGCACTGTTTGTGTATCTGGCCGCCATCCTACAGATTCCTTGGAATGGTGAATAATCTGATTTGCCTACTGATACACATTCAAATTGAATTCAGAGTTCTGTGGCTTAATGGTTATAGCTTTGTGCTGGTAAAGTTGTAGCTTTGAGATACAGAAGTGGAAATTCATGAGCTTACCACCGGTGCAGGAACTGTTGCAAAACTGTAGGTCTGTTGTAAATTTATTTTATGAAACACATAGATCCAGCTCTAGATTCTGACTAGATGAGCAACAATTGAAAGTAACCAATATATGCACGTCTGTGACTGTGGATAATGGGAATTCTATGTTAATGTTCTATGTCCAGGGTCCCCACGGGTCCTTGAAATCCTTGAAAGTTTGTGAATCTGAAAAAAAAAAAAAAATTCAAGGCCCTGGAAAGTTTTTGAAAATAAACATACATAGATATAGGTCCTTGAAAGTGCTTGAATTTATTTTGTGCAAGAAGTTTTCTGGAAAAAATTCCATATTATTCCCTCCGGTCCGCTAATATGTTATTTCGCCAACACTTCGTGGCCTATGCATACTAGCTTGCTTGATTTATGTTAGTTACGCGCATTTACGTGTTACATTAAGTGTTTCCCACGTGTTGTGTTGCACGTTGCCATGACGTTCACACGCGCACGAAACTACTACGATGGTACCTCAACGTTTCACAGACACACAGTTTTCAATAAACATAAATAAACAGAAAACATTTGTGATAATCTGTTGCCCAAATATGTTATTTAATGTAATGTTGAATTTCTTTGCTTGTTAAGATAATGTAAACCCATGAGCCAAGAAAAACTTAAAAGCATATTCATGTATCCTAAAACTTCTGGTTATATGAGCCTAAGCTCTTTTCAATAAAATCCATGCAAAAGTTAATATCAGATCATTTTAGAATACAGTATAGGATGTACCGAATATTCTTCAGTTTTACGCAAAACAGAAATACGACAAATAGAATAACAAATCTCTGTCATATGGCCAAAAATAAATGCAAAAAAATGCTTTTTTGCATAGTTGTGTTTGACACATGAAAACTGTAACAATGAATCGTACAAGGTAACACGATGTAACCTTGCTCTCACTTTGAAATTTGTCCCCTCATTAAGTCCTTGAATTTGAGGGTGCTGGACCTGGAAAGTCCTTGAAAGGTCCTTGAATTTGAAGTTAACCAAGGTGTGGGAAACCTATGTGTCAAACATTTGATTATAGAACACAATTAAAAATAAAGATTCCAAAAGGGTTTTTTTTTTTTTTTTTTGCAATGATGCCATTAAAGAAGCATTGTGGATTCCTTGAACCTTTAAGTGAACAGTTCTTAAAAGAACCACTTTAATAATCTAAAGAACCTTTTTCTGCTATAAAGAACTTTTTGTGCATCTTTTAATTTTTGAACCTGCTGAACAACACAACTGTCCACAAAATCCCATTGAAGTCTTGCTTTGTGCTGGTTTGTTTCGTACAGGCAAGCAAGATTCACAAGATTCCTTAGAAAATGTCAAATTCGAGTTATTACTAAGAAAGTAATTGTTTAAATGCAAACCCAAACCATTATATATAAGTGATTATGTCTCTTGGACCAGTGTGTTACTGTGATTTTTAGCATTATTAAGGAAGTTTTAGGCACTCCAACCTCACTTTGTGCCTAACAGCCCCATTTAACTTGAGTAAACTTGAGTTAAAATAAATAAATAGAACAAACTATTATCTATTTGCCAAGGCAACATTTCTAATTTTTTAGTTAGTTTAACTTGATGCCCTAAAATAACTAAAACTGAAATAAAAATATTAAAAAATATATAGGCATAATAATAATAATAATAATAATAATAATAATAATAATAATAATAATAATAATAATAATAATACAAAATGCAAAAACATGAGTAAATTGCCAAAACTTTAACTAAAATTAAATATATAATTATATAATTAAATATATGTATTTTTTTGGATAAGTGTTTTCCAAAACATGAATTTCATATTGCTTTAGTATGTTTTCTTGAATAAGAAAGCACCTGCTATGTGAAGAATATTGATTCATGAAAACATCACAACAACAAATGCAACTGCATCTGATTCTAAAGTTTCTGGGGTTTGTGTTGGACACCGAATGAAATACATGAGCATTAATTGAGGAGATCAAGTATTCAGACTTGGAATGTGACCTCTGACCTCTCTTTGAGAGTGAATGCGAGTGACGCAGCAGGCGTGGAGATGAGGTTAATCGGCCCTTTTTAGGTGACACGGTCCTTCAGCCGACACGTGCACGAACACAGCCCACCACAATCCCTTCATTGTGCCTGAATTAAGCAAAAGGAATTTGATTCGACTCGTCTCTCTTCTGAAACCTGGCACGGAAGGTCACTCCCCCTGTTCTGTAAGACAGAGAAATCAACCTGATGTGGCCTGAAAGAGCGGATCAATTCCTATTCACGCGTTAAGCCACCCGCAGTGAGACTGCTGGAATTCAAGCCCAAATGTAATTGAGCATACGGCAGTCAAGGGTGAGTAATATGACGGGAAGGATGGTGATTTAAACGGCTTTTACATGACTGGAGCACACCCAAAGAAAGACTCCAGATTTATTGCCACCAGTTGAGGTGATGCATTGCTACTTTTCCCCCCTCCATCCCTTAAGGTTATTGTGCTGCGGCCAATCGGTGGGTTTCTAACTCTGAGCTCAGTGTTGCATCATGTCTAGATAAATGAGACAAATACAGCAGGCATCAGGGTGGTCGTGGCAACCCGTTCCAGCACCAGAGGAAGTCTCAGAGATTCATTTTTCAATGTATTTCCTTCTTTCTGTCCCTCGGCTAGACGGACGTGCCGAAACTTTAAGCGTGTGCCGAAAAAGTTGGAGCGCTTTTTCCATTCTCACATACATTACTCACATGTGACTGTTGCATGTTGCATGGGTTCAGCACATTTAGTTTTATTAAGTCAGTAGTCATGTTTTTGCATAAATATGGTGGATATGAAGTGGAAAGCTTTATTTGCACAAATTAAAAGCAGTTTCTTCCAAAATGTGTGACTTTCTTCTGTGGAACATAAAAGCAGATGTTTTGCAGAATGTCTGAGCTGCTCTTTTTCTTAATGAAAGTGGTGATTTTAAACTTTCAATCTCAGAAAAACACCAAAAAGTATCACGAACGCATTATATTCTGCGTCGTCTTAAGTCATCTGATAGTTTTGTGCGCAAACAAGCTCTTAAATCTAATTCGTGCTTGCAGTTAATTCAAAACAGTCAAGCACATTACATCATGACCAGTAACAAGATATATAGGAAACAATGATGTTTCATATCACTGATGTGCCACACAGTATGTCTAGAGTAGTGGTTTTCAATCTTGGTCCTCGGGACCCACTGCTCTGCACATTTTGTATGTCTCCCTGGTTTAACACACCTGATTCAGATCATCAGCTCATTAGCAGAGGGGCCCCCCAAGGATGTGTGCTGAGCCCCCTCCTCTTCACTCTGCTGACCCACGACTGCACACCGTCATATAACTCCAACCTCTTCATTAAGTTTGCGGACGACACGACTGTGGTGGGTCTCATTAGCAACAGAGATGAGACAAACTACAGGAGCGAGGTGAGCCGCCTGGCTGGGTGGTGCAGTGACAACAATCTCTCTCTGAATGTGGAGAAGACGAAGGAGATTGTTGTTGACTTCAGGAGAGTGCACACTCAGCATGCTCCTCTGACCATCAATGGTGCGACTGTGGAGAGGGTGAGCAGCACCAAGTTCCTAGGTGTGCACATCACAGAGGACCTTTCCTGGACCAACAACACTGTAGCACTGGCCAAGAAAGCACAACAGCGTCTCTACTTCCTCCGCAAACTGAGAAGAGCCAGAGCCCCGGCCCCCATCATGTACACCTTCTACAGAGGCACCATCGAGAGCATCCTTACTAGCTGCATCACTGTGTGGTATGGCGCTTGCAACGCGTCCTGCCGCAAGTCACTTCAACGCATAGTGAAAGCAGCTGAGAGGATCGTTGGTGTCTCTCTCCCCTCCCTCCAGGACATCTACAACACCCGTCTCACCCGCAAAGCCCTCTGCATTGCAGGTGATCCCACCCACCCGACACACAGCTTCTTCAGTCTGCTGCCATCAGGGAGGAGACTGCAGAGTCTCCAGGCCAGGACCAGCAGACTGAAGGACAGTTTCATTCATCAGGCTGTCAGGAAGCTGAACTCCCTCCCGACCTTGCCCCCCCTCCCCTCTTTTGCCCCACACACCACTGAACTCTGACCCTCAGAACCCCCCCCTCCCTTTCCCACTTACAAACTGTGACCCGCACTAGTCACTTTGTGCAGCATTGGACGGTATCACTACCCCATCCAGCATTGACTGCAAACTACCTCCTAGGTCAGTTTAATTAAGACTGTTCTCTGAGCTCTTTAGCTCTTCATCACTTTAACACTGATAAGCTCTTTTGCACTACACTCATTACATCTGCACAGTTTTTTTGCACTACACCCATTATATCTGCACAGTTTTTTTGCACTACACCCATTATATCTGCACAGTTTTTTTGCACTACACCCATTATATCTGCACAGTTTTGTTTATTTAATGGTTGCACTATCTGCCATGTGCCTTACGCCACTTTAACTATCTCTTTTTTACAATGTCCTTATTGCATATCTGTATAGTTTGTATTTATAGTTTGTATAGTTTGTATAGTTTGTATGGCCTTACGCCACTTTAACTATCTCTTTTTTTTTTTTTTTTTTTTAATCTCTTTTTTACAATGTCCTTATTGCATATCTGTATAGTTTGTATTTATATATATTTAAACTGTAACTATCTGTTTTTTTTTTTTTTTTACATTACTGTTAGTGTTTAGTGTTAACTGTATGCACCAAGGGTCTGAGAGTTACGCAATTTCAATTCTCTGTATGTATGTGCTGTACATGTGGTGGAATTGACAATAAAGCTGACTTTGACTTTGACTTTGACTTGACTTTGATTAGCAGAGAGCTCCATGAACTGAACTGTGTGTGTCAGATAAGGGAAACGTACAAAATGTGTAGAGCGGTGGGTCACCAGGACCAGGATTGAAAACCATTGATCTAGAGGCACTATGTTTAAATGTGTACATTACAAAAATGACTCGTATTATGTGCCTCAGAAGAAAGAAAGTCATATGGGTTTGGAACAACATGAGTGTGAGTAAATCATGATAGAATTTTAATTTTTAGGTTAAGAAATGGCATAAATCTTGATTAAAGCAGTAATATATGCTCAAAACAGGTTCAAAAGACAGAAGAACTTGCATTTTTTTCCCCACTGAGACTTCAACAGATTTGTAGGAAAGTATTTACAATTTCATTTGAAAATAGAAAAAAATTACTATTTAAAAGTTTTCACACCAAAGATGATAACCATATTGATAAAGATATAGTTTTAAAAATTGTTCTAAAAGTAATTTTTAATTGTTAAAATTAAATTGGTTTTTAAAAAAAATAGTTTTAAAAAATAGCAGATTTTATGCCATGACTATAATGACACAAAGGAACGATATCATTGGAATCTCTTTCAAAATATGTTAGTTATCTTTTTTTTTTGTATTTTTTTTTTCTCATCCAAGGCTTCGTTTATTTAATCAAAAATACAGTAAAAACTGTAATATTCTGAAATATTATTCAAATTTAAAATAACTGTTTTCTATTTGTATATATTTTAAAATGTAATTTATTTCTGTGATGACAAAGCTGATTTTTCAGCTTCATTACTTGAGTCTTCAGTGTCACATGATCCTTCAGAAATCATTCTAATATGCTGATTTGCTGCTCAAGAAACATTTCTCATTATTATCAACTGTAAAAACAGTTGTGCTGATGCATTTGTGGAAACGGTGATTCTTCGATGAATAGAAAGTTCAATTTATTTTAAATTGATTTTTTTTTTTTTTTTTTACATTATAAATGTCCTTACTGTTTCTTTTGATCAACTGAATGCGTCCTTGCTGAATAAAAGTATACATTCTTTAAGAAATCGACACTTAATAAATCACAAGATCCTCTTTCGCACAGTAAACAGAGTATTGACATCTTCAAGGATATGTCAACCTAAGTGCTAAACCACAAAATCGCACACCCTCATTAAACGCTCTTCTGCTTTCTGGTTCAGGTCACCAGCAACAATAACAGTCTGCATCAAATTGGATTCCAGCTGAGACACGTAAGAAGAGCTTTCAGGCTGCATGCAACTTTAAAACCATTCCCTCCGCTGTCTTTGTCTCGCTTTCCGTCCAGAGAATATAAGTTGTCTCATGTGATTTATGGAAGCGTGAGTAACAGGCTAATCTGTTGGGCTGGTCAGTGGTTGGAGGTCTTTGTGTGTTGGCCCCAGGCTCTGTGGTCTTTAATGGCTAAGGCTCCACGCCATCATCTGCTTTGCATTGGCGAGTGGTGCATTGCATTATGGGGTCACCGAGGTTCTCCTCTTCGTATTCTCCTGTGGTTTGGAGGGTCTTCACGAGAGCATTTGAGAAACCGTTGTGGAGTTTGTGCATATTTAAGACATACTGTGCAGGCAGAATGAAGTGTGCATGAATTTGCATGTGCTGTCTGCGTTGTTTAAGCATCTGTTTGATTAAAGGAACTATGCAAAAAAAAAGGTAACGGCACAAACATGCTCGAAAAATAGCCATGAGCACAATTTGCATGGGGCAGTGTTGCAGGCTGTTTTTGCGTGTTAGTTCATGGAGGATGCAGCAGACTAACTTTATCTGGTAAACTTTACTGGTACTGTACAGCATTTTGTCTAATTTTTTTTTCTTTTCTTTTTTTTTTTATAAATATGTCTTTATAGATATTAATTTTTATTTATTAGTTTTATTTTATTTACTTTTAGTTAGTTTAGTACTTCAAGTTAACCCTTGTGGTGTGTTAAATCCTTTATGTAATTTAGTGTTGCCTTTTAAAAATGGCTGGCCTTTTAAAAATTGCTTGTAAATCTCTCATTGTGGAATATTATCACCAAATCTTGGATTCAATATTTTTGTCAACTTTTTTTTTTTTTTTTTTTTTTTTTTTTTTAAATAGCACAGGTTATGTATTTCTTTTTGGAACTGACTGATATATAGGCCTCATTGATCTGATCTTATAAAACAGTTTTTGAGTGAAAAAACTTTATTTGTGGATAATTTTGAATCCAATATTTGTAAATAATCTAGCATAATGAGAGATTTCCAAGCAATTTTTTGTAGACTGGTAGTGTAACGAGGTGGGAAAAAATGCCCAGAAAGTACAAAAACAAACAAACAAACAAACAAACAAACAAACAAACAAAAAGTTTAAGTTGTTAAAAATGAGAAATGTTGCCTTTGTATATAGCTGAAAAAAGAGTTGTGCTGGGTTTTGTAAATAAGGCACTATAATAAAATTTGCATAAAAATGAGGTGTGTTTATGCTAAAAAGAATGACAATGATTAATTATAAATATTAAAAAATATGCATGGTCCTTTACCAGTGTGCTCAAACTGGATTGTTAGTGAAAATTGCATGCAAAAGTGGAGCAAATGCTCTTAAAATAACCCCTCATGGTTTGAAGTCTTTTACATGTAAAGATGCTGTATTATCAGGGTCTCATCCTTATACAGTGGTTTTATCAGGAAGTCTTGCTGCATGAGATTCAGCATGTGCTCAGAGAAGCGAAGACAGTTTCTGTCGTGTGTCTCATTGAGGGGAACTGTTTTTGTGCAGCTGAACGCTATAAAACCTGCTGGTTCTGCCATAATTACTCAAGCAGCTATGATGCATTTGGACTGCGTAAAAATGTGCCCTGGAGCACACAGGAAAACATGGCTGTAACCTCAATGCATGTTCAGCTGACAGCAAAAAGAGAAAGATTGAGAAAGAACCCGAATGAGAGAGAGAGAGAGAGAGAGAGAGAGAGAGAGAGAGAGAGAGAGGAAGTCCTGTGATGACTCAATGGTAAATTGATTTGGGCTCCAAGTGGCAGGAGCAGATGAGTCAGAGTTTCCACTGTGACCAGCTCTACCTCTCTTTCTCTCTCTTTTACTATCTCTCTTTCCCTCTTTCTTTGTTTGCATATGTCTGTATGTAAAGGTGCGTTTGTTTGTACAGTGTGTGTGTTTGTGTGTGTGTGTGTGTGCGCGTATGTTTCATTTTTCTAAAAACTTAAGTACATCTACAGTATGTAATGTTGCTCAGTATGTTGACATGCACATGCACACAATGCATTTGTTGATTTATGCTGCTATAAATCATTTACTTCGCAAAATGACTAAAATGTAAAGAAATAATTACTATTTTTACTGATTATTTAATAATGGACGTCCATTTCTGCCAAAATGAAAAAGGTAATTGGGACTTTTTATCTCATTATTCTGACTTTTTCTTGTAATTCTGAAATCTCACAATTTGAGCTTTGTTTCCTGAAATTCTGAGGAAAAATAGTCAGAATCACAAGATATAAATACAGAATTATGGGATATAAACTAGCAATTCTGATTTTTTTTTTTTTTTCTCTGAATTCTGACTTACATCTTGAAGTTTGTTTTTCGGTTTCTGCCATAAAATAAAAAAAGCAATTTTGTATTTTTCTCCCACATTTCTGACTTCTTTTGCAATTGCAAGTTTATATAAAATTACATTTATATAAAAGTCAAGAATTGTGAAATATAAACTCAGAAGTGCATAGAAAAAAGTGAGAATTGTGAAATTAAAAAGTTGCAATTACCTTTTTATTTATTTATTTAGTCTGTAGTGTAAACAAGCTTCCATATTTAATCATCTTTATGTTGTTATGATTTTTTTTAATGTGGAACACAAAAAGGACAATATTTGAATTTTCTTTACACATACAAAGACATTTCATACTATTAATGTTGCTAAAACTTAAAAACACCATAAAACCACAATTTTCTGTATGATATGTGCACTAAAGTCTTCTAAAACCATTCTATGTGAAAAATCTTAGCCATTATTTACTAAATCACTTTCACTAAAGCTTTAAAATGGACTTCAACAGTCATGTGAGGCTAAACGGCATTAGTTCTTGCATGCCTTGTGACCAAACATCCATTTAACATTATATCTTAACCTGAAATCAGTGAATAATTACAGAAAATTGGGTCTCATCCTCACACAGAACAATCATATACAGTAGTATGTCTTCAGAAGACTTGCAATATTGTGCAGTAGTTGTATGAACTACTTTGGTAATTTTCAAAACAACTGCATTTCTTCTTGTGTGATATTTTGAGCAGATGGATCAGAATTCGGAGCTATATGCTTACCGTATGCTTTGCATGTTATATTCATAATGAATTCACATTTATCTGGACGGTGAGGAAACTGCACGTGTGGCCTAAAGCTTGTCTGATGTGGGACTCTAATCTTCTGATTTCATAACTAGTTGACCTTGGAAACATTATGTCAGAGATGGTTTATGGCCATCAGGTTGCTTTTAGAGTGTCCTACGACTGGCTGATCATGAATCAGACGTAGGTGGGTCACGAACGCTCTCTCTCAGAATGAGAAAGCTCTGGGTGAATGAGTGGGCACAGCAGCTCTGAATCTGTGGGCTGAGGCCACAAACGCTACAAATAAACATGGGGGGATTTTTCACTGAAACAGCACGATCCTGCATGCATTAGCTAGAAAATTGGACACCTTTGATCATATACACTCAAAACTGAAGCATATTTGGATCATTAACTTGACATGTTACAGCAACGTCATGATGTACTCCATCTGAAACTATTCTGAACTGCAATTCTTTTACTTTATAGTTATGCATGCCATTTTTAGGATTTTGTTAGAAGAGTTTTACTTTTACACTGTACTTTTGTCTATGTATTCACTACCGCTCAAAAATTTGGGATCGGTAAGATTTTTCAATAATGTTGAAAGAAGTCTCTTATGCTCATTAAAGCTGCATTTTATCAATCAAAAATGCAGTAAAACAATAATTCTGTAAAATATTGTTGAAATTTAAAATAACTTTTCTGTTTGAATAAAATTTAATTAATTCCTTTGATGGCAAAGAAGCTGAATTTTCAGTATCATTACTCCAGTCTTCAGTATAGTAATTATATGTGTATAATAATATGTATAATATGTATATAAATGTGTAATATGTAATTAGATAGATATACATACTGTACATATACACACACACATACACACACACACACACACACACATATATACATATATATATATATATAACTGTCACATTTGATAAACTGAAAGCATACTTGTTGAATGGTAAACAAGTATTTCCAAATAAATAAATGAATAAATAAATAAATAAATAAATAAATATATATATATATATATATATATACACATACATACACACATATTTTTTATATAAGGAAATTAGTTTGCCTGTACTACTAAGTAACTTAAAAACCAACCAAAGTGCAGAAGCATTTTTAAGTTTTTTTTTTTTTTTTTTTTTTTTTTTTGTCTGTAATTTTTAGTTTATAACTTGTGGTGGGTTTTTTTTTTTTTTTTAGTTTCATGCGAAAACTAACATGCAGGCAGGTCCTGAGTAAATAATGACATTTAATTCATTCATAGTAAATTATTCACTTCAGCTGAACTTTTGACGCAACATGTCAGCTACACTTTGACTTATTTGGCAATCTCAGATGGCCACTCCAAACACACACCAATCAGCTGATCCTCCGGTCCTCCAGCGGTCATCCTGACCCGCATCTGCTGTTGCACTGGCAGTAATGGAAGCGCTCTGATAAGACGTGCTCTGCATAGCACATGTGTGAGTTCTCGGTGAGATAAGCCCTGTCTGCATTAGACTCTTTGATATGGCGGCTCCTCTGATAGCATCTCGATACATGTGGCAAGCTGCTAACGCTTGCTCTTACAGATGCAGAGATAACTGCGACAAAGCGTCACCAGTAGGAAGAGCTCCACTTTATTTGGCTGTGAAGGTTATAAGGGATGCTCTGTTATTCTTTCCCCTTTGTTGCCACGGATACAGCAAATGAATTAGTGAGGCGGGGATCAAAACATGACATGTCAAACGCACAATGTGTTTATCTTTAATGCTGGCTGTCTGCTCTCATCTCATGTTAGATGCGGGGGAAAACTGGTCAGGAATAGACACATACAGTATGTAGAATGTACAGTCTTATCCATAAAATATCTTTTTATTTATTCAGCATAAATATAAACATTTAATGTTAATCTAATTAACATTAAAATAAGGAATAATGTACAATAATTATCGCAAAATAAACTCAGGTTGATCTGTACTGGTGTTGCATGACCCCAAAATATTTTATTTTGTAATAATATGTTACTTATACCTATGTATAAAAGCAATATTGATATGTTAAAATGTTTATTGTTTATTGTTAATGTGTATTTTTAAGAAAATGTACTGATAATGTAATGTTTTTTTTTTCAGCTGTTTGGACTCTGATTCTGACGGCACCCATTCACTGTAGAGCATCCACTGGTGAGCAAGTGAAATACTAAATTTCTCCAAATCTGTTCTGATGAAGAAACAAACTCATCTACATTGGGTAAACTTTTAAGCAAATTTTAATTTTTGGCTAAACATATCTCTTTAACCGCTTAACTAAACACCCCTGCTCTAGACATGCTATAATCAGTTGCAGTTATACATAAAAATGTAACATCATTATTAGTCACCGATGTAATTTCAGATAACTGTGGGAGGAAGATCTGTGTAGACAGAAATTAACCACAGCCTGACTGTTGTTTAGAGCTCTACAGATACCAAATGCCATTTGCAGGAAAGATAGTCAATACCAGGCTATTTTAAATGCAACTAAATGTGACCATGATATGCTGATGACTTTTAAGATATTGATTTCAGCCCTGCTTCGCTGCTGTAGATGTATTAGCGAAGAGAAACCCAATCTGTTGTTTTACAAAAGTTATCAGTGCGGTTTCACTCAGTCATACTGTAGACGTCATCGCACTACTTTCATCTAGTCATATTGCGAAAACCGTTTTGCTTGATTTAGTCAAGTACATGGCATTACTGTTTGACAGCTCTGTCAAATTATGAATTCCTCACACAGTTTGATACTAAGCATTGAATTAAATTGAGATTATGTAGTTTGAAGGTTTTGGGTGGTTTATGGGAACTACAGTTGATGTTGATCCAAGAACACATAATCACATTGTGTTCTAGAAAGCATCAGTGCAATTTTTACTTAGACATACTGCAATCACTCACTAGTGAACAAATCCTGAAGGAATGAGATTATAAAAAATTATTCCCTACTACAGTGATTACAAATGGTATAACATGCCTCTAGAAAATCTTTTTGGATTTTAACCACCTGTTCCAGAGTGACTGTCCAACAGCAAGATGTTATTTTAATTGTGTTTTATCAAAGATTACACAATATGCAGTAGGCTATTAAATAATATTGTATCGGATGAACTGCAATTCTAAGTTAAAAATCTAAAATATATTTCTTGAACAGGGCTGTAATTTCACCCAGTCATGCTGCAGAAACAATTAGTGTAGTTCCATGCAGTCGTACGGTACGCTAGGTTCTCCGGGGAGTCATATTTCAGAATGGGCTTCTTGGCATCCGGAGCTGTTCTGTTTGAGAATGGAGGCAGGCCACGGGCTGGATGAGTCATGGTCATTGATGAAGAGCTCAGCATTCAGTTCCTGTGCAGGAACCACAGGATGCACTTTATGTCTCCATCCTAACACTTCTCACTTTTACATGAACAGAGCATTCGAGAACAGTTCTACATAAATGTATACATAAAATAATTTTTTTCTCATTTTTTTCACTTTGTGTGTGTGTGTGTGCATGTGTGTAAGATGTATGTAATATATGCTTCTTTTTATTTTTCATTTTATTTGGTATAATATATATTCTATGTACATACATGCATACATACATACACACACAGGTGTATATATATATATATATACACACACACACACACACACATATAAGTTTTATATAATAATAATAATAATACAAATTATATAATCATAATC
Source organism: Spinibarbus caldwelli (assembly GCA_039654775.1). Taxonomy (NCBI): domain Eukaryota; kingdom Metazoa; phylum Chordata; class Actinopteri; order Cypriniformes; family Cyprinidae; genus Spinibarbus; species Spinibarbus caldwelli. The sequence goes on along the minus strand of CM077241.1, from coordinate 27,100,938 downwards.
ATAATTATTATTATTAGTCCTCAGTCCATTCCTTGTGAAGTTCACCCAAATTCTTGAATCGATTTTGCTTGACAATCCTCATAAGGCTGCGGTTCTCTCGGTTGGTTGTGCATCTTTTTCTTCCACACTTTTTCCTTCCACTCAACTTTCTGTTAACATGCTTGGATACAGCACTCTGTGAACAGCCAGCTTCTTTGGCAATGAATGTTTGTGGCTTACCCTCCTTGTGAAGGGTGTCAATGATTGTCTTCTGGACAACTGTCAGATCAGCAGTCTTCCCCATGATTGTGTAGCCTAGTGAACCAAACTGAGAGACCATTTTGAAGGCTCAGGAAACCTTTGCAGCTGTTTTGAGTTGATTAGCTGATTGGCATGTCACCATATTCTAATTGGTTGAGATAGTGAATTGGTGGGTTTTTGTTAAATGTGAGCCAAAATCATCACAATTAAAAGAACCAAAGACTTAAACTACTTCAGTCTGTGTGCACTGAATTTATTTAATACACGAGTTTCACAATTTGAGTTGAATTACTGAAATAAATGAACTTTTCCACGACATTCTAATTAATTGAGATGCACCTGTGTGTGTGTGTGTGTATATATATATATATATATATGTAATTTTAAGGTCTATTTCATTTTTTAAGGTCTATTTTATTTTATATGATGCAGAAGACTTTTGACTTTTGTAAATCACTTTCCATCTCGAATAAGTTGTTTTGCTCAGTCTGGTCTCCTAATAGATTCTCCAGCGATTAGTCACTATAGCTCAGAAGGCCAGTGTTGGCACGGCAATTATGCTGTCTCAGTTATTACGCTGCCATCGCCGTTGTTTTTGTTATTTATTACAGAGGCATGATAATTATGTTGACAGTACTGTTTCAATGGAATGCGAGAGACCAAATAGTTAAGGATGGTAATTCTCCACGGAGACAATCAAAGCCTCTGCGGCTGACCGAGTTCTGGTGCGTGTCAGCACTATACTTGCTCCCAAACAAAATCAATGCAAATGTTCCTTTTGCACAGAAAAGTAGCAAATTTGTATGTTTACTGCATCAGTATTTCATTGCGCTTTATTGCTTTTTGTGTTTGTTTTGCTGTTTTCTTGTTTATCCTGGCCGTAGAAACTTGGCATATGGTGTGATTGCTGGCCGCCGAGCTCATACTGGTGAACTTCTCTTCTGAACGCTCGTTTATCCGCCCCCGTATAGCCTGATTCAGTTCGGCCCCTGCCCGTATGCAATGGCACATTGAGTCGAATGTTGTTGGAATCCATTTGCTTTATTCATTTGCGGCGACATATCAAAGTAACAACAGTGAATGCCCTCAGAAGTCTAATGTGATTTCCACTATGGCGGTCCAATATCTTTCCATGCACAATAGCAGAACATGCTGTGGCAATATGAAGGAAAAAATAAAAAAACATCTTATGCTTTCTTTATTGCTGTTTCCCATCTGGTCTCATCTCTCCTGTCTCATACTGCGTTTGACCCCGTCTTGATGGTGTCAGGAGATCACAGCGCTGGTGTATTTTGACAGCTTTGCATTTCGTTGGCAGGACATAAACAGGTGTGATGTCTGTGGAATGAGCCATTTACATGCGAGTTTAGTCTGACGCAGGGGATGGTATGTTGTTTCCACTGCTGGCACAGGAAGGGGAAAATTCCTATGGAATGACAATCACATTGGTAGGCACATCAAAGGCCTTCTGAGAACAGAAGGAAACAAACCGAACCCCTTTCCCATCAGATTCCAAACAGATGTTATTTAGGACAATTCAAACCACCTTTGAGAGTCATTTGGGACATTTGCCATTAAAACCTCTGATCCGAAACCAGCATTCATTCATCACTGGTTCTTGAGTGCTGCATGAGGCAATTGCTATAGGAATGCAAAAAAAGTAAGTATATGTATCAAGTAACATTTTCAGAGGTAATTATTTACATCTTTTCACAAAATGCTATTAACCTGTCATTACATTCAAATAGAAGGATTATTAATGATTTTGAAAGAAGTCTCTTATGCACACCAAGGCTGCATTTATCTGATAAAAAAATACAGTAAAATCAGTAATATTGTGAAATATTATTGAAATATTATTGTGAAATATTACCTTTTATATTTGAATATATTCCAAAATGTAATTTATTCTTGTGATGCAATGTTGAATTTTCAGCATCATTACTCCAGTCTTGAGTGTCACATGATCCTTCAGAAATCATTCTAATATACTGATTTGCTGCTCAAGAAACATTTCTTATTATTATTAATGTTGAAAACAGTTGTGCTGCTTCATATTTTTGTGGAAACCGTAATACTTTTTTTCAGGATTTCTATTCTTATTAATAGAACAGCATTTATTTGAAATATACTTTTTATTTTGTAACTTTTTTTGTCTCTTTTGATCAATTAAATGCATCAGTATGCATCAGTATGAATAAAAGTATTATTATTATTATTATTATTATTATTATTATTATCATTTTTAATCTTAAGTTAAAATATGGAAACATGGAAAGAGGGCCTTAATGATTAAAAGAGCATCATTTTTACAAGTAATCTCTTTTTTTTCTTGCTGACATAGTAGTTTCTTTTAAAGATACATTTTAAGTTATGTGATACTCATATAGATAAAGGGGGAAAAAATCAAATGAAATGACATTTGTATAAAGAATATTCTAGTGATCATCATTTCAAAGTGGAAATTCTGCCATTTTAGAAATCAGTATCAGGTAAATTTGTAAGACTTGCTTTGTCTCATGTCTCAAGAACCAGTGAAATGTTCAATCGTCTCATATCCATAGTGAAATCAGCAGATATCTGAGGAGAAATGAATCTCATCTCACTCCCAACAGTGCTGAATGCCATTTTAAAACACTTCTAAAGGTGCTGACTTAACATTTCACCACAGTAAAATGTCATTCATTACCATGCAAAATCTTATCTTGCTTAATCAACTGTTTCTAAGCACCAGAATGTCTTTTCGCTTCTCACAGGTATTCAGCGATGAGTATCTTACCATCTAACAAATTGGCCTTCTTGAAAGAGAAAACCACAGAGAAGTTCACACAAAGATCACACGACTCCCACCTTACATGAAACGATAACGCAGGCCCGCCGTATTAATTGATACTTCAGGGGCTTAAAAATTTGTATAGTTGTCTAACAGAATGAATAAAGTTGAAGCAATTGTGTTTTAAATGATTTGATATGTATTACGAGCAAGGTTAATTAAACACGCTCCAGGCTGCTCTTTTTACCCAACATAGCTGCGTTTTCCACTCTAAACCACCGCGTTTTGATACACATTTCTTCAAGGCATGAAAATTGCAGCTAGTTATGCTGGAGACATGCTCCTCTAATCATAATTATGGTAGCATTACAGTAATTTAGCCTCAACAGTTCGTTAACTGGCAGGAGCACATGCCACAGGCCTGTTTTTATTGTACTGCTGGGCTCTTGGCTTGCTGGATAAAACGCTTCTTATTAACATCAGCTGCAATAGCTCAAACGCCATCATGGATCCTTCCTCCAAGTGAAAATCTCCCGCTGGAGTCACCGCTGATGGTGGTTAAGCGCTAAAGCTTGGCCCCGTCTCCATCCATCAGGACCGATGAGCTAGTGATCTCAGCAGACAAGGATTTTCTTGCAGTCGCCATAGTAAACGACGAAAGCCGCTAATTAGGTTCCCGCCATAATGATGCTTGTTGCGACAACATTATCGTAAAGCTTACACGACATGCTGTGTGCAGAAACCTAGCCGTAACAATGATAAATCACAAATGAGATCTTCATAATAGTTTCTGCTAGAGAGAAATTAGTTACTGGAAGTCGTTTTGTCCTGCTGCCTTGCACATATTACTGAATTATGGATCTTGGCTAATCTGAAAAATAGGCAATCAAAACAATCTCTGTCTGTTAATCTTTTGAGGTGTTTCTGGATTTGCTGATATATCTTTTGCAGGTTAGTTAGCAAAATGGTTGAAATTGCTTGTAATACATTTAAATGGAAAGAAAATTGTGACTTTTGCTTTTTTATAAGTTTCACAGACATTTCTCATCAAATGTTAATACAAAATAATCTGAGCTGCTATCCTTATTCATTTTATACCTCTATATTATATACTATATTTTTTTTAAAACACAATATAGTTTTAAAATATTATTCATTTAAAAACTGTATTATTATTAAACTAAACAAAAATGACAAATGCTGCATTAGCAACTAGCTAAAATAAAATAAGTTTAATTTTTATATATTTAATTTTATTTTTGTTAACATTTATTTGAGTAACAGTTTTTTTATTTTTATTGAAATTATATTAGTTTTAGTTGAAGATAATAACCCTGCTGTGCTTATGTATTTCCTGTTGAAACAGGAAGTTTGGGGTGGGACATATTGAAGGGCTTGTCTGATTTTAAATTAGCCAGTAATTTTTGATAACATTACAGCTGTGAATCATGATTTCGTACCTGCTATTGCTAGTCAGAGGTGGTATTTGTGTTACTACACAGAATTTTATTGGACAAAACAAACCAGGTGATTCTCTCTTCGAAAAGCAAGAACTTCAGAGGACTTAAAGAGTCAACAAATACAGATTTGTTTTAGTATCACAAATGAGGGAACATACCTCTACTGCGGTACACTTGTAAAGCGGTGTATATTTGGTAGGTGGGTTTCTTTGAACCTGCAGCCCTCGCAAGATCAATGTCAGATAGCTGTGATTCAGATGGTGCATCTGCCACCTGCACTGCCTCAGTAAATGCCTTTACTGCCAGGCTTCAAAAACAAGAGTCAAAGAGATATTTGTGTGTGTGTGTGTGTGTGCGTTTTTCCCGTGCCGTCTGTCTGGCAGATAGTAACAGGTCACAGCTCGACTGATTCACACATAGGATGGCATCGTTTGATGAAGCCAGCCTTGTACTTTAATATTACAGTGTGTGATCAAGGGTTAGGGGAAAAAAATAAATCAGATGAAGAACTGAGTCTGAATGAGTTGGAGTGAATTGGCCACACTCCACAGGAGGATGAATTGAAATAACAGTGCAAGGAATTTACTGAACTGCAGTTCAAAGAAATTCAGGCACATGCAAATATAGGTAGGCTACACTTAACAAAAAATGGGTATAGAAACTTTTTTTAAATAAGAAATTGCAATTAAATTTCACAATTAATTACAAAAAAATGGCAGATAACAAATCGAATTAAATATGCAATTAAATAATTTTCCAGCACAAAGTCTTTTCTTGTAAAATGTACTCCAGTAATCCTTGTTTTATAAAAATGTTCTTTCAATCTGGTCCACAAAAGTTAATTTATTAAATATTTAAAAACAATTTATCTATCTAAATTTTCAGGTTTCATTTTGATTTTAGTTTAAGATCCATCCATCCATCCATCCATTCATGCATCCATCCATCCATCTATCCATCCATCCACCCATCAAACTTCAGGGCTTTTAGACTTTTTCAAAACATTCAAATGAGAAAGTTTGAGCCAAAATTCCATTTGTCTTGACAAACTTTGCTTATCTATTTAAAAATGACAGTTATATAAATTCCATATAAATGTATAAATTTGAATTCAAAATCAAGAAATAAATTAGAATTTAAAAGGCACTCCCAAAAGCATATACTCATATATGCTTAACACTTGATGGATCAACCATTACCCAGTGGGTAAAATCAACTCCTACTCATAATTTTCTGTTTTATACTGTTCCGTTGGTAAATATGTCACATTATGGTAGTAAAATGTGTTGTAAATGCATTAATTTTGATTGATTGACAGTTCCACTCATTATCACTAAAGAAATGCAAGACATCCCTCTCTACTATATGCTTTTCAGTGTTTTATTTCACATGAGTTACAGTATATGTACAGACATGTCTGTATATCCTCATGAGAGTTGAATCATGTTGCCATAGCATCTGTGTTAGTATCTAAACCTGGTGCAAAATGCTTTGAATTAAACGCATCAGTTAACATGTAGAACTTGTGCGCTTGATACAGTAAATCCGCTCTGGTCGAGGGATTCAGACTCTTTTGGCCTTTTTCTCAGAATCTGTTATTGAGTTTTGAGCTTACATTGCCTCCTGGACTTGTTCAGGGTTTCAAAGATCACAGCTCTTCAGTGAGACCTTCCTCCCAGCCTGCATTCCTCAAGCTTTCAGCGAGATTCTACATAATGTATTAAAGCTTCTCTGCCTGTCATTTATTTATATCCTTTTTGCACACATTTTCACTCTTTGGGGCGTTCATACAGCTACAAAATAACCGTGTGTCATTTGGCTGCCTTCCTTCATTAATAACCATATGTATAATTATATATGACAAATGTATTTTGGCGGTGCTGTTGGTCCTCCCTGATGCCTGGAGCTCAGCTCTTTCATATTTTTGTTTGTTGGACTTTTTTGTGTTGTTATTCATCCTGCGTGTCTGGAATCTGAGTCACCTTGTCAAATCCGAGTGAAGCTATATATTTTTTTTTCCCTGGCTTTCAGAATTCTTTCTGCAGCAGGAGCCAAAAGGCTCGAGTTTGAAAATTTCCCCTGGATCTACCCAGTCAGAGGATTGGACAGAAGTTAGCCAGCCACAGTATTTCACATAAAGTTTCTTCGGGTTGCAGAGAAGCCCTTATAAACTTTTCAAAATCTTTTTAAAATTTGTAGTCTTAAAGAGATAGCACACACAGTGAAACATTTCCACCCATTTCAACTTAAGTTGCTGCCTTCAGTTTTTAAGTACAGTATAATCAGCTTGGTTGTACAAATCATTTCAACTTAAATTACATCAAACCAACTGAAAAAAATCAAGTTGAATTTCATAGAAATTTAAGAAAATTAAAATTAAAATTATTTTTCTTAAAATTTGAGAAAAATAAAATTAAAAAACTGATCATCTAATTTTATACAGTGTACCTTAAAATAAAATTATGCAATTATTTACTCTCTCTCATTTTGTCAGTTATTTTAGCAATTATATACCATTGTAGTATTTATTACTAATTTTTAAAAATAATTTCAGTTTTTTATTTCATTTTAAGCTTTAGTAATTGTAATGTATTTTTGTCATTCTTCTTATGTATCTTATTTATCAGTTTTTAATGATTATATTACATTATATAATTTATATATATGGTATATTATTATAACATTACATGTATTATGAACATGAAGATGATATTTTTAAGAACATTGGTGTCCAAACAATACTTTCTTTGTATGGACAAAAAGCACTTATTTAAAATATATTAAACAGAACAAAAAGAGTCAGTCAGGTTTCGAACAATGTGAGGATGAGTAAATGATGATAGAATTTTTATTGTTGGATGAACTATCTCTTTGAGCTTCAAAAATAACAAAATGATTCGTTCTCAAACTCAGAGTCTGACTCAGCTGACTCTGTCTGGTTGCAGCAGTTATTGCCTCCCTAGAAGAAGATTATCTGTAAATAAAACTTATTGTATAGAGAAGACTTGAAAATTCTTATAAAATATGTATTTTTATTTTTATTTTTTTGTTCCAAAGAAGAAAGAAAGTCAAACAAACTGGGCTGAGAACAACATGAGAGTGAGTACATAACGACAGAATTCATTTCCAGAGGAACTGACAGCATCTTTGCCTCAAAACGCAACCTGGAAATGATTCATGTTCAGTGAGATTTGGCAATTTGAGGTGTCATGAGACCAGTTGGATATTAGTCTTATGTGAACTGAAATTAAGCAACATTGCAAAGCATTTTTATCTGTTTAAAAGTTACAATAATTGCTAAATTGCACAGTTTTACACCCTGATATTGTTGTAGTGTGGTAGCTAAAGGGTTAGAGTAATATGTTTCTGGTTTTCCAGAGCAGAAAGCAGGTTTCTGCACTTCACCCACCTCGAGGCTTAAAATATAGAGATAGAGACATTTCCCAGCAGCAAAATTGCTTCATTTTCTCATGGGCAGTGTGGCTGACAGGCGTGAGTGCCATTGTTGTAGGGGGTTAATTAAGATTTTAGCCATCCACGCTGACCTTTGAAAACTTCCAGGAGTGATCATCTCTCTACTTCCAGGCAGCCGCCGCATTTTCTGCTTTGAAGTTTCTCAATTTAGCAGACTTTAGCAGAGAAGAGAGTTAGAAATGGGTCTATACTGAAAATATGGCACTTTGGTATAAAGATAATCCCAATTTTACTTTGGTTGCATTTCTCTGTGTGACACAAAGTGGTTTGACCTAAATATGTGACTATATCTCTACAGCCTCCATGCACTGTATTTGGGTCTATTAGAGAGGGGAACCCAGTCTTCAGAAAGAAGTTAAACCCAGCTTGGGAAATCCTGACCCACTTTGAGTTTGAAATAGTTAACGAGTATGAGGAGTTCACCCAAAATTGAAAATTTGCTTAAAATTTACTCACCCTCAGGCCATTCAAGACGTAGATGAGTTTGCTTCTTCATCGGAACAGATTTGGAGAAATGTAGCATTACATCACTTGCTCACCAATGGATCCTCTTTATGGGTACCGTCAGAATGAGAGTCCAAACAGCTGATAAAAACATCACAATAATCCACAAGTAATCCACACCACTCCAGTCCATCAATTAATATCTTGCGAAAAGCTGTGTGTTTGTAAGAAACAAATCCATCATTAAGGCACTTTAACTTTAAACCATTGCTTCTGGCCAAAATACAAGTCCATGATAACACTTCCTCCAGTAGAAAAGTCCATCCTCTGCTGTCCTCTCACATCAAAATCCACCAAAATATTTGTTTTGGACTATTTTAGACTGATTTTGCTTGTAAACAGTGCTTGATCTGAGCATATTTGTCTGATTCAAACTACTTTTTCACTGGTTTTCACTGGAGAAAGCAATATAATGAATAGAGGACTCATATTTTAGCCGAAAGTAACTGTTTGAAGTTAAAAACATCTTAATGATGTATATGTTTCTAACAAACATGCACCTTTTTGCTTCACAAGATTGCGTGGAGTGGTGTGGATTACTCATGGATTACTGTGATGCTTTTATCAGCTGTTTGGACTCTCATTCTGACGGCACCCATTCACTGCAGAGGATCCATTGGTGAGCAAGTGATGTGATGCTAAATTTCTCCAAATGTTCAGATGGAGAAAAAAACTCATCTACATCTTGGATGGCCTCAGGGTGAGTACATGTTCAGCAAACTTTCATTTTTGGCTGAAATATTCCTTTAAAAGCATGGCGAGCTACTTTTTTGGTAGCTGTATAGTGGCTGCAGTCCATTATTCTGGAAGAAAGGGGCTGTTTATGTGACAAACACAATCTCATGAAGCGTGGGCAAACCGAGGCCGTGAACTGCAGGAGAAAAGCTACCGGCTCCCCCTTTGCAGTGTTATGTCAGGGGGTGGAATCTGTTTGGAATGAACAGTTCTGTCTGTGTCTCTCATCCAGCTGTGTGCATTCCATATGACGCCCTGCATTCCACAATGGAGAATTGCTCAATCCTGTATTCACTCACCTTCCACCCCCCTGCTTACATGGAGTTGGGAAAACAGTTCAGGAGCTCAGGAATGCAAGTGGGATGTCACTTTCTCAGATGAGCAAAACAGAAGAATCGTGACTGCTTTACATTGGGCTGCTCACAGTGAAAAAAAAATAAAATAAAAAAAAAATATATATATAAAATCCCTGCAAGGACATGCACTTGAGACTATTTCAGGTTTCTAATAAACTTTAACATGTACTGTATATAAAAAAAGAGCAATAGTTTGCCTAAAAATAAAAATTTACCTTCATGTCTTGTCTAATGAATGTCCAGCACTGTAGAAAGTGGTAGCCTACAATTTTGTATTTGTGTATTTGTTGATTTGGTGATAATAAATAATAGTTTTCACTTAAAATCAGTTAATATAGCTTTTATTTTTATTCACTTTGCATAGCTTTCGTCCCAAGCAACTCACAAAAGAGGAACAAAAGCTTGTTAGTTAAAGAGCCAGCAATATTTGTAATTTACAATGTCAAGTTTATTAGACAACTACATTAGGAAGCAAACTAGAGAAAAGGAGAAATGCAGAGAAGAAAAGTTAAAACCAACCAAAAACATTTTGTTACTTGAAATAAAATAAATGCTAACTGAAATTTGTATAATTTTAGTTTAACTTAAAATAGATAAAACTAAAACTGAAAAAAAAACTATAGCTAAACTAAAAATGACAAAAACACAACAAAATTGCTAAAACATAAAAATGAAAATGAAAAACATAAAAATAAAAATTCAAAATTAATAAAAAATAGAACAGTATCTGAATAATACTAAATAACACTGGTGAAAGTGAATGGTGACCACAGATTTCTAACAAAATATTACGTAAATTACCACCTTTTCCTCACACAAATGGCTTTAGAAGACATATATAGCACATAATATAAAATGCAAGTTGTATAGAATATTTTTATGATCCTTTTTTTTTGTTTTGTTTTTGTCCTTTTTTAGAGCTTGTCAGTCCTTGGTTTCCATGCACTTTCATTGTGTAGATAATAGAGGCATCAACATTCCTCAATTTGTGTTCCACAAAAGAAAGAAAGTCATATAATTGAAATTACATGAGAGTGAGTAAAATACAACAGTTATAATTTTGGGTGAACTATCCATATAACATTTCATCCGTGGGGTACATAAATATCTCACTCTACCCACCATTCACTGTTATACACAATACAACACTTTGTGAATGTACCAGTGGGAGGCACAAAAATGTCATTCATCCAAAACACACAAATTCAAAAAATCCCCTTGATTCCTCAATGTTCTCCTCCAATCAGTTTTGAAATTCAACACCAGCTCATACAAACCATGACATTGTGCAACACCAATAACAAGACTTGATACAACTGGAAGAGATTATACGCAGACATAACAGACAGCAGACATTTTGTCATTCATCAGTCAAACTCTCAGATCATTGCAATATAACTTACATCACTTCATCAATATGTCACACCAAATGTAATAGTACATGATGTATCTGCTCTGAAATAATGTGGCAGATACATGAGTTAAATTTAAGTATGAATTCATTATCCTGAAATTGCAGGGTACAACAACAACAGGTCTTTTGTTGAGGTCTTGGGTGAATATATATGTTTAATATATTTTGTTGTTTGTATTATTTTTATATAATATTTCAGGATGGATATGATCGGGACATGTCCTTTAGCCTACATGGTTTTGGCTATATGATTGAATATAATCTACAACATGAATGTCCCCACATCTGATTTTCGTTCAGGAGCATGGTACAGAATCCTGCATCTCTAAAGTAGGGAACAGACCTGCTATTAACATGTGGGGATTTAACCCAGTCACCATCTGGCCAACAACTCCATTCCAGACTTCTGCCTACAGTATATACATGACTGGTCAAAGGCTTGACATGCCTGCTCATTCTTGACTATTACACGTTTTAGAACAATAGTTTTTTGTGGATTTTGTCATTATGTTTTTGTATTAGCTGTTTTACTTTCCATAATCTAAAGTTAGTTTCGAATGTACAAAATATAGACCATTGTGAATACAAATCCGCAACCATAAAAAAAACCTGTCTGCTAGGTTAGCATACAAGTTAGCCCGAATGTGCAAAATACTGATGCTAGCGAATACAAATCACTTTTGCGTGAGAAGGTGACCATAGCAACTGATCACTACTTAAATGTTTTTGTTAGGGATTAGTATTGGACATTGCATGTAAAAACACAAGTACTAGATGAAAAGTTAAACAAAAGTTAGATTAGGCTACATGTTACATTACTCAGAACGGATGAAATGTAGACACGCACAAATACAATTTGCGTGAGCAGGTAACTCTAGCAACCGATCGGTGCTCGAGCACTTTTGTTAGGATCAGTAGTATCAAAACACAAACACTAGATGAAAAATTAAACAAAAGCTAGATCAGGATACAAATTAGTTCGAATATACAAAATTTAGATTGTGAAAACATCGCATTTGCACAGCACGTAAATAGCAACCTATCACTGCTTGAGCGCTTTTGTTAGAATTGGACAGTGGTTGTACAAACACAAGTATTAGATGAAAAGTTAAACAAAAGTTAGATTAGGCTACAAGTTACTCCGAATTGGTGAAATATAGACGCTTGCGAATATAATTCGCATGAGCAAGTAACCATAGCAACTGATCACTGCTGGAGCACTTTTGTTAGGTTAGTAGTGTATCGGACAGCACATGTCCAAACACAAACACTAGATGAAAAATTGAAATAAAAGCTAGATTAGAATACAGGTCAGTCCGAATGCATGAAATATGGACGATCGCGAATACAATTCGCATGAGCATGTAACCACAGCAACCGATTGCTGCTTGTTTGTTTTTGTTAGAACAAGTATGGGCTTGTAAACACAAGTACTAGATGAAAAGTTAAACACCAGTTAGATTCATCTACATGTTAGTTCAAAGGGGCAAAATATAGACACTCACGATTACAAATTGCATTCACATAACCATAGCAACCGATCACTGCTTAAGCACTTTTGTTCAGTATTGGACATTGCATGCACAAAGCACAAGACCTACTTGACATTTTTAACAAAAGCTAGATTAGGATAGGAAGTCAGTTTAAATGTGTAAAACATGGGCGCTCGCATCTCGAATATAGAACGCTTTTGCGTGAGCATAGAAACTGATTGCTGCTCCAGCTCTTTTGTTAGAATCAGCTACTGGACAGTGCATGTACAAAAGACAAGTATTAGATGAAAAATTAAACTAAAGTTTTGCCGAATGGGCAAAATATTATAGATGACACTCGCGAAAACAAACTGCGTGAGCATGTAACCATAGCAACCGAATGCTGGCTTTTGTTAGGATCAGTATCCACAGGACATGTACAAACACAAGCACTTGATGTACATATCACTAATATTTAAGAAAAAATTGTAGTGCTGGGCAACGATTAATCGCAATTAATCGCATCCAAAATAAAAGTTTTTGTTTATATATATATATATATATATATATATATATATATATATATATATATATATATATATATATATATATAATATATATATAAACATAACATTAGGGCTGTCAGTTTAACATGTTAACTTAATTAGTTATAAAAAAAAATAACGCGATTAAAATATTTTAACACAGTTAACGCACTGGCCCCGCCCCCAAACCTGTACATCATCTTACATTTCATACAGTTGACTGCTTACAAATATAATGCAGGGCAACAACACCATAAATGCAGTTATGCCCTAAAATTCAAGATATTGGTGCAAAAATGCCCTGTATGTGTTTTTGTCTCATATTTATATTATACGATAAGCAATATCACAGGAGCAGCAAGAGCAGTAGGCCTATCACACGATCTATTTGTCCCGAATATCATGAGTTTAAATGTGATTTTATACTGTACAATAGTTCAGTAAATAAGAAGATGATATTGTGTTATATTTTAAACACAATGGGCCTCATTCATGAAACATTCGTAAATATAGGAGTAAATTCTGAGTAATTTGTGCGTAAAACAGACCTTCCCGAAAATGTCCAATTTGATAGTATAAACGTGTATGTTAATGAATTCCAATCATTCGTAAATAGGGCGCTCATGCATGCTCATTCATAATTAGCATAATCCCCGCCTATGAATTACAGCTACGCAAATTGCGTGTCCAGGAATGCAGGACTCCATTCTCAGGTTTGGCTCCAGTATATTGCATAAATGCAAAAAAGACTAATAGGCCATATGCCTAATAATAAATATTCAATAACGTGTGTCCACCAAAGTGTTTTTAGCCAGCTGAAAAATGTCAGGCGCTCCCTTGTGCGCTCCTCATTTGGGAGTCACACTCATGGTCTTCACGGTCAAAAGTGACCGGACACCTGAAATGTAATTTTTTTTTCTTCAGTAAAATCAATCTAATACATTTTTGTTCAATAATATTTTTTTTTCTTTTTTCTTTTGTATTTTGAGATAATTTTAATGGTACTAATTAATATTTATGCAATAATTATGATCAATTTGTCCCATTGAAAATAGTAAAAAAAAAAATTTATTTTTTCTAATTTTTTAAAATTATTTTTCAATTTATGCAGTATTTCAGATGAAAATAGACATTAGCCTTTAAAATCAAATTTTTGAATGCAGATTAGCACCTCCTGGTGTGAGCAAAGAAAGAAAAAACATGTAATTTCATGGAGTAACCACTAGTTGCCTGTATAGGACTCTATAGAGAGGCTTGTGAATTCCCTAGTTGTTTTTAGACATAATTGCTTACTTTTATTAGGTTGTGGATATAAATGCATATTTAGGCATTCTCGAAGACTACTTTTTGTCAAGGTTTATATTTTTTGCATTATTATTGTATAGGTTATTTTATAGGTTTTTGCATTTTTATTACTACAGTCAACCCTGAACACAGAAAGCATTTTGTTACACAAAACATTAAAACTCTATAAAAATGTAACAAAAATGAACAGGAATGCTTTATCAGAGCCTAATCCTTCTGGGTCTGATCTGATTTCAACCTCTTATTTCAGTCTTCTAACTCATTTTGGCTATATGGTTATAGCCATACCAGTTCATTTGAGTGTGTATAATCGTGTATGTGTGTGTCTGTGAGTGTGTGTGAGTGGATGCATCTGTTTTACACTCTTGATGTTTTAGAGTATAACCCATTCCTTGCTGTCCACTTTTTTTACTGCATTGTAGTTGAATTATTGATTTTATTTTACATAGTTGCTGTGTTACAGGCACACCAGTTCATAGGGGTGTGTGTGTACAAGTGTGTGTGTGTGCGCGTGTGTGTGAGTGGATGTGTTGATTTTGCACTCTAGATGTTTTAGTTTCACGCCTTCATTGCTGTGCAATTTTTTTCTGCATTGTTGGGGATTTGTAGATTGTACACACAAAAATTTTCTGTATTTTTTTATTTTTCCCCATTTCCCATTCATTTCCTATGGTCGGTCATTTTTGACCGTAGACCATGAGTGTGACTATTTTTTTACGACCACTTAGCTTTTTCGAATCATGCCCTCAATTTTTTTTTGTGTGTTCACATACCAAGTGCCATAAAAGGCACCAAGTTTCGTACCATTCTGGTGAAGCTACGTTTTTTTAAAAATTCAAAATATAAAATTCTCCGGTCAGAAATGACCGAAGACCGCACAAGGGTTAAAACGACCAGCTGGTGGTGCTGGAGAACACTTTGGTGGCACAGCGTTTGAGACGCTTTGCTATAATTTGGAATATCCATAGCAGTAACGTATTACTGGTATCTCATTTTGAAGAATATTACTGAATATAAAAATGCAGTAACCAGCAATATTAACTTCTCTATTGTTGTTCAGTTGTTGTATAAGTAGGATGATTGGTTGTTGTGGTATTTGTCCCACCCCTCCTCCATTGATTGGATGGCTGGGTAAAAAAGTGACAGTGACAAGCGCTGCGTTTTACCCAAAGCTAAACAGTTTATCAACTCCCAGCTGCAAAAAACAAAAACAGAGCAAACGAACTTGTAAAATATTATGATGGCAGTGCATCAAAATTCAGTGTCATCAGTTTGCCAAAAAGAACACAGAACGTTTTACGCATCATTTACACCTGGTAGGGAGCAGGTGTAAATTTCTTTCATACCAAAGAACAAAATTACCTTTAAAGACAATTCAGAGAACACAGCGGTGTTTAGTTTCTGAATGAATCCGCGTTTTGAACAAATCGTGTGAACCAATGATTCAAAGACCCATTCATAAAGAGAGCCATTTACTGCATTCCTGAATGAATCAGCTGTTTGAACGAATCGAATGAATTATATTTACCACCACCTGCTGGCAGATTTAGGGTGGATCTCAATCAGCTCCCTTGTTCAGTAGTCAGGGCACTGATCAGGGAGTCGGCCATTTTAAGGGCTGTTTCAATCGCGAAATCCTTCCAGTGCACTGGAACGTTCGCTCCCTGAAAAATCCCACAATGCACCGCAAAAACTAGGGAGCATCGGCGCTCACTATGCTCCCTTACCGGAAATAACGTCACATTTCTGAAGCGTGAAACATAAACCACACGAGCCAACTCGATAAATGTAATGACACGCGATAGAAGATTTGAAAAGACAAACCATTTTTTTCAACATAATTGTTCTATTTCAACATAAACACACATTGCTAGACAGGTAATGAACACATTTATTTAACATTTATAATTAAAATTCGGCTGAAAAGTTGTAAGAACATGTAACAGAACGATACGTTTAAAGAGAATAAATGATAATATCAAAAAGAGATTAGGGATGTAACGATTACCGGTTTGACGATAAATCATGATAAAATTCCCCACGGTTAGTATTACCGTTTCATTTTTTAATTATCATTAAAACCGTATTTGATTACCGCGATTTGAACATCTCACGATAAATAAATACTGTCCAGCACAGTTGTAAAGCACAGTATTCAGTAACAGTCTCACGTGCGCACAGCAGCAGAGTAACTTTTAGTTTCGTTTTGAGTGAAAACACCGCAGAAAAGCTGGGGGTTTTTAAAAGAGTGCTGGAGGAATTATACAAATGAATATATGAATGAATATATGAATATACCTCTGAAGGTTCTGACTGTCTTCAGAAACGATTCGATGGCATTTTGTTTTCATCTTCACTCCATGTAATACCTAAAGGAAGTGTTCTTAATCGCAATACTGCTTTGTGCACGGAGTTTACAGGAAACAGCTGTATTCAGCTTTTCCATATAAAGCACCACCTGCTGTCTTAGAGTGGATTTACAGAGACTTATATTTACATTCAGCCTGTCTGGCCAAAAACGGACCGAATTTGCATGCCCTGCTGTAAATTTTGGCCGGTTGAGGAAAAACAAGCTTATGTGGATTCTACACATTTAAACAATCCAGATAAGTTATGTAGAATTATTTATGGAGCTGATAAAATACATATAACCATTTATTAATCAATTATCATTTTGACTTAACCCTTTTCTTTATTTAAAGGCTTAAATGTGAGGTTTACCTGTATATGAAACTTTTTCAAAGCTTTATTTGAACATTTACATTAGATATTTGAACATGCTATTAAACTGTTCTCAGTCAAGATGTCATTTAAAATCCAAACATCATTGGTAATGTTATTGTTTTAGTGATTATGCAAACAAAAAGTCATTTTATTTGTTGTTTGTTGATTTTTAAATATAAAACTTGGTGAAGTGATTTATGTGTCTGTACTTTTTGAACATCTCCAGCACATTTTAATAATACCGTGATAATACTGATAACCGTGATCGTTTTGGTCACTATAATCGTGATAAGAAATTTTCATACCGTTACATCCCTAAAAGAGATTGGTCCTGTCTGTTGTTTTTTTAATTTAAGTGGTGACGTTCTACTATGCTGTCCATTGATGCTGTATGTAATCATGTCACTGGAATTCGAGTGATCACTGTCCCAATGTGCAGTCCCAGCAGGCACCAGACGTCTATGTAACGTCAGGTTGACGTTGGAAATGACGTCAGACAGACGTTGCATTTTGGTTGAAAATGAAAATCGGGTTGATGTCAATATTTGACGTCAATTTGACGTTGACTTAACGTTGGATTTTGGTTGCACAACCTAAAAACAACAAAATCTCAACGTCAGCTGACGTCGGTATTGGACATCAATTTAACATTGACATTAGACGTTGAATTTACGTTGAATTTTGGTCACCCGACGTCGCAACCAAAATTTAACCAAATATCAACGTCTTATGATGTTGTGTGCCTGTTTTGTGCCTGCTGGGGTGAGTCTGGGAACTTACCAGTGACCGAATTCGTGTACACGATCTACTGATTCATGAACCCAGGAGCTAGAGAGCTGATTGAGACGCACCCATAGTTTCTTATTTAGAGTATCATATAATAATTAATAATAATAATAATAATAATAATAATAATAATAAAAACATTAAAGGGATAGTTCACCCAAAAAATTGTAAATTTTGTCATCATTTCCTCACCCTCATATTGTTTCAAACATTTCTTTTGTGGAACAAGAAGGTATTTTGAAGACTGTTGGTAACAAAACTTTTGACTTTCATTGTGTGAACAAACAATACTGAGATGTTTCTCAAATTATCTTCTTTTATGTTCCATAGTTTATGTTAGGCCGTTGTAGCCTAAATGTTTGTGTGTAATATTTTTTTGTTGTTGAATCAAATAAAATATTCCTAAAGCTACAATTTGTAATGTCTACTTGATACTTTCTAATCTAACACAAAAAAATAGCTTTAAAAAATCTTTTGTGGATATTTTCACAGTCAAATTTATTTTGCGATTAATTAGACTAATTAATCAAAACATCATGTAATTAATTAGAGTAAACATTTTAATCGACTGACAGCCCATATATATATATATATATATATATATATATATATATATATATATATATATATATATATATATATATATATATATATATATATATATATATATATGATTGTAAATATAGTATATTACTGATGTGTTTCCTATTGAAACAAACATTGAAACAAACATTATTGAAAAGGTTGTCTTAATTCTAGAGAGCACTGGATTGGACACAAATTTTGTTACACACCTGAGTTAAAGATCATATATATATATATATATATATATATATATATATATATATATATATATATATATATATATATTTATAATAGATGTATTTTCAACGGGCTGACATGGCCATATATTCAATGCTTAATCATCATGGCAATGTAGTTAATCAGAGTTTGATGTCATCTTTGCTTGATTGCACAAACTAACTGACATTTAATCCTAACACACACTTCTCCCCTAGAATTCACCATATAGACAGATAATTTAGGGTGCTTCAATTAAATTCCAAGGACAACAATTATCTCACATGACTGCATGGATGGCTTGCTTGAAAGACTGTGGATGTGTCAGCGTCAAGCGAGCGGCCAATGGGAGGGCGTTTCGGCCGTGACGTCAGGGGGGCTGGTCGTGCGCGTGGAGAGCTCCAGTCAGTCCCGCGAGCGCAGTCAGTCAGTCAGTCAGCCAGCTCGTGTGTGCAGCTGACCTCGCGCTTTCAATGGACTAGATTCCCAGCCACGTAAGAAAGTAAGAAGATGATGATAATGGTTTCTTGTTGCTGAAACAAGGGATAGGCCCGGGGAGAACGTCGGCTCCCCTCTTGGCTTTGTCCAAATCAGATCCAAGTCGGAGTTTGGTTGCTCGCGAAGAGGAGGACATCGACTTCCCAGGCGTAACAAAAGGCGGTTCGCAACCTGGAGGAAATTTTTCCTAGCCATATTTGGTAGATGCATGGACAGGCTTCGCGTGGAGACTCGCTCGAATGACCACGGAGTGCCCTCTCGGGATATCTAAACCCAGCTGGCACTCTTTCCTTTTAATTTAATGCAAAAAAAGCCCATTCTTTACCTGCTGCGCTGCATCGACCGTGACGTCACAGCCTTTACATTACACAGCGCCGATTCATGCGTTTTTGGGCTCTTGCAACCAAACCGTGCTGTTCTTTGAGGGCACGCTGAGCATAGAGGTCACAGTTCGTGCATGCACGTCATTGCATGTGTGCTCAAATGACGCCACATTGTCATTGCAATTAACGACATCATTACAGTCGAGGGGAATCGCCGCTGCCTTAATGCCCAGTGTTAAATAGAGGGCATCTGTCTGTTATTCACTTCCACCCCCCCTCCTCCAAGACCGTCTGAACCCTCTGATCTGGACGAACCTCCTCCTATACTCATGAACATACAGAGATCCAGTCCCATTAACATTTCGCGTTATGGGAGATCGAGGCACAAAGCACACGACTTTGAGGAGCTGTCTTGTCTAAGGACTACAGAATCTAACCAGAGTTTCAGTCCCAATTTAGGATCTCCCAGCCCCCCCGAGACCCCTGACTCCTCTCACTGCATTTCGTGCATTGGAAATTACCTTTTGTTGGAGCCCATTGAGGGAGACCACGTTTTCAGAGCCACCCACCTGCACAGTGGGGAAGAGCTCGTGTGCAAGGTAAGAAACACACACGCACGCACGCACACGCAAGTATGCATGTCATTTTGTAACGGAACATTCATGCAGTTGCGTCAGCTATAGATAGGGATGTATGCAAGACATGCATCTGGCTTACTGCATTCATTAGCGAGGTGTCTGTTGGTGCATTATCAAATGAATGGCCTTTCTTTTGTGATTCATCAACAATGACATCAAGTGATGAGTTATAGTCACGTGCAAAAAATCATGAGGGAATACCCCTGAAGAGAGTGTGTGTGCATGCTTGCATACAGCCATGCATTCATGCGTGCAGGTCTACATGACTTTGAAACATAAGACACTCTGAATGGGCTGACATGGGCAGAGAGCCATTAGTAAGAACCTCTTATCTTCTGATGAGAGAATGGTCTCCACTGCTGTCATGTTATATTTTGCCTGTCTCTCTCTTTTAGGTATCTGTTACTAAGCAACATCAAAATTCAGTGTGTGTTTTAGGGACTCGGAAATGCAGCAAAGGTGTAATGACTTTCGACTCGGCGTTGCATGGATTTCCGTTCTTTTGTTTCAGAATTAGGCATCGTCTCTGAAGATACCAGTAGCAGTGCTCTTGTCTTAGGGGGCTAATACTTTTGCAGTCCACCTGGGATGTTGGGAAATCGATGACGACTTCTAATTGAATTCCAAATGCTCTCTCTCCTCCAGGTGTTTGATATCAGTCGATACCAAGAGTCCTTGGCTGCTTACTTCGTGCTGGGCACCCATGAGAACATTAACCAGATAGTGGAGATTCTTCTGGGGGATACGCGAGCGTATGTGTTCTTCGAGAGGAGCCATGGCGACATGCACTCTTTCGTTCGCACTTGCAAGAAGCTGCGAGAGGAAGAGGCTGCCAGACTTTTCCATCAGATAGCATCAGCTGTGGCGCACTGCCACGACAACGGTCTGGTCCTCAGAGACCTCAAGCTGAGGAAGTTCGTCTTTAAGAATGAGGACAGGTAAAGAAGCCACTAGAAAGGTTGTTGGGTTCAAACAGAATGTGCACATTTAATCTTTAAAGAGAGGTTTGTTTTGCATGGACAGCACATTATTCACATACTGTGATTGTAAATATAGTATATTACTGATGTGTTTCCTATTGAAACAAACATTATTGAAAAGGTTGTCTTAATTCTAGAGAGCACTGCATTGGACACAAATTTAGTTACACACCTGAGTTAAAGATCATATATATATATATATATATATATATATATATATATATATATATATATATATATATATATATATATATATATATATAAAATTTTATTTTATTTTTTTATTCTGGGGAAAAATACTAAAAGTACTACCACATTAGTGAAAATTTGTTACAATTTTGAAGCCAAAAATGTCTATTGTTGATAGTGTAGTAATATATGAAGCACAGCTCACACAGAAGTCACTTTCAAACCGATGCAGCGAATTTGCAGAACCACCTTAAACTATTGTGAATTCTGCGTCTGGAAATCTTTCAGCCTCACACAAAATTCCTATTTAAATGACTGGATTTTTCCTGCAAAAATTTGCTGAACAACAGTAAAAGTGACTGCACCACAATTTTAAATTGAGGATGTGTACTAAAAGTCTTTGAATGAACTTTTGGAAATTAAAGTTTTATCATATAAACAGCCTTAAAGTTTAAAAGCATAGGTCAAAAGCCACTTTAGTTTTGTTTTCATGATACCATGTTGCCATATTAATCCATCTCATACTCTCAGTGTACAATGATGCCACCACAGCTCTTTTTTGTATCTATTTTTAGAACGTACAGTATTCACTGTCTGAAATGCTACAGGTCTTTATTAATTTACCCATATAGGCCTTTAAATTAGGGCTGCATGATATATTGCATGCAATATTTAATGCGCATCTTGTCAGTAAAGCCGATCCTGTAATCAGCGGTAATTTCCATCACGTACGTGATTTGACATGGAGCTGCATTTACCGCACAGAGCCGTTGTTCAGCATCTATTTTGGTCATGGCGAAGTCTGTAAAACCATGACAAGTTAACCTGTTGTGGCTTATCCTTGTTCTGTGCACTATATATATATATATATATATATATATATATATATATATATATATATATATATATATATATGGACACAGTCATAAAGTGATAATTAAACATCAGTCAGTTCATCCAAAACTGAAAATATGTTTTCTTTGCTAATGTGGCTGAATATTTTTGATTGCTGAAATTTCGGTGCATCACTACTTTTCATTTTAGTCATGCATGTTATTACAGAAAATATTGCTTTTTTTATTCAGTCATGCTCCGCCTCCAAAATACCTTTCATTTTTGACTGTCTTCAGCAAGCCCTCATAATTTTCACTTCCTCCCCTCCAATCTATTTCTAATATAACATTAAATCTTGTCTTTTGTTTTTCTATTTGCATATCCTGTTTCACTCCGAAAAAAGTCATGTTGTTGAAGTAAAATGGTTTTGAATGGCATTGTGTGTTAAGTTTTTAAAAATTAGCCTGCCCATATGTTTGGCAGTCAAATGAGTCTGAAATAATCCCAAGCGTGTGTTATGAATCTGGGTGGCCTTCCCGTTTAAGCTAAATGGCAGTTGCTCCACTGGCCAAATGAGTCAGCTCAGCTAGATTCCCTCTGGCTCGCTTGATGGAAATGGAGAATGTTGCCTGGTGCTTTAAATGTGAGCTCGGTGACCTTACTGTTCCCATGCTCTGTGGTCTGGTGCGTCAGCCGTCCACCTTTCAGTGAGTGATTGCAGACGAGCGCAAGTAAACGTGGCCAAGGGTGGTGAGTATTACCCTGGCCAGAAATCAAACACCAAGGGCGCACCAAGATTGGAACCAGAGAGGAAAGCGAGCCAGACAGAACTGCATTCCTCGGCGTAGTGGGTTCCTGACCTGGTTATGTCACGAAGGACGCTCGTAACGTTCTGCCGTCGCACGCTAGAGACCGCAGTGCAGTTCTTCTGGAATCGTTCCCTAATGTACTAGTGTGTGCATCCACGTGTCCTCCTCCGTTTTTCCTGCATTCGTGTGGGCCGGTGTTCTTTGCAGGCTCTTGACCTGGTGTAACTCAGCCACGTCGTGGAGCTGTGACTCACATATGCTGCATGTCATTAAGAGAATATTTCGAGCATGCCGTTTTCTCTTTGCACAGCGGTGCAGGGAAACGGGTCACAAGTTCAGGTCAGAGAAGGGGCATCCTGTTCATTTCTGACCTTCAGGTAATTTAGACGCCCTGCAACCTTTCCACGCAGCGGGATACCGCTTGTCGTGAAAAATAATATGACTATTTTGAGCTCCGAGGATTGGATGTTTTGCTGAGACTCAGTGGGCGTACGGTTTCATTCGGATGGTTTCTGATTCAGAATCTGAGTCACGAGGCAGCTTGCAGAAGACCTCAAAGATGTTTTCATTGCATATGTTGTTTTTTATTTTTTGTCTTTGTAACTTTGGCTGCAAGATGTAGTTAGTCTCAGTGTTTTTCTGCTTTTTGATGAATAAGCAGGGATGCAAATTGTGTAGTTTGAAAATACTGTAAGCACATAAAGGGACTTGCAGAACTGTACAAAAATTTAAAATGTTTTTGGGAAAACATGATTATTCTCACCCAGGCTGTATTTATTAGTTAAAAACACATAATATAAACTATAAATGAACTGAATTATATGAACTCTCTAATATCTTTTAAAATGTAATTTATTCCTGTGATGCAAAGCTGATTTCAGCATCATTATTTCAGTCTTAAGTGTCACATGATCCTTCACAAATCATTCTAATATGCTGATTTGCTGCTCAACAGACATTTCATATCAATGTTGAAAACAGTTGCTTAATATTTTTGTGGAAGCCATGATATAGAAAGTTCAAAATACAGCATTTATTTGAAATGGAAATCTTTTGTAACATTATAAATATCTAACACTTTTAATCAATTTAATGCATCCTTGCTGAATAAAAGTATTAATTCAATTCATAAATATATAGACATTGTGTTACTGTATAATATCTAAATATTATATATAAATGTATCACAGTATTACTAATTTTTTATCATTTGTTTTATGATGCAAATGAATCATTGAACCATAGTTATGAAGCTGATTCATGAACATGATTTGAACTGACCCTAAACCCTGTTTTTGCATCAAAGACAAAATTATTAAAAACATCTTGATGCTCTCATACTTTCAAGACAAGAAAAGCTGCTAAATTATTCTGACATGCTTAGCATATAAGAGTATACGTTGTTGCACAATGTTGCTTTATTTTATGTTAGCAACAGAATCATTGTGGATATACTGTGAATATATAGCAGATTGTTTGTCGTCATATGTATATGTTTCATGTTTTGCATTATTGTACAAATTACAGGATTACAGTGGAAAAACTAAGATCACAGGGAAATAGTGATGGTTTGAGATGTGGCATTATTCCTGCTTTTATAATTCCCAGAATGAATACCAGATTTCCCTCTGGATTAGACTGGCAGGAATGTCCTGAGGGTATCTTTATATTGCTTTTTATGCAAGGGATTTACAGACCAATATGTAGAGGATATTTATGCTTTGCTGTCAAAAAACTGCAATAGTAGAGGAAAATATGATTTGAAAGGGTTTTTTTTTTGTTATTATTTTGGACTGACCGATTTGGACGCATGAATTTCTCTTAAATTGATTCTCTCATTGTTTTTGGTCATATAATTTTTGAACGATCTTGAAAGCCAACACAACCGAAAGCTTGCTTCATTTAATTTATTTTACATCTTTAACATATATTTTAAAACAACATTTTCAGTCTTAATTTGTTCCATTTAATGTATTTTACAACTTTTCTGTTAGTTTCATTTCATTTCCCATGAAAGTCATAAAAAGTTGGATTCAAATATTCTTTGATACTCTAAAGAAACCAACAAACCTGACGTTTGCTTCATTTCATATATGTATGTTCATAAAATGTTCAGTTTGTGTGTCAAAGATCATAAACGATCCATCTAGAATTTGTTCCATTTCATGTATTTTATAAAAATTATATATTAGTTTGTCAGTTCAATTGTTGTAAGATCCATCTTGAAAGCCAACAAACCAATAATAGTTTCCCTTTCACTTATTCAACACCTTATGTCTTCAAATATGTCAGTTTTCATGTTATTCTCTGTCTTTCCCAGGAACCTTGTAAAGTTGGAGAGTTTGGAGGATACATACCTCCTAGAAGGAGGTGATGATTCGCTCTCGGACAAACACGGCTGTCCAGCCTACGTCAGCCCGGAAATCCTCAACGCAAATGGCAGCTATTCGGGCAAGGCGGCAGATGTGTGGAGCTTAGGCGTGATGCTCTACACCATCCTGGTGGGCCGCTACCCGTTCCATGACGTGGAGCCTAGCTCGCTCTTCAGCAAGATCCGCCGCGGCCAGTTCAGCATCCCCGAGACGCTAACGCCCAAAGCCCGATGCCTCATCCGTAGCATCCTGCGGCGGGAACCGGCTGAACGCCTCACCTCCCGAGAGATCCTGGACCATCCCTGGTTCTCAGCCTCCGGCGGTTCGGCGGCCGCCACCAGCCACGGAAGAGGCGAGCGAGAGTTGGACCAAATGGTGCCGGAGGCCAACATGGAAGAAGAACTAGAACAGTTCTTTAGCTGAGCACAAACTCGTCAGACATTATGCCACGTCCTTTTAGATTATCAGAAAAAAATAAATACACTCATTACAAATGGTGTCTATCGTTATTTCTCATTCCGTGAAGAGACATGGTCGGTTCTGGCTTGGGCGGAAAGGACTTCTCCCTAAGCTGGGGCTTCTGGATGAAGCGCGTTGAGTGATGTAGCAAGACTTACTTTGGTTTTTCCTTTAATTTTCTGTTGGTTTTTGTCTTCATTTTACGTGGTGCTCACGAGGCGTACGAGTCACAGTAAGCTACAAACATGCATTACAGCACAGGAGAACGCAGCCAAGGAACAAAGAAAATATCAGGCAAAACTGCTCAATCTCTCCTGTTTCTAGCTCTGATTTTGTTGACCGTGTCTCAGTTTCTTCTTTTCCTCGAATGCAAATTGTTGGTTGCGTCTCAATTTGATCCTCGGTTTATTTTAAGTTTCGACAGCCCTTCAGGTCAATACTGCGAAGACCATGTCATTTTTTGTGTTTCTGATTCATTTCGGCTGCATTAAGAACAATTTGTGTTGCATTAAGCTATTCCTTTTACTATTATTGCTGCTTTTTTCGCTCTAACTGTAACTGAAACTTTCTCTATGAGTCTTCGGAAAGTAAAAAACGTCAAGCACTTGACTTGCCTAGGCTTGGAGATCCTCTCTGGACTAGTGTCATCTATTTAACTTTTAGTTGTTTTTCTTTTGCTGGAGCAAAATGTATCTTTTTTATTTTATTTATAAGGTAACTACTACTATATTTAAAAAGAAATACATGCAGGGTTTTTTCGTTGTTTTCTTAACCGCCAGTTTTCACGAATATTGTAGGCAATACATTTGACACAGGACAGGTTTGACTTTTTGTATCAAAGTTTGTCCCAAGTTGGAAGGTCTACGATTTAACGTCAGTGCCAGTAACCACGCACCCCAAACACACGCTGACCGTACTCCTTATTTTTTTAGTTTTTTTGCATTTGACTGCATAAATATTAGACGATATTTCTACGACTACACCGTCTCGAGTACCTCATGTTAACTCTACTGCCTGCATAGGTCTGTGAAATGATCATGTTTTGAATGGGTACATGTAGAGATGTTTCGTCGTATATCAATGTTACTTGAAATCGTGATTTATATCTAGTCAATGGCATGTGCCCTTTGAATGCTTTAGCCTGCCTAGCAAGAGGGGAGTTCATTTTTTCAGTTTCGTTTTCTTAAAGAAGAATCTTACGAAGGATTTACTAGGAGTCCAATTGCGCTTCGGAGTTGTTTCTTATTGTTTTTTTTTTTTTTTCTGTTTTTTTTTTCCTCTGGTCATTGTGCTTTCACTCATTTTGTAGAAGGAACTTGCCTACCTAAGTTGGTGCTGATTAGGTGCTAATTTTGAAGGATCTTTTTCTTTTTCGTTCGTTCATTTTTTTTCCTCATGTTTTCAAGGGGAGGGGGGAGTGCATGGTGGGATATCTGCCTCAGATGCTCTGATTGTAATGTAACAGATTTTTGGTGTTTTGTCCAGATTTATTCAGTAAATAAATTGTGAACTGCACACTGAATGCTGCATCTTTTTATGCAATCTTTTAAGCACATAAACAGACAAATAAAACAATCAACTAATATATATATATATATATAATGAAAATATGTATAAATTATTTAAATGAACACATTTCCAAACAGTTTACTCAAAATATTTAAAACAAAACATTTAACAAAAGTTTTTTTAATTATTCACAAGTAATTAAACACATTTAATGTCCCTAAAAAATTAGTAATAACAATAATAATAATGACAATAATAATACATTTTGATCTTGTCAGTAAAGTTTACAGTTGACACCAGAAGGTTGTTATTGTGTGTGTGTGTGTGTGTGTACATATATATATATATATATATATATAATAAATATATACAGGTGCATCTC
The DNA here is from genome assembly GCA_039654775.1 of Spinibarbus caldwelli. Taxonomy (NCBI): domain Eukaryota; kingdom Metazoa; phylum Chordata; class Actinopteri; order Cypriniformes; family Cyprinidae; genus Spinibarbus; species Spinibarbus caldwelli. Next base: position 27,073,356 of record CM077241.1, on the reverse strand, counting down.
AATAAATTAGAATGTCGTGGAAAAGTTCTTTCAGTAATTCAACTCAAACTGTGAAACTCGTGTATTAAATAAATTCAATGCACACAGACTGAAGTAGTTTAAGTCTTTAGTTCTTTTAATTGTGATGATTTTGGCTCACATTTAACAAAAACCCACCAATTCACTATCTCAGCAAATTAGAATATGGTGACAT